>CM076575.1:484381600-484964749 GCA_034641835.2 Pinus albicaulis
AACAAGGGCTACCATTATGAAATCAACAGCAAGTTTAGAGGGTGTCGGAGTGCGCGGTTCATACCATTTGCCAGGCCCTCCTTCCAATGCAACAAGCACAGCCCAAGTGAGAGAGCAAATCAAGTTCACAGAACCGATTATAAAAGATAGGTTTCCAAAGCTGACAAGAGCACCTCTAAAAGTGAGCACCTGGCAAACACTGGTATTTTCGGCATCAGAATATACGTGAGATTTGGTTAAAAAAGCATTGGCAGCAATCCCCCTTCCTTTGCTGTCGACAATATAGTCTCTTACGCCTCTCCTAGCTACGAGAGCGGCGGAGAAACCATCTACTCTCAACCACCCCACTAGGATAATGTTCACTAATGCTTCTGCCAACCTTGGCACTATCAAAGAAACAGAAAAATATTCTTCCTCCGCTTTACACATTCCACTATGAGCAATGTAGTTCTTCAAAGCATCCGAAGCCATGGTGATGACTCCTCTGTCGTCTTTATCTTTAGTCCTTAGAGTTGTGATCAGCATCTCCGTCCACTTATCATCTTCTGCTGGATGGATTGGAATACAGATGCAACTGTTAGACTCATCAAGGACTGCACCTTCATCATCAAGTATTTGACAGACTGCAGGAACAGGCCATACCTTGGGGGCACCCTTTTTCAATATCAGCTTCCTCTTATTCTTCCTGCCATCCTCGTCCTCTTCATGTTCCCTTCCAGCCTCTAAATCCTCTATAAAATCGTTGCAGCCCTCTGCATCCTCCTCTACATCCTCCACATGCCACAGTTCCTGGTTGCACCCATTGCAGCCATTCTTCAGGCAGGGCTGACATGGAAGCAAGCACTTGGAGTCAGGAAGGTCCTTAAGTGTCCCAGGCGTCTTTTCTGCAAGCATCATTGTGATGTCTTGCCTTGTCTTGAATACAACACAGTTGCATACATGGTTGGGCTGACAGCGATTACTGATCCCTACAGAGACTTGTCCAGAGTTGATTAAAGGAAATGATTGCAGTTGGATGGAGGGTACACCATAGAAAACAGGGATGTACTTCATGAAAATTTTCTTGGAAAAATTGGGCTTGTGCTTCGACAACGCGCTTCCCGTAGATTCAATACAAGTGCATCACCATTGGCCTCCAATTTGTAGCGACATGTGGTCAGTCCAAACTCATCAATTTCGTGCATTTTGAGACCTTTGATGGTATCCAAAACATCTTTCACACCCATCTTAGAATGAAGTCTTCCACTAACCAAACATGTTAAGAAAGCTCCCAGATTCCCTAAGCATGTGATTGCCACATCATGAAAACTTGTGGAACCAGTGACAACTTCACTTATATCAAATTGTGCTAAAGCAATATTACAGAGCAATGCCAACCTGGAAACCAAATGTAGAATGAACAACTACATCATGTATCAATGTCCAATGTAGAATAAACCCATTTCAATATACAATGAAAGATGAAAGGGGGATTTTAATTGAGCGCAACCTAGGTAAGACAGAAACAAACCTCAACTTAATTTTGTATGGTTTGTGCAAATGTTTTGCATATATATACACACTGTCGATCTGCTTCCCCCGACTATTTCTCTGTCATCATAGTTTTGGCTCTGCTTCCCCCGACTATTTCTCTGTCATCATAGTTTTGGCAGAACCCATCCAAGAAAGTTGTTACTGCATGAGAAGTAAGGTTAAGAAAAGGAGGAGTCTTTAGTTCGACGAATCGGGAGCTGTCCGCTGATGTGACAGCTCCTGATCAGTCTCCTCCGGCCACTCCCTTTCTTCTCCGACCCAATGGTGGACCCCTCCGAAGACAACGACGCCACCCTCCTTCCCACGGATGGTGACGGCACTTCCTCCTCTGGTGGACCCCGCACCCCTACCTCCACCACCTCTCTCCCTCCCAGCAGCTCCTCTCCCATCCGCCACTCCACAATACCACCATTCCTACACGTGCTGGAAATTTCAAATTTGAACGATGAGCACTTTCACGCCAGTAATAACATATACTACCCGTCATTCTAGTTCATTCACGTTTCTGAATGTGCTCAACCCATCCCAAATTCAGAAGTGAAGGAAAAATGCTCAACCCGTCAGTTATTCAACAATCTAGGGAGAAACAAAGTGGCACCAGAGGATTCAACGAAACATGCTGGTAAATGTTACTCATCCCATTGTTCAAAATTTCCGATGATTGTGTATTGTTTTGTTTGGAGAGCGATAAGTGCCTCCACATTTTCGTTAGCAACCTTGCCCTACAGTCTGCTGCATTCATTCAACTCACCAGCTTTCCAACTCGGAATGCAGTTGTTTTCTAGCAGCAGAGCAGGCGCAGAATAAACACTTGTGCACATACTAAAACAAATCAATACATTTTTATTAATCAAAATATTTTCATAAATTACTATTTCTGTTTTAAATGCTGATCACAATTTCTTTTTGAAAGCAAAGGAATGTCTAAAATAATGAAATAAATTTGATCTAAATTCTCTATACAAATACATATAAATCGCTTGTTAAATTACGCTCAACCAGAGGCCCTGGAAAAAAAACCCTTGATTGACAACCAAATGCTGCATGACAAAAGGTTCAGGTCTCAGTGTACTAAGAAATTGGATAAATTGAGCGAATGGTATTAAATCATGCAATTAAATTCTCTAAATAAATTGCTAATTCCCGCATCAATTGACCTGATTCCACTGAATTTGATCATTTTGATATAACAACCAAAAAAAATGAAATCACAATTAATCCAACTCAGCATTGGCGCATATCTCATTGGCCCAATAGGGGCTCCCTGAATGAAGTAGTGTGTGAACTGTGTGTTTAATATATGCCTTTTCGGTTCAGTTATAAAAGTCATAGTGCTCATTCAGTTATCTTGTATTTAACGGGCATGTTGAAATATTAAAGTCACCTGCGTACCCTGTGCAGGTAGAAACAGAGTACAAAGGAGCAGAGAACTTGCGTGCACAACATTCTACATTCAAGAGAAATGGAGAAAAACCGTAAGGAGGAATTTAAGTTTATGGGCAGCAACCACCATTGCAGAGGAGAATTTATGTTTGTATGGGCGTAGCCGAATTTGCAGAGAAGGAATGAAGACTTTCGTGGTTCAAAACCACGCAACAACAGAGCTTTAATGAAAACAATGTTTTTGGGCTTTTAAGCCCTCAACAACCAAATATGAAGAATTTTGTTTAAACACGTCAAGTCCTTTTTAAGTTTTGATATGGGCCACGTCATAGTGGTCCCCACCACTTCATCGCCGATTGCAATCGCAAGTTTTTTTAGTAAGTGTATTTTTGATATGAAGTGTTCCGATGCGATGCGATTATGGCAATCACAAATCGCAAAGGAACGATATATGTTCCACCATCCGAAATTGTTACCGCCGATTGAAAGTTTGCGATGCGATGTGGTCTTACCACCATCACAATCGCAATCGCATTCACCAACCGCACCATCTGCCATATGTTATGATCCATTGAAAGTTTGCGATGTGGTTGTCGCAATTGCACATCGTAATCGCAAATCTCATATCGCCATCTGCCCAGACGCATGTCATTGTAATATTTGTGATGCGATTGTCGCAATCGCGATCGCAACATCCAAATATGTTTTCCGCTTATGTTTTTCATTGTGATGCGATGCACCGATGCGATGTGGTCCCACCACAATTTCTCATCGCGTAATCGCAACATCGCTAAATCACAAATCGCAATCGTAACATTGCAAGTGTGTTATTCAAACCATTCATCTGTTCCGCCGATCGCCGATCGACAATTGCGAAGTGGCCTGCACTCGTATATCGCGCAAAAGAAATTTTAGGTTAAAGTTTTATGTTTTGGAAATGTTTTTCTTTGTAATTTTATTTTATTTTTTTATTATACCACACCATATAAAAAGTGAAAAAGCCGTAGGCTTATGTAATTTTGTGTTTTGTATTGTTGTGTAAGCCCGCAGGCAGAGAAAAACAAAGTAAGACCAGAGAGCACTGTTTTGTGCATTTTGAGAGACAGAGAGAAGTTTGTTTTTGATAGCACTGCGTCTGTAGCAGTCAATTATTTTATAATCCCACTTCAGTGGAAGAAGAAAGTTGTAATAGATTTAGTTCTGTTAATGAAATAGAAAGTTTTTTATTCTGCAATCTCTGTCTAGTTATTCTCTGTGTTAGAAGGAGAGTATTATTCTCTCAGTTATTGTTCTAGAATTATCAGAAATTCCAACATGGTATCGGAGCTAATCCAAGCTCTTTGAAGGTTTCAAAGAAGCTGAAGGAAGAAGGAAGATTTGTTGCAGTAGTTCTCCAGCAGTGTGAAGGCTCACCAGAAGTTAAAGTCCAGGTATTTCTCAAAAAGCAGAGTTGTTGTTTGCTTTAAAAGAGCAGTTCTTAGAGACAGAGTTTACCTTTTAAAGAAGGAAAGACAATTTGTTTGAAAAACACAGTCAAGTTTAGTTCAGAGTTCAGTTTATAAGAAATGGCTGGACCAAGCACTAGTATGAGTATTGGAAATACTCAGCTTCCACAATTTAATGGGAAGAACTATGATTATTGGGCCATTACCATGAGAGCCTTGTTTGCCTCACAAGACTTATGGGAATTTCACTACAAGAAAAAAGGACATTGGTGAGGGGCGAAAATGGTCACTATAAGCTCATTGGTGAGGGTCAAAAGAGCCTTCGTCACCAAAAATTGAACATCACCAAAGGTGGCGTCACCAAAAGTATAGGTGTTGTGGTGACATTCAAGGACCGTCATCAATAATGATTTATAGTGACGGATAGTGACTCTCACCATTTCATATGAGAAATGGTGACAGAAAATAGACTCTGTCACCAAAAAACTGAATGTCACCAAAAGTATGTGTTTTGGTGACATTCAAGGTCCGTCTCAAATATTGATTATAATGATGGATAGTGATCGTCACCATTTCATATGAACAACAAAGATTTTTTGTGATGGACTTTTCATGGCCGTCACTATTGGTGCATATATATGGCGATGTTCATTGACCGTCACCATAAACTCATTTGTGACATCAAGGCTCGTCACAAATAATGACTATAATGAAAAGCAGTGACCCTCACCATTTCATATCAACAACAAAGATTTATGGTGATAGAACTTTAATGGTCGTCACTATTGATGCATATATATGGTGGCATTCGTTGACCTTCACCATTTCATATTTTGGTGAGGGTCGAAAAATGTCACCATAAGCTTATTGGTGATGGTCAAACTATCATCCATCACCAAAAACTGATCGTCCTCATTCCCTGTAAATATCAGGGCACGATGGAATCGAACCACCAACCTCCTGCTTGTAAAGCAAGTGCTCTTCCATTGAGCTAGCACCCTTTAAAGAATTAGACTTTAAACTAGCAATTGCCCCTAAAGGTGTAAATATACATCAAAGGAATAGAAAATCTAGGAAGATCAAAAGTTGCTAGAAATAATATGTTCAATATACATAATAAAAAGACAATAAGAATAACTTTTGATATAATCTAACAAATCATGTACTACGTAGGAGAATAATTGGAAAGCACAACTAAAAATTTGAATCACGCCATAACAATATAAAAGAACATGCAACAGGAAAGGAACAACTCCATATTTTGAGAAATATGAACAATCCATGGGTCTGTTCTTATATATTGATATAGATAATGAAATAGAAATATAGATTTATGAAATTCACGTATCACACAAGAATGTCTTGAACAAATATCAATATGTAAAATAGTATTTTTTTCATTTGGATTTACCTTGCAAAACCTCAGGAAAAAATTTCCACAGAAACAACCTATAAACATAACAACATGGACCTCAGGAGAAATTGTGCAGGGGATAAAATATGAAGGTAAAGCACTAGAGAAGTATTCAAAGAAAATGATGAAAAGCGTATCTAGAAATAACTGAGAACTCTGTGAAGTAAACCACACATTTATCATTGTGACTAGTACACTTGCAAAAATAGATCAGAATAAATTATGAACTATTCCACCAAAAAACAGTGAATTTTTCCACTGAAATATAGTTTCAAATTAATCACTAGCATGACGCTAACTTCTCTACAAAAATATGGAAGTTTCAAGACAATGTATAATAGCTTGCATGGAAATCGTGTTGATAAAACCTTCCAAGGAATAAGACCACAGCAATCAACAAGAGTGACATGAAAGAAGAAGCTCCTAGGAACCTCACAGAAAACAATATTTATGTAAGGTGGTCATCTAGATAAAGGGTCATCATTCAATAATCAATATGGAAACAGGTGTTAACATTTTCTAATGGAATCCTCTTTGGATTCACTAGTTGGGAAGAAAGAAAAATGTTTCATCAAGAATTCTAACTTATAGAATTTTGGGATTAGAATATGATGACATATCGATGAAGCAAATCAAGAAAATGAAACTCTTTCATTCTAAGCAAACCTGCTGCAGGATGACTCAAAAGGAAAATAATGAGGTACATGTATATATATGTTGACACTGGATGCTATGAAGTCATGCCATGTGGTTGCAGGTAGTATACTTCTATCTTTAGAAGTATAATCAAAATAGAAAGCAGAAACTCTTCTGATGCACAGGTTGCCAAAAGGGCATGATCTACACTAGATGAAATTGACATAATATGTCCTCATATGGAATATGAGGTGGTTGTAAATTATCAAGGAACTATGCAATGGAAGTTCCTGGGAATGAAATAAAACCATAGAGAAAGAAAAAGGAATATCATGGGAAGTAAAACCATGGAAAGAAGCAATCAACATCCAAGAAAGCCAAGAAGACTTGACTAGGAGATCTCCAAGGAAGATATGTGGACTCTAATAGAAGTATGGAAAATATAGAGACCCTTGACAATACATCTTTAGGAGATAAAAAAGATGTCGATGCCTACAAGAAGGATGTCATGGTGAAAGATCATCACTAAGGTAAATTTTGATTTAAGTATTCATATTTATAATTGAATAATATCTGATGAGCTTATTCAGAACAGCCAAAGGGAAGTATATGTCTTCCACAAGTTGATAACCATATTGCAGGATGTAAGATCCTTGGAAGAAGTATGGTTCGAAGGAAAGCAACATGATATAAAGGTAGACCGGATGAAAAATTGATGGATCACTTTCGGACAAAAATCAAAAGTGATGGGTGATTTGAGCCCTAATGAAGATATCCCAAAGATGAATACTCCTCAACAATGAAGAAATTCATGACATCAAAGAAAGTAGTTCTTCATGAGCATCTCGGTGTTTTCATCATTGCTGCTACAGGTCCCTAATTAAGAGGGGGGCTGGTAATAAGTTTATTACCTCGTAGAAACTTGGAAGCAAGTCCCTAGGAACCTGGACAAGTCCTTGGCTAAGAGGGAGCCTTGAAAAGTCATTGGATAAGAGGGAGCTTGAGAAAATTCCTTGATAGGAATGGGTATGTCCTCCCTAATTAAGAGGGAGAGATGGATGCATCATTTTGGTCTTCACCTAGAAGACATAATGTGGGATTGGATAATCCTCTAGCATCTGATACTCTTTTGGGGATGTATTAGGGTATCCAAGGTAAGAGTAGTCATGAAAGGATGGGTATTCTTTAAGGATTAGCTATCCCCAAAAGAATAGTCCTATGAGGTCATACTCGGTGAACACCCGGGTGGAGTATGTACCTTGGATACAATGGTGAAGATGTATATAATCATTGGTCTCGCCAGCATTGTATTTCATGGTCTCATGAAGAGATGGAGTTGTTAATGAAGGCCTTGCACTGTGACAATGTTGGTTATTAAGATGCTATAACAGATGGATTACCAATCGAATTTTTCTTATGAGATTCTTTATATTGAGAGTGACTATGTACCATTATGAATACCTCCCTAGTTAAGATGGAATGTTGGAACGTGTAACTAAGTTCGGTCTTCATAATGACTTGTAATTATGAATTTATTTAATGAAGAAGACAAAGATAGTGTCTGGCTTTAGTTAAAGATGGTGAATATTCTTTTTGATGAAGTCAGCTTACACACAAACCTCATGTCGGCCTACAAGCTAAAGCCAAACACTATATAAAGGATGATGCGGCCTCATTATGGTGTAAGAAATTTTGTATCATGTCTGTGATAGAAGAGCGAAGTTTGGGTCTACATTGATGCGAGAATAGGAGGCTAGTCTGGGAAGAAAAGAAGAGGTATACTTACCTTTGTTCTGGGTCTATACCACCTCGCACATTTCAGACAGAAGGCTATCAAAGCAAAAGATAAGTCTCTCTTCTAGTGCATAGAACAATGCATGAAGAAGGTAATACAACGATGAAAGGATCTGTGATTAGGTTAAGAAAGGAGGTGTGCTATCGAAGGAATAAATTCTTATCATATCTCTGTTTTGGTCTGCAAGTTTATCTCGCATATCTCAAGGAGGCCGAAGGTAATCACAATAAAGAGAAAGGCTAAAAAATCATGAAGAAAGGCTCGGTCTTGAGTTTCAAAGATGTCCAGAGGATGTTGGAAGTAGGCCGAGAAGAAGACTTTAGGAAGCTAAGGATAAGATCAAAGGAAGCCAAGAAGAAGCACACAGTTTGGGGTTGCTAGACTAGGGACAAAGCTTCCCTAGTAAAGGTGCAGTGCAGTGTAGAAAGAAGAGATTAGCTAGAGAAGCCGAGAAGAGTAGTGATAAGGGTCTTGGGGGCATATTGGTGTCAAGGGTCTATTTCATGGTTATGGTACTCGCCAATGGAAGATCTATAAGAATAATTTGTTTTGGCTTTTCCTCTCCAAGAGGGAGAGCTTTGGCCCTGGCGTGAAGAGCCTCAACTTTGTGTCTCTTGTGTTTTGATAATTGACTTGATGAAAGACATAATAAGCTAACAAAGATAAGATCTAAGTAAAAGAAGCATAACAAGTTCACAATTAATTATCATGAAAGAGAAATTGAATTAAACACCCTAATTTCTCAACAAGGTTGATATGCTCCTTACTATCATTACCTACCCCTTAGAGTAACTATGAGGGCTCGAGGGAAAATACAGATAATCATTCCAGCAGTTCTGTCCAAGAATGCTTGAAGTAGAAGAAGATTCAAAAGCTCTTGTTACTTGGATATGAAGGCTTTGGTGCTAGTACAATTTTCAAGCAGAAAAACTTTCTCTACAAGGGTGAGAATTTTTCACAGGAGGAGCTGTAAAACATCGAACTGATGATACAGAGCAACCTATATAAATACCTTTTCATATTTCTTGAGGGGCATGAGCATTTTAAGGAGGAAATATTAGCAGATATGGATGGTTCCAGTGTACATGAACAAGTTTCTGCCTCAGATGAAAGTGATGATAAAGAATCTACTCAATGTACTTACTCTCTCAATCCAAAATTGAAACATTTTTCCAATTGGCTTCTAGAAATTATGGCAATGGGGGATTTAGATGGTTTTTTCCCAGCTGCAACATGTGAGTATGCCCCAATAGTTGATGAAATGTGGAGGGACCCTGCAATTCAGGCTACGTATGCAAAAAGAAATGAGTTGCATGTCCTCCCTGATGTTGCTGGTCACTTCTAGGAACGGTTTGTTGAGGTATCAAGTAATGCATACAATTCGTCAGAATCTCACATTTTATATGCTGGAGTGACTCAAAGTAATGGGTTAGAATTTATAGAATTTTCAACTGATGATCACAGTCCAATGTCAGAACCTTATAATGAAAAATTGGATTGTCCAACTCCAACTTTGAAGTATCAGCTTATTAGAGTAAATAATAAAGGATTAAATGAAGGCTATAAGTGGCTGGAAATATTTGAGAATGCACGAGCTGTAATCTTCTGTGTTGCTATAAGTGAATATGACCAAAAGTGGGTTGAGAAATAAGATGACCTTCAATAAATAACTTTTTAAGAATGTTGTGGAGCATTCATGTTTCAGAGATACACCATTCATTCTATTACTAAATAAATATGACATTTTTTAGGAGAAAATTAACAGAGTGCCACTTACTGTATGTGAGTAGTTTAAGGATTTCAGTCCAGTGGAAGCACACCACAACAATCAGTCACTAGACCATCAAGCTTACTATTATGTGGCAATGAAATTCAAGGATCTCTATGCATCTCTTAGCAGCCATAAGTTGTTTATATGGCAAATGAAGGCATGAAATCATAGCACAATGAATGAAGCCTTCAAATATATTCATGAAATTTTAAAGTGGGTTGCGTATGTGCAAGAAAAGATCTTGCAATACACGAACGTGCAATTGCCTGATCTTTTCAAATTCAAGTTCTGAAAGACCTCCAAAAGTCTTGCATCCTTCTGCCTAACTGCAATTTCATTCAATCTAAAAACCTCAGTTAATTGTATTGCAACCCTTCTATTTTCTTTCCAAGTTTATTCATTTTGATTGAGTGCATCATTCCTTTCCCTAGATACTCCATCCAATTGCATGGAAATGTTTTCTTTTTCTCTGCAAGCTTCTACCAGTTGACAAAGAAACTCATCTCTCTGCCTCTTGAATTCATCACTTTTCTTTATTTCTCTATTTAAAATCACCTTCAAGTGATTTAGCGTTGTCTCCAAACATGCTTTTTATGTTTGAGCTGCCTTTCTTGCTTACCTTTCACTTTCAAGCTCCAAGATAGCCTCCTTCAGTTGTTTCTGTTTTCTCTTAATTCCTTCATCTGATTGTTTCAAGCTTAAAGCTTCATCTAATTGTTTTGCAATATTTGTTTCTACCCTCCAAGTCTCTGAGATTTGATCGAGGGTCTCTTCCTGTTCCCTTGAAATTTCACCACTTCGATTGATTTCTTTATCTGCAACCATCTTCAAGTACTTAAATGAAATATCTGGGTATGCCTTTCCCATTTCACCTGCCATCCTCACTTGTCTTACAGATTGAAGTTCCAATATATGTCCCTTAATAATTTCTACAGATGTTTCAAAAGAAATGTTTGGCAATATGACTTGAATGGCCATTAATTCCTGTTTGTAAAAGAAGTTTGGACTCCTTGTAAAAAATATCTCTATATCTGACTTTGCCATTTCTCTTAAAATATTTTCTTGCATTTCACATTCAGATTCCACAATATCTGTCTTAATTTTTTCTGCATAGGCTTTAGAAAAACATTCAGTGATACGAGCCATTAAAACCCTCTGATAGTGAATGTCTGGAATAGATCTTATGTGATTTAATGTCCTCATGGAACCATATTTTTTCTGTTTCTGCAGCATTCTTTGCTTGTCTTTCAGGCTCAAGCTCCAAAATGGGGTTCTTAAGTACTGTCTCCCATTTTATTATTGCAAGTTCCTTCGAGTTTAATGTTTCATATAATTGTTCAGCAAATTTTGTTTCTACTCTCCATGTTTGTCTATTTAGAGGGAATATGTCATTCATTTCCCTTGGAAATTCACCACTTTTACTGATTTCTTCATATGCGATCACCTTCGAGCATTTAAATGAAGTCCCTAAATACACCTTTTCCATTTCACCTCCCATCCTTGCTTGACATCCTGATTCGGGTTCCAAAATATCCACCTTAAAGTTTTCTGCAGAGACTACAGTGGAAATGTTTGGCAATGTGACCATTAACTCCCCCACATTAAGAATGTTTGAACTGCTTCTAAAGATTGTCCTTGAATCTTCCTTTGCCATTTTACCTACCATCATGGCTTGGCTTCCAAATTCAGGTTCAAAATTTTCCACCTCAAAATTTTTTGGAGAGGCTTCCATTAATTCCTGCTTGCAAATAATGCCAGGAATGGCCATTAAGTGATTCGATGTCATCTCCAAACCTTTTTTTTTCTGCTTCAGCAGACTTCCTTGCTTGTATTTGAGATTCAATCTTATAAGTAGCCCTCTTATGAAGTGCCCTTTTTCTCTTTATTGCATCACCTTTCATGTTTATAGCTTCATCTGATTGTTCAGGAATCATCCTTGGTTGTATTTGAGATTCAAACTTCGAAATAGCCCTCTTAGAGTGTGCCCTTTTCCTCTTGATTGCATCACCTTTCATGTTTATAGCTTCATCTGATTGTTTAGGAATCAATTTTTCTACTCTCCAAGGTCGTGCGTTGTAATGGAGTGTGTCATTCCTTTCCCTTGGAAATCGATCACTTCGGATGATCTCATCACTTGTAGGCATCTTAATGTAGTTAAATGAAGGTCCTGAATTTAGCTTTATGATTTCACCAAGAGACCTTGATTTCCTTTCAGATTCAGGTTCCAAAATATCCTCATTAAAGCTTTCTGCCAAGGCTTCAAAAGAAACATTTTGCAATACAGCTGGAATGGCCATTAATTCATACTTAACAAGAATGTCTGGAGTGAAAAATGATATTTTCAGAACATAAGAAAACCCAGTAATAAAAAAAACTTGCTTAGGAAATTAACAAACACACAGATTTATTGCATGTAATTTTTACCCCAAGAAATGATAGTTTGAGAGTATAAGAAACCTACTTAAAAATGAAAACCTACAAAGGAAACAATCAAACAAAGAACTTATTCCAGGTATATTTTTACCTCAGGAAAAAATTATAAGTTTGACACTTTCCCAAGAAGAATGTTTCATCGGCTTTGTTCCCAGCTCCTTTTCTATTAGCATAGCCAAGATAATCTATTATTCATGCATGGGAATTTTTTGAGTTAATTTTTATGGTATTGCAGGCCCGAAATTTTAGGATATAACCAGATTTCTGAGATTTGACCAACATTGACTTCTGTTGACCATGATTTTTTGGAAATGGATGGGAGAAGGGCTGACTTCGGTCTTTGTGGAAATCTTGGTCTTGGCCTTGGGTCTTGGATATCTCACTTTGATCTGATTTTGTAAGAAGAGGATTTTCTTTGGTTTTCCCCCTTGTGGGGTTTTTCCCTAGCTTGGAGCCTAATTTCTTGTGTTCTTTGTCTCTTTGTGATCTTCATGTTTTTTAATTTTGTTAATTGCTTGATGAAGAAGATAACATAAGTAACAAGAAGCCAACAAAATTCACAATTAATTATCAAGTTAAGATAAATCTACCCTAATCTACAAGCATCTTGATTTCTCAACATGGTATCAGAGCTAGGTTGAAGGAAAGGAAAATTGAAGATAACTGTTTGTTGGCTTATTTTCTTATCCCGGTGGCACCTTAAGAAAAGTATCATAAAAATTCTGTGACATCCTTCCCTTAAAATATGAATTGAAAGAGGCACAATACCTCTATGATTCAAGTTGAAGAAAGACATCAAAATTCCTGTGAACTAAACTCATCAATAAAGGAAGGACTGAAATACTTAAGGGCTAGAAAAAGAGACCTATAATACATGCAAAGACTCTATGGAATTATCTTTGTAAATCAAGGATGAAATTCATATCTCTATTGTCGAGAAAATATTTGGCATAGGTACACATATTTGAGTCTCTATGTTGATTTATGAAGTAAGTTTCCTGTACTAATGTGAACTTCAGAGGCACCTTCTCCTATGATAAGCATACAAGTCATTATCTTTATAATCTACAAATTACTCAAAGAAAAATCAAATGGCTTATATGAAATCTGTTAAAAGAAGACAACTTACTGTGACAATACTTTCAGTGGCAATCTGAGCATGACTGTGAGCTCCTTTCTGAATCAAATATACCAAGTGTATTCATGATATTTGTATAGTTTGAGTAACCAAAATCCTGTAGCTGACATCTATTATTGTTGAGTTCAAAGGCTAGTCTAAGAGTATGAACAAGTCCAAAATTTCCATAATGATTGAAGCAAGTTTGTTTGGGAAAAATATTAAAAATGGATATCTGAGATACTATTCTTTGATCAATACAAAAAGGTTCTGTGACACTTCTATGAGGTATCTGAAGCTTACTATAGCAACACATATTTGAAGATTCAAGGCATCAATGATCACACCAACATGAAACGATACAAGGTCTATCTAACACTATATAAGGTAGCTCGACTCATTTGGGAGACTATCCATCTCTGACATCTAAAAATACCATCATCTTCGTAATCAATGAAAATCTGTGGCACTGTGAGACGAAGGATAGAAGTGTATTGTGATCTAAAGTTAAAAGAAACCAAAACCATGTGGATCGTCTCTAAGGCATTTAAATGTACAAATGATGAAATTAAAGACATGCAAAACAAGTCTTATCTGTGACATAATGGACCGAGCATCTCTATACCTTTGTGAAAAATGAATCAAAAGTCTATGATCTACTCTATGCTACAGGACCAAAAGACTAAGGTACATAGTCTATAGAAGGGACAAAAATCATTACTGTGAATAAAAGCCAAGATTCTGATCAATTCCAAGTTTGAAGCTATACTTAATGACAGAATTTACATTTGTGAAAAGTCTGAGCATCTCTATGACAAGTAGAACATGTATATTTGTGATATGAACTATACAGAGACATACAAAACTTTTTGAATCATCAAGAATCAGAGTTTAGTGGCATCCTGTGCGAAAACCTGAGGGATGTTACTTCGTGACATAATTTATTATGATGATATAAGGCCCATATTTGTGACACTAGAATATGTAGCAGCATTATATCTCTTCATAAGGACTATGAGGGTATAGGGAATCCGTGACACAAGTTTATGAAAATAGCACCCTTCTCATACATAAAATAAAGACGAATTCAATTCTTGAAGCCGACCTATTTGATATTGAACTGAAAGCAGCTCAAAGATATCTCTGTCGCTTATATCCAAGCTTGATGGCTGAGACCAGATCACTGATAAGCCTCTTGTGATCAATTGTTGGGGCATTGCCCCAGATGATCATTATAAGTCACTGCTAGTTGCATGCATTATTGTTGAGTATTATATGCATCAATTTGCAATCTTTGAGGCTACTTAGAGTTTGCTACTATGTCTATGTTGTTGGCATTTGTATGCTCTTGAGTGATTACCCTGAGTCGAGGCATTTTTGAGTTTTTGATAACTGCACTTGTAGCCCACCTTTATATATATATATATATATATAGTCCAAAGAAGCTTTAATGGTTAGCAAAACCTATGATTATTCAAAGAAGCCTTCACATTGTTTTGCAAACTTTCACTCACTGAGAGAATGTCAGATCAATCCCATGTTGTCATGGTTATATGGCTCAGTGATCAACTCTAATAGATTTGTGGGGACAATGATGATGGAAAATTTAGTAGAATGGGAAGAAAACTCGGGTTGTTACAGGCAGTGACTCAGAAACCATTCTCAAGGCATCGATTGTGAAAGAAATGGAGGAAAAAATGGAAAGAATAGAAGAAAGGTATTGGAAACCTGACACAAAAATTATCGCCTCACATAGTGACTAATCATCCATGACAAAATTGATAAAGAAGAATAAGGATAGAAAAAATTTGGGATGCAAAAGCGCAGTTTTTTAACTAGAATCTCAAGCCAAACAATAAAAGTTATCTTCACAACTGCATCGAGCCTGCAATTTATCATAGAGACATCAAACCCACTAAGAGAAGGAATCAAAATATTAAACTGTACACACCATTTCCAACGCTGGAAGCACCATGGGAATGTATTGGCGTTGACTTCTTGTTGGGATTGCTCAGAACCCAATGAGGTAAAGATTCTATATTTGTAGTTGTTCAATTATTGTCAAGAATAACACATTTAATTCTTGGTACGAAAACAGATGTTGTGACATACATTGTTGTTTTGTTCTTTAAAGAGATTTTTTGTTTACATGGTTTTCCAGGAAGCATCATCTCAAATAGAGATAGAAAGTTTATTGGTCAATTCAGGACCCGTGGAAGATACTTGACACAAAATTGTAGTTCAGTGCCTGCATATCATCCCCATATTAATGAGCAAAATGAGATAGTTAATAGAAGCCTTGGAAATCTATTAAGACGTTTAATTGGTGAGAAACGAGAATAGAGGGATCAGGTATTGTCACAAGCTAAATTTGTGTAGAATAATTTTGGTGAACATGTGTACAAGGATTTCCAATATTCTGATGGTAGGTAATCAAGAGAAGTCACTGGTTTGGCTTGCTTGCTTAAAGCAAGAAAGATAAGTGTAAATGTAGAGTCATTCATTGAGCATACATAAATGCATGAGCAGGTGTAGCAACAACGATAATAGCCCAATGTGAAATGGCATATGTGAATATTCGAAAAGGGAATCTTGTTTTAGCACAGTTGAGGAAGGAAATATTTTCTGAAGAGCACCTATTACAAGTTTAAAAAGAAGATGATAGGTCCTTGCAATATCTTGAAAAATATTTTGGACAATGATTATGTTTTAGAGTTCCCTGAGGGTTTGGACATCTCACCAACTTCCAACACATTTGATTTGTGTGTTCACGAAGGTATTTCAGATAGGAATCAATATGTCAGAAATTGGAAAGAGTAGATTCCAAAGCATAAGAGGGATGAGATCACAAATATCTTGAAAGATAGGGTTGTGGGAAAAATATAGAGAACAAAGAATTATTTCGTTCATTGGGAAGGCAAGGGCTTGAAAGAGACCACTTGGATTTTCAAAGTAGAGTTGGGATGAGTCACTCAGCGTTCACCTGTTTGATCTACACACTTGTGAGAGGGAGCTCACTTTTCTTCTTACTAGGGGAGTCTAATGCAAAAGTGTCTATTGGGAAGGCAGGAATGAGAGAAAATATGGAAGTGGAAAATAGAATAGAAGGAAGAGGAGATGAAAAAGTGGAGCACGAGAAACAAAAGTACCAGGGTGAATTAAATTGGTTTTGATATTCCTCTTTGAAATTTTGTAAGCCTAACTGAGGCTTACACCAGCAGACACTCCCAATAGTTATTTGTGGACACTCCCAATAGTTATTTCCAATTGTATACAAAGCCCATTGAAGCATATCATGTAAATTTATGAAATATGTGGTGTAATATAAAATTTGGTTGTGTAATTTGGGGGTTCATCCCTTTGTGCCCTTATTGATTTAAAAAATTATGTGTCCTTAATTTTATTCATTGTGTGCTCTGGCACCAATAATGATGTGATTCTTAATGTGAATGAGCCTTCATGTGGTATGAGGGTGAAATCACAAGAAAATTTGTCCTTGCAGGCAATAATGTAGGCCTAAAAGATACAAATGGAGATGCACCATCGACAACTTCTAGAATGCATGATGAGTTGGAAACCATCTATCCAATCGCTCTCCTAGTCAATAGTTGCACTGAAGTGACTACTACAATAGAAGAAAATAGTGTAGAGAAGAAAAAATGCATTCACTATGTCTCACACTTTCCTGCCAACGAAAAATATTTCTTAACTCTGTCCCTTGCTATCTTCGATAATCCATCCCAAACCTAATATTAATGGCTGAGACCAGATCACTGATAAGCCTCTTGTGATCAATTGTCGCGGATTGCCCCAGATGATCATTACAAGTCACTGCCAATTGCATGCATTGTTGTTGAGTATTATATGCATCAATTTTCAATCTTTGAGGCTACTTAGAGTTTGCTACTATGTCTATGTTGTTGGCATTTGTATGTTCTTGAGTGATTACCCTGAGTCAAGGCATTTTTGAGTTTTTGATAACTACACTTGTAGCCCACCTTTTTGTATATATATATTCTTATAGTCCAAAGAAGCTTTAATGGTTAACAAAACTTATGATTTTTGAAAGAATCCTTCACAAGTGATGCACACAATGTTTTTATTTGTAGTCAACGAAGCTTTGATGCCAAACAAAACCTAGTATTATTGAAAGAAGCCTTCACATTGTTTTGCAAACTTTCACTCACTGAGAGAATATCAGATCAATCCCATGTTGTCATGGTTAGATGGCTCAGTGATCAAATCTATTTGATGTGTGGGGACAAGGAGAATGATGATGGAAACTTTAGTAGAATGGGAAGAAAACTCGGGTTGTTATAGGCAGTGACTCAGAAACCATTCTCAAGGCACTGATTGTGAAATAAATGGAGAACAAAATGGAAAGAATAGAAGAAAAGGCATTGGAAAACTGACACAAAAATTATCACCTCACACAGTGACTAATCATCCATGAAAAACTTGATAAATAAGAAATAAGGATAGAAAAACTTTGGGATGCAAAAAGCAGTTTTTAAACTAGAATCTCAAGCCAAACAATAAAATTTATCTGCACAATGGCATCGAGCCTGCAATTTATCATAGAGACATCAAAACCACTAAGAGAAGGAATCAAAATATTAAACTGTACACACCATTTCCAATGCTGGAAGCACCATGGGAATGTATTAGCATGGACTTCGTGTTGGGATTGCTGAGAACCTAATGAGGTAAAGATTCTATTTTTGTAGTTGTTCAATTATTGTCAAAAATAACACATTTAATTCGTAGTAAGAAAACAGATGTTGTGACATACATTGTTATTTTGTTCTTTAAATATATTTTTTGTTTACATGGTTTTCCAAGAAGCATCATCTCAAACAGAGATAGCAAGTTTATTGGTCATTTCAGGACCTGTGGAAGATACTTGACACAAAATTGCAGTTCAGTTCCTGCATATCATCCGCATACTACTGAGAAAACTGAGATAGTTAATAGAAGCCTTGGAAATATATTAAGACGTTTAATTGGATAGAAACGAGAATAGAGGGATTAGGTATTGTCACATGCTAAATTTGTGTAGAATAATTTTGGTGAACATGTGTATAAGGATTTCCAATATTCTGATGGTAGGTCATCAAGAGGATTCATTGGTTTGGCTTGCTTGCTTAAAGCAATCAAGAGAAGTGTAAATGTGGAGTCATTCACTGAGCATATGGAAATGCATGAGCAGGTGTAACAACAACGACAATAGCCCAATGTGAAATGGCATATGTGAATATTCAAACAGGGAATCTTGTTTTAGCACATTATAGGAAGGAAATATTTTCTGAAGAGCACCTATTACAAGTTGAAAAAGAAGATGATAGGTCGGACTTGCAATATTTTGAAAAATATTTTGGACATTGATTATGTTTTAGAGTTCCCTGAGGGTTTGGACATCTCACCAACTTCCAACACGTTTTATTTGTGTGTTCACGAAGGTATTTCAAAAGGGAATCAATATGTCGGAAATTGGAAAGAGTAGATTCCAAAGCATAAGAGGGATGAGATCACAAAGATATTGAAAGATAGGGTTGTGGGAAAAATCTAGGGAACAAAGAATTATTTCATTCATTGGGAAGGCAAGGGCTTAAAAGAGACCTCTTGGATTTTGAAAGTAGAGTTGGGATGAGTCACTCGACGTTCACCTGTTTGATCTACACACTTGTGAGAGGGAGCTCACTTTTCTTCTTACTAGGGGAGTCTAATGCAAAAGTGTCCATCGGAAAGGCAGGAATGAGAGAAAATAGGTAAGTGAAAAATAGAATAGAAGGAAGAGGAGATGAAAAAGTGGAGCACAAGAAACAAAAGTACCAGGGTGAATTAAATTGGTTTTGATATCCCTCTTTGAACTTTTGTAAGCCTAACTGAGGCTTACACTAGCAGACAATCCCAATAGTTATTTGCGGACACTCCCAATAGTTATTTCCTACAGTATACAATGCCCATTGAAGTGTATCATGTAAATTTATGAAATATGTGGTGTAATATAAAAGTTGGTTGTGTAATTTGGGGGTTCCTCCCTTTGTGCCCTTATTGATTTAAAAAATTATGTGTCCTTCATTTTATTCTTTGTGTGCTCCGACACCAATAATGATGTGATTCTTAATGTGAATGAGCCTTCATGTGGTATGAGGGTGCAATAACAAGCCAAATTTTCCTTTCAAGCAATAGTGCAAGCCTGAAAGATACAAATGGAGATGCACCACTAACAACTTCTAGAATGCATGATGAGTTGGAAACCATCTAGCCAATCACTCTCCTAGTCAACAGTTTCACTAAAGCAACCACTACAATAGAAGAAAATAGTGTAGAGAGAAGCAAAAGTGCATTCACTATGTCTCACACTTTCCTGCCAACGACAAATAGTTCTTAACTCTATCCCTTTCTATCTCCGAGAATCCATCCCAAACCTAATATTGATGGCTGAGACCAGATCATTGATAAGCCTCTTGTGATCAATTGTCAGGGCATTGCCCCAGATGATCATTACAAGTCACTGCCAGTTGCATGCGTTATTGTTGAGTATTATATGCATCAATTTGCAATATTTGAGGCTACTTAGAGTTTGCTACTATATCTATGTTGCTGGCATTTGTATGCTCTTGAGTGATTACCCTGAGTCGAGGCATTTTTGAGTTTTTGATAACTGCACTTGTAGCCCACCCTTTTGTATATGTATATATATATAGTCCAAAGAAGCTTTAATGGTTAAAAAAACCTACCATTGTTGAAAGAAGCCTTCACAAGTGATGCACGCAATGTTTTTATTTATATTCAACGAAGCTTTGATGCCAAACAAAACCTAGTATTTTTGAAAGAAGCCTTCCAATTGTTTTGCAAATTTTCACTCACTGAGAGAATGTCAGATCAATCCCATGTTGTCATGGTTAGATGGATCAATAATCAACTCTAATTGATGTGTGGGGACAAGGAGAATGATGATGGAAACTTTAGTAGAATAGGAAGAAAAATCGAGTTGTTACAGGCAGTGACTCAGAAACCATTCTCAAGGCACTGATTGTGAAATAAATGGAGGATAAAATGGAAAGAATAGAAGAAAATGCATTGGAAACCTAACACATAAATTATCGCCTCACATAGTGACTAATCATCCATGACAAAATTGATAAAGAAGAAATAAGGATAGAAAAAATTTGGGATGCAAAAAAGCAGTTTTTTAACTAGAATCTCAAGCCAAACAATAAAAGTTATCTGCACAACGGCATCGAGCCTGCAATTTATCACAGAGACATCAAACCCACTAACATTCTGTTGGATGAGGAAATGAATGCCCATATAGCAGCATTTAATGGAAAAATATTTAATGGGATATCTAATATTTTTAGAATAACTATGTTCCTCCCCTAGGTGATTGACAAAACCGCTGGGCAATTCCATTGCTTCAGAATAACGAAAATACCTTTTCCTTTCTTTGGCATCCGGATTTCCTCCAAAGGTGACTGGAATTGATTCTGAATTGGGTTTTCCATGATCATTCTTGAATTTTGGAGTAGATTTATCAATTAAAACCTCTCATTGAATCTTATGAACAATATGTGAGGCTGGCATTAACAGAGAAATTTAGTTTGGGCTTCTTATTTTTGCATCAAATGCACTGCTTAAATCTATAATTACCTTAAATATTAGGGTATCTGAATACCTGAAAAATGAGAATATAGGTTGCAATATGGATTCGCTAGGGGCTGAACTTTCCTCTGCAAATATTTCTCCACTCCACATTCTAAGGGATAGTAAAAGACTTGCCATGGAATCTCTGTCTCCATATTAATTTCAACATCATGTTCAGAGCTTTAGGGCCTCCTGAAAACTGTGATAATTTCGAGGAAAATGTTCGGCAAACATTCCACGTGATTGAAGGATGAATTAGAGCTCGAATCTAGTACAGGAATGAAATATTTGTAGTAGAAATTATTTGAGAATAGCAGCGTGATAAGACATGTGATAAGAGTTACAATGTTTGCAGTTTGTCTTGCAGCAGGGTGTAGCCACTATTGAGTGTGTTGCTGATTTTGTGAGAAAATCAGGGATATCAAAGGTGGAATTGAGGTTGAAGAGCTCAAGCAAATGGTGATGTGGAAGAAGCGATAAGCACCGGAACCAGAGACTTTGTTGTTATTCCCATAAACAACAAGATTTGCTATATAGGTTCCCAATCTCGAATTCAGGGGTCATCACCATTTACGAAAATTTCTTATTGAGTTTGCCGCGTCTTGCGAGAGTGCACAGATTATGGTCTGATTTCTGATTTCCATAGCATGGCAGCTACATCATACAGGAATAATTGCTTAAACCCTTACCTTCTCATAGGCCTCTCAACAGATGGAGGAGGAGGGGGCGCCTTCTTCTTCTTGAAACTGAATAATCGATTCGTCATCTTTGCTCAAGTCGAACTCTTCAATGCACTCTGTAGCGATGAGAGGGTATTAAGGCTTCCCTCCTCTAGCTCTGGTCTGGTCTACTATTTTTTTAACTGAATTTTTCCTGTGTTTTGTTTGCCCGCCAATCCTCCATGACAATAATTACTTCAAATTTAAATTTAAGTGGAGTGGGAAAATGATTTTCGGATGAGAAAAAGCATTTTAATGGGAAGGGTCAAATACTTATATATATATATATATATATTCAATATAATAAATATTTTAATTTCTTAAAAGTTATTCAAATATTGTAAATATTTTAATTTTTTTCAAAATAAAGGTGGAAACTATGTTGAGCTTGCAAATTATTTTTTATTTATTTATGTTATGTTTTTTTCTTGTATATGATTCATCTAGATTCATCTTAATTTTGGATCTATCAAGTGTTTAGAGAGATCAAATCTAAAAATGTTTGCACCATAAGAGATTTGATTCCTCCCTCTCGGCCCTTGGTAGATCTAGATTTAAGATAGATCTAGATTGGCTTAATTATTAATTTTATGTTTTTAATTTTTATTTTATTTTGACGTACTAAAAATGTTAAAGAGGACCTTACAACATCTTTACCATAGGACAAGAATTCAACACTGGAGAAACCCTAGAGGCCCACAGAAAAATTGCAGGCGGAGAAAGGTTCGTGGAGTTTTAGGCTAGGGTAGGGCATAGTTTTGACAAAGAGTGAACAAGCTTTGGACAATGTCAAGCTCCCATATCCTTGTCAAAATGCAAAATAAGATTAAATGGTAACCATGATTGTTTTATCACATGACATATATTTTGTACAAAGATGGTCGCCATGATAAACCCTTTGAAGACACGCAACTACACGTCAAATATGCTTTTTAGATGAGATGTCAATTGCTTACTATTGGACCCACATGGAGGAGGAGGAGTTGGTGGATTACAAACTAGAGGAGGGGGATTTTCAACAAATTTGGTCTAGTCCCAAGGATTTTATCCATTCGCATTTCAAAGTCAACGTAGAAGGTCACCATACCGCAGCTTCTAGGCCTACCAAATATTTAGAAAACAAAGTTAAGAATTCAATAGGCAACTATCTAGCGGTTTGAAGGCCCTAACCCCTACTTTAGCCATGCACTATTCGGGTCCTTTAGTTTCGGCTACCCAGTGCCTAAGGACGTTTTTCAGGGGCTAAATAACTCTTCTTGGGATCTTTGGCTCTAATTTTAGTTTCCCTATTGTCCCAGATATTGGAGGAAGACATACAATGTGTTACTGCTTCCTTAGGGTTTTCAGATTTTTTTGAACACAGTGGGGGTTCTTCACTCTTAGAAACCTCTCCGTATTGTTTTCTTTTATCTCCTTCATCTCAAGTGCCATCAACCTCACCCTCCTTTGGCAAACTAGTGAAGGAGAGTCTTGCCTCGGTGACGGAATAAGGTCAAACTAACATCATGAATGGTCTTGGGGTTTTCATGGAGAAACACTCTTGTGAATAAGGAGTTATGATTCAAAAGGAGTCTGAGAAACCAAGGAAGAGGAAAATCCATTGTAGTGTCAAGAAGAAGAACATAGTCCCCATTTCTCTAGTTTTGGGAGTCAACATCACAATTCAAAAGACTAAGGAACTGTCCCAAAAATCCTTGGTGGGGCAAGTAAGGGGTTCCAAATTCAGGTCCTCAACCCTAAAAGTGTGTGCTAACAAGGAAATCTTGCCGATTTTCAAATGTCCTCCAAAGGTGTTGCTATTAGCCCGAGGTTGGATTCATTTGTGCTTCAAAGATGTAGCAGACACCCAGAAGGTGATGCAAATGAACATTTAAGAGATTGTGACAGGAAGTGTCAATAAGTTCCAAGTGTGCTAAGGAGGGAGTGACAAAGTATGCTGGGCAGTGCTAAGGCATGCTAGAGGCCATGCAAACATGCCAAGATGTGCTAGGTGCTAGGGTGTGCCAATGCATGTCAAGGAGTGTTATGGAGAGCCAGAGTGTTATGGAGAGCCAAGGAAAAACAAGGGAGCACTAGTTTCAAATGCATGGAAATGAATGAATAAGAGTGTGTGATAGGGAGTGTCAATGAGTTATAGGTGTGTTAAGGAGGGAGTGACAAGGTTATATGCTAGGCAGTGCCAAGGTATGCTAAACTACCAAGGCGTGTCAGGAAGTGCTAGGGTGTGTTAGGGTGTGTAAAAGCATGCCAAGGAATGTAGGGGATGCTAACACATGCCACATAGTGCCAAGGCATTTAAGAGATGCCAGGTGCTATGGTATGTCAATATATAAACTGTGTTGCTTAGTTGTTTTACAACCACAGTTGGATGTGATAAGCCTTGTCTTGGACTTGTTAAGTGGGATGAGTTGAGATTGGACATGAGTAGCCTAAGATGAGTTACGTGTAGTTCTTAGGTGAACAAAGAATACATTGAATTTCCATGACATATGAGAATTTGGTTTTGGTCTTAGAATATTTGATGCAAACACACTCAAGTGCCACAACACATCTACTTTGCACAACGAAATCTACACACATTAGGGAATCAACTAGTGCACATGACAATTTTTAACTTTTTCAAACCGTTCTTCGTTAAATTACAAACTATAATAGAATAGGCTAGAGCTCTTGTACCAGGGATCATGACCCTTTAAAATCACATTGATATAAGGAATACAACTAGGGCTTGGTGTTAGTATTTTGATAACCAATCTACCTCGAACAAGACAACACTTTAACCACTTTTTGATGGTGGCCACACATAGCCCTTTCAGTCCACATGTCATGAACATCACATCTGGCAGGTCCTCTTGCCTCCCATTATGCAACTCCTTAATTTTCCTCTATCAATGATCAACTCCTAATCAGTGTATAGATAGGATTAAGTTGGATTCATTTGTATCATCACTTGACTTGGGGTCTCTCTATCTTTAGATAACTTCACATTTTTCCTTGGAGGACTATTTTGGACGATGGATGCATTTTGATGTATGGATTTGGGCTATTTTTATGTTGGAGCTTTGTTTTTGCAAATGTGAATCTGGTTGGATATACTCTCTAACATTGTGAGTGAAAATTTAACTCTATTCTTCTTGTTGTTGCATACTATTGAATTCACTATAACTAGGGCTAATTGTTGCATGATGGAAATGTGGAATTATGTGTCTATTTAGCTTATTTAATGTATGGGCCATTGTTAGATGAATGAAATGTCTTAGAGACCATTGTATCTCAATAATATTGCACCATTTGTATGAAGTATAAATGCTTGAAGGTCACTTTTCGTATTCCTCTAACATTGGACGAAGTTGACTTTCTGGGCCTCCTTGATCAAGAAACCAAATTCTTGCTTATTATCATCCCTGAATCCATATCCCCAAGTGAATTAGGCACTAGTACCTCAAAAAGGGTGATGATTTCCCCCCATTTTTTCATAATTTTCCATTTTTCCCTAAGGTCTAGCCCCATTATGTCACCTAGGGCATCAATTTCCCATAAATCTAGCCAGAGGAAAACTTCGATCTCCTAGAGGCAACTGTGTTGGTGGGTCCCCTCACTCTCCTCGGAATTTGGGCCAATTATGATGGTGGAATCTCTAGATACCTCAAGCCCTATCTCTAGGATCAAGTTTTGCCTAGGTGTTCCCAAGGCTAGAACCTAGTAGGATCAATTTGACCCATCGAAGTAAAAACTCTTGCTTGATCCTTTCCCCTCACATTGTCCAGGATAGGAACATCATT
Source organism: Pinus albicaulis (assembly GCA_034641835.2). Lineage (NCBI taxonomy): Eukaryota > Viridiplantae > Streptophyta > Pinopsida > Pinales > Pinaceae > Pinus > Pinus albicaulis. The sequence continues at coordinate 484,407,279 of CM076575.1, forward strand.
GGTTGCTAAATTCCATCCCTAAACCTTGGCTGGGTCCACTTGGTCCCGTGTGGTCCCATTTGGTGTCAAAGGCCTTTCATCAAGGACCATTTGGGAATCCAAGTTCCCAAATCATTTTATGGATTAAGAACTTCCATCATAAGTCGTATTCTTCTCCCTCAACCCTTCAATCCCCATCCTCTCTCCCTATAAGATCAAGTCCCTTGCTTAAAAGGCAAGGAAGTCCCACTCTTTATTATATCTTAGGGAAATGGTTTCTAGGGCTAGTGAACTAGGGCTAGGGCTAGTTGGCTGGCCCACTTGACTGCTACTTTAGTCCTTCAAAGTCTGCATATCCTTAGGCCCTATACACCTACCCTTCTACCAATCTTGTTGTCCTTCACAAGTACAAGAGTTAGGCCTCTTCTTTGACAGTAACCTAACAACCCTCCAACTGTACTTGGACTACCATCAATCTGCCCAACCACAGTCAATTATTTTTACTGATCTAGGGCCCACAATATTCTCTTCATCTACGAATCTTCAAATCTTCCACCTAACAATGGTTTGAGTCCTCTCAAAATCATTGTTCTTGTGTATCGACAATTTGATCTTTGTTGTCCAATCTATGAAAAAATATAAACTACTCCTCTTATCATCCTTCTAACAATCTGTAGATGAATGAACTAGGGTCATAAATTAGCCACTAACAGTCCATTGACTAATTTTGTATAGGTTGCTTTAGATCTTTGTCTAAAACTCTCTGGATAGTCCACCAAAATCAACTCCTCTGCATGTCAATCCATTCTTCATATGGCACATTTATTCTGCATGCTCAATCTTATGCTCAAGTTCCACCCTCCTTTGGATCTGCTATCTCCACACATACTGAATCTGCAAACCATCTTCCATATCTGCGATCTATATTTCAAAAATAAACCTCGCTCTAAGGGTCACAACCGTTCTTCTTCTACGCAAATTTGTCACAGTCTTAAGGGCATACCTTATGAACTAAACATGCTAGGAAATTTTCCTAACTAGGGTTAAAGAAAAAATTGTGGTGATGTTTGGATGGGTGCTAATTTGTAGGGTTTTCCATTTTTATAATTTTCTTTGTTGTGCTTTCTACCATGCTACCTAGTTTCTTTCCTGTTGCCCTAGCATTTTAACTTTTTCGATGTCTATCTCTCTATTGTTTCTTGCCCCATTTGAAATGTCATCCTTATTTGGTAGGTGTTTTCTTCAATATAGTGTGAATATTTTTCCATCACACAGCTTCGGTGGCATTTGTCTACGCAAATAGCTTGTAAGGCCCATTCATCGGGGTATTTGATGAAATAAAATGATAATCAATGATCACCAACTAATGGTACCTGCAAAGATTTACTCTAACAATTCTACAGTTTTCCTGTGCCAACAATTATACAACATTTTAACCTCATGAACTAGTCTCCTCTGTTCTCTTAGTTGATGCTATAAGCACTTATTGTTGTTGTCAAAGCTTTTACTCTCTAGTCCCATTGAGCTATTTCAGTTATTTGTGGACATTGATCTATTTTCATTTCATTTCTTCAAATTTTCTAACTGTTATGCGTTACCTTTGGCCAGTGACCTCTTTCTTACCTATGCTTTTTCTGCATAAGCATTCCAGCCAGCCAGAGTAGCAGGGGCAGCAGGAGCCACTCAGTCCAGCCAAAGCCCAGCAAGGGCAGCGCAGAGGCAGCAGGAGCCACGCAGGGTTGATGCAGGCCCAGTCAGGGCAGCGCAGGGGCAGTATAAGCCCTTCAGGTGTGACGTAGACCCTTACTGAGCAGTGCAGAGGTCGACATAGGCCATTAAGGCTGACGTAGAGGGATTCAGAGCAGCGTATTACTGCCATTTTTATTTCTCTGTTGGGTGAATCAGTTTTGGTGCCCAGGATTGTTGTACTTAGATTCTGCATAATAATGAAAACCCTCTAGAGCTAGCTGCACTGGTTTTCCTGCATTGGATTTTTTCTGAGGATAGTTGTCCAGAAAATCCGTCTACCACTTTTTCTATGAGAATGTTATTCAAGATTTGATCTGTATGCGTAGGTTACTAGTTGTATTTACTATTTACTTCACTAATTTATTAAATATTTCATAAATTAACTTGTAACTTAATTCAAGTAGGAGATGTAAATCAAGATACTGCAGTAGGGTTTATTAGATTAAGAAATTTTCACATTCCCTAGGTCTAGCCCCATTAGGTCACCTAGGGCAACGATTTCCCAAGAATCTAGCTAGAGGAAAACTTCTATCTCCTATAGGTAGCTGCGTTGCTGGGTGCCCTCACTCTCCTCAGAACTTGGGCCAATTCCGACAGTGGAATCTCTGGATTCCTCAAGCCCTAGCTCTAGGGTCAAGTTTTGCCTAGGTGGTCGCAAGGATAGAACCTAGTAGGATCAATTTGACCTATTGAAGTAAAAACTCTTGTCTGATCCTTTCCCCTCACCTTGTCCAAGATAGGAACATCATTGGTTGCTAAATTCCATCCTCGAACCTGGGCTGGGTCCACTTGGCCTCGTGTGGTCCCATTTGGTGTCAAAGGCCTTTCATCAAGGACCATTTGGGAATCCAAGTTCCCAAAGGATTTTAGGGATTAAGAACTTCCTTCATAAGTATTTTTCTTCTCCCTCAACCCTTCAATCCCCCTCCTCTCTCCCTAGAAGATAAATTCACTTGCTTAAAAGGAAAGCAAGTCCCACTCTTTATTTTATCTTAGGGAAAGGGTTTCGAGGGTCACTTCCCACCTATTCATTGACCTATATGCTACAAGTGACTTCCTAAACTACTGGGACTCCACCCATCGGTGAAATTCCGTGAAGAGAAAGGAGCCTTAGCTGTGGTGACAATGGGCTAAGCCTCCATCATTTCCCTTGTCCTAGTAGTTGCCCTCTTAGGAACCCCTTTTAGATCCACTACTAGTTTGAGTGGTAACAAGTTTTTCACAATTCCATTTGTGAACAACTCTTTGCTATGCCCACTTTTGCCATAATACAGCTCCAACATGAGAAGTCCAAGGCTATGGAGGTTTCCCTTCTTCTCACTGAATCAATCCTCTACAATATAGTGAACTAGGGCTAGTTGGTTGGCCCACTTGACTGTTACTTTAGTCCTTCAAAGTCTGCACATCCTTAGGCCCTATACACCTTCCCTTCTACCAATTTTGTTGTCCTTCACCAGAACAAGAATCAGGGCTCTTCTTTGACAGTAACCTAACAACCCTCCAACTGTACTTGGCCTACCATCAATCTGCCCAACCACAGTCAATTCTTTTTACTGATCTAGGGCCCACAATATTGTCTTCATCTAGGGCTCTTCAAATCTGCCACCTAAAAATGGTTTGAGTCCTCTCAAGATCATTGTTCTTGTGTATCGACAATTTGATCTTTGTTGTCCAATCTATGAACAAATATGAACTACTCCTCTTATCATGCTTCTAACATTCTGTAGATGACTGAACTAGGGTTACAAATTAGCCACTAACAGTCCATTTACTAATTTTTTATAGGTTTCTTCAGATATTTGTTTAAAACTCTATGGAAATTCCACCAAAATCAACTCCTTTGCATGTCAATCCATTCTTCATATGGCACATTTCTTCTACATGTGCAATCTTCTGCTCAGGTTCCACCCTCCTTTGGATCTATTGTCTCCACACATACTGAATCTGCAAACCATCTTCTAGATCTGCGGTCTTTATTGCAGAAATAAACCTTGCTTTAAGGGTCACAACCCGTCTTCTTCTACACAAATTTTTCACAGTCTTAAGGGCATACCTTATGAACTAAACATGCTAGGAAATTGTCCTAACTAGGGCATTATACTTATGTACTTCTAATTGTTGTAGAACAAACCCTATCCACACATAGAAAAAACATGACTCTTGCCTCCATAAGGGACTCGACCTAACTCATATGGATCCATAGATTCTGGGCATTTCTTTGATAGAATCTTGACATGAACTTCAAATCTCAATGTCGACCCTCAAACTAGGGTTAAATCAGTCAATATTATGCCTGCGTCGACTTCTGTTATGGCTCTAAAATACAGTGCAAGCCCTCCTCCATTTATGTTGTTCTTTATCATAGACCTTGCCACCTACTAACCACCACAAGGCAAGATGGTATCAACCCTATCTTCTATTTCATGTAGAAAATCTAACCAACGGGATTCAATCTAATCTTGTAATGTACTAAAACAAGATACTGAATCCTTCCTACAATTTGTGGAAACAAAACACGATCGCACAATCACATATAAGTAAGAGAAACAAGTTATCAATCACACAACACTAGATGTATCTGGGGAAGCAACTGCTCAAAACCCTCTATCTCTATTTTGTGTTAAGTCAAGGAATCATAAAACAATACAATGCTTAATCTCTCTTGATATTCTCCAGCGCTCTGCCAATTGTCTCCTGCTGATCTAGGAAAAATCGGTCTAATACTTAGTCAATTCTCAGCCTACCTTGCTCACGCAATTCCTATGGAATTATCTCCATATTAGTTAGGAAAATCGACCTTCCTTGATTGTGCAATCCATCATGGCATCCCAATGACTTTATAATTGCACATGGGAAATTTTCTATAAATACAACTGATAGTTATGTTCCTTTGAACTGTGTTACAATAAGGATGAAGGGTATTTTTATTATTTAAAAATAAGATAAAACCCTAAACAACCAAAACCCTAACCCGAGGAGATGTAACACCAAGATTTTATGGGCCCCGTTGGGGTTAGTTAGGCAGCCAACTTTCTGGGGTCGTAACTTGGTCATATGATCTTCGTTTGACACACATGATACCTCGTTAGAAAGATCTCTCCGAGGACTACAACTGCTAATGCAAATTCTAAGAAATTGCCAAACCTTTCATGCCCAAAAAATGTTGTTTGGGGCCTCAAAACGGCTCCGGAAGTTCAGGACCCGAAAAACTAACAAAAATAGTAAATTGTGCTATAATTAAGGAAACTGGAAAACTGAAAGAGACAATGGCGAGGGCCCAAGTGGAATAGGCAGGTGGCCACCAATATCCACCTTGATCACCTTAAATTGAATTTATTGAGCTAACTCAATCATCATGACTTAGCTAACTGACACAAGTTGTTATGAGACGAAATTACAATTTATTGTCCAATTTATTTAAGTGAAAAATAAATTAGACGCCTCACATTCCTCACTCCTGGTACATCAAAATTCCTCACTAGTGTGGGTGCATTTTTTTTTGTCCTTTCTAGTTGCCAATTTCACTGTTTCTTGTTGCAAATTTCAACACTCCCTCTCAGCAAGAAAGGAATTCAATATATCCCCATCCGGTACCTTTGGAATGTTCTGCATGCTACACTTCTCTAGTGTTGTTTGCACCTACAAATCCTGAAACTAAATAGCCTCCGAACAACTTACTCAGTATAATGCATCTGTCATCAGAGTCTTCTGACTGCTGCTAGCTACTACACCTGTCTAGTACTGGATTCTCTGCGCTGCTGCTGACATCTGCATCCGTGCCCTTTGAACTATTTATAACTCTGATTTGTAATCCAGTATTTGACATCTGTCACTCTGATTTCTGTCTTGCTGACATCTGACTACATCAATCTAACTGATCCTTCCTACTACTATTGTATTGTGGGCTCCTCGTAGCCAGGTTCGATCCATGAGACACGCCATCTCAATGGACCTTGCCCAAATTTATTATCTTGGGATTATGTCTACACATCACCCCACCTTACACCTCGACGTATGGATGCTCCCTCTTCCCATCTGGCTCGAAATTTCCCCTCATGGAGTCTGCAGCAGTGGAGCGCTTCCATAGTCTCCTCTCACCTTTACTCTCCAATTGTGGCGACTACTCCACAACCTTCAGACTATTCTCATAGGATCCATGTTGAGAATTAATTTATGCTCCCTCTAAACCACCAAGTCTCTAACTTTTGCCTTTCTCCTCAGCTTTGCATGCATCCACAGTACCTTAATTACATATAGGTTCTTGGCTAGCAGACAGTGCTCAAACCCTATCTCTATTGTGTATTAATTCAAGGAATCATGAAACAATACATTAATGCTTAATCTCTCATGAGATTCTCCAGCACTATGTCAATTGTCTCCCGTTGATCTAGGCAAACTCGGTCTAGTACTTAGCCAATTCTCATCCTTACTTCAGCCTACCTTGCTCATGCAATTCCTAGGGAATTAACTCCTTATTAATTAGGAAAATCAGTCTTCCTTGATTGCGCAATCCATCATGGCATCCCAATGACTTATAATTGCACATGGGAAATTTTCTCTGAATACAACTGACAGTTATGTTCCCTTTAACCTCTGTCTCAACTGGGTATTCCTCAAAACTGACATGCATGCAACTATTAATAGCGAATTATCAGTTATCTGATTGATCACTCATTGTGAATTAAATCTAATTTAATTCATTGGACCTCTCACTAGCTCATCACTCAGTTAGAACTAGTTAAACTGATTTTAACTCATTTAATTGAGTTAATTACACTTGCACCCCACTAATGCATCAACTTCAACTGGACCCCAAAAATATTAGAATCCCTCTAGGTGCCTCATCTTAGACCCTCAAGTACTTGAATTTCTTGAGCTAACTCAGTCATCATGACTTAATTAACTGACACAAGTTGTTATGAGATGAAATTACAATTTATTGTCCAATTTATTTAAGGGAAAAATAAACTAGACGCCCCACATTCCTCACTCCTGGTGCATCAAAATTCCTCACCAGTGTGGGTACATTTTTTTTTTGTCCTTTATGGTTTCCAATCTCACTGTTTCTTGTTGCAAATTTCAACATTTCATAATTTGATGCGGCCTTCACACAAAGACACCATTGAAATCACATGCCCAAATTCTCATGAGAAACCTCTCTTAAGCTTGATCTGCCAGAAGAGAACCAACAATATGCCATCCTACTTCCTAGCGCAAACTGACCATTAAGGTATGCAACATTCTTTTGAACCCTCACATGATGATCTTGCTCTTGGAGGATGATCATGACCTCCCTTTAGCAACCCTTACTCGACCCTCGTACTTGACCTAATTTAGGACTACATCTCTCTTCACCCCCTTGATGTGCCAGATAGTGGGAATACATGTCAAACATGCTAATATGTGCCAAGTGATAAGGCATGCCAAGATGTGCAAGGGTGTGTCAATGCATGTCACGGAATGTCAAGACAACAAAAGGGAGAAAAAATTTAAACTACAAGGAAATGAACACATAAGAGGGTTAATAAGTCATCAATTTACCTTTTCCAAGAGGGGCATGCTAGGCACACCAACACTAGGTAGCAATAGGTGCCAAGTGCAAAGTCTTAGTGCATTCTAAGTGCCAAGTATTCCTTTGTTGCTTCTCATCTACTTTCCAACAATTGATCATCACAAATAAATTTAAACAGTAAACAAATGTACGAGGCATCTCAACGTATTCTTGTCTCAAGACTTTCCAAGCTCCAACACATGCCAAGCACCAATATGTGTCGGGGACTAGTGTTATGCATGTTATGAAGTGGAAGGGAACGTTGAAGAGTGCTAACGTGTGCTAGAGAGTGATAATGCATGTTAATGAGTGTTAAGGATTACTAGGAAAAAACATTAAGGGAGCACTAGGTAAAAATTCATGGAAGTTAATGAATATGAGGAACTTGTGCTAGAGACTAGTGTTAATGAGTGTTAGCTATCATGCCAAGGAGGGAGTGACAAGGTATTCAACGGTCTAGATTAAATTGGCGGAGCGATGATGTTGGGCTCAAGAGTGGGGTGCGATGGCATCTCAGCCGTCGGATCTGTATGGATGGACGGTCGAGATTAGATTGGGGATCGCAAATTGGAGGAGAAAAGGGGGTGGCACTTTGAGACTTGCGATGCACGATTAAGCACCAGCCGTCCAATCAAGGAGCAAGATCGACGGTGGAAATTAAATCGGCGGGGCGACCACAGAGTATTACGGGCAGAGGGCGACGAGATCTGGACCGTTGGTTCTTGTGGATTCAACGGTCCAGATCGAATCGGCGGATCAGTGTCAGAGGAGGAAAAGATCATGGAAAATAAAATTTTCGATTGCCGATTTGCGATTGAGGCTAGCGCTAAGCACCCATACGTGGTCCCATGGATAGAAAGGACTGGGTCTACTAGTGAGTTTAAGCCCTTGGGGGCTTAATATTTCAAAAGAGTGGAGAATGTGTTTTTTTGTGTTTTTTAAAGGGATTTTTGGGGTTTTAGCGCCCGATTGCGGGGCTAAGTGCTTATGAAGAAAGGGGCCATGGCATATAATCTCTCAGGGGCTTAAGGCCTGATATAGTATAAAAAGAGGGTTTTTAGGCCAAAAGAGTGCTTTTTTAGGCCAAGAAAGGGATTTCGGTAGGTAGAAAAGGGGATTTTTAAACCGAATAAAGGGAGCTATAAGGTTTAAAAAGGGAATTTGATGATTTGGAGGGTTAATGAAGGGATTTGTGGGAATTTTGTGAGGGGAAAAAGGGGTGAAAATGGGGATTTTGAAGGGATAAAATGGAGCAGATGGGGGCCTTTTCTGAGCATTTTTCTTTCATAAACAGTGAGGCTAATCAAATGGAAACAGCAGTGAAGATTTTTTTAGAGGACAAAGACACATGGAGGCTTCAAGGATGATAGATTTTCAAAGAAAATGTCTCTCTTGGAGGCTCAGAAACATTTTTAGCCACCTGTTTGCTATGCCAACATTTTATAGGTGGCTAACAGTGGCTCCACATGGGGATGGCATCTTCTTGAAGGTGTCAATAACTTCAGAAATAATATTTTGGAAGTAGGCCAAATGCCTGATCCTTGGCCATCTTTTTCTTCTTTGATCAGCTACTATAAATCATGAAAACATCATATCAGCAGTAATATTCTCCCAAACAATCTACCTACCCATCCTGCAGTCCTAATATTTTTTCTTCAAGGTGCATTTAGACATGCAAACCTTCGTCATCATTTTTTATTGAAAGCAGAAAAACAAACTAATCTAAATCTACCCTTATTCCTCCATGAGACCAGATTAAACAGTTGGCCTCATAGCTTCTCTACCTACACTAATATCTGTTAGGATTAAACTGTCTAGCAGATTTCATTCTCTACATTCTAAAACAGAAATTTAAAAACAGTCGAACCAGGATTAGACTGTCTAGTTTGTTGTGGGTCCATGGCATAAAGACAGCTGCACATGAACTAAAATTTGTAGGAAATTGAAACCAAAATGTGAAGGCTTTGAAATTGGAAACTTTAAGGCATCCTTCTTTTTCTTGTGACTCAGATTTTGAGCTTATTAGAGTCACTTTTCTTTCTTCATTCAGCTTTGGTTTTGATCACGTTAGAGCTTATTATTTTTCTTTCTTTGCTGGTTCAGGTTTTGGGCATATTAGAACCAGATTTTCACTTTCTTTGGCTCGGGTTTTGAGCTATTTTGAGCCATTCTTTTGGAGCTTCATAGGTTCAAGTTTTGAGCTTGTCTGAACCTTTCTTTTCTCTCTTTTATTGTATATTTTTTCTCTCTTTTTGTTTAAAACAAAACATAGCAATGGTATTTACAATGGAAGTGAACACTTTAAACTAGAACTCAGTAGTAATAATGCTTGAGCATCCTGCCATTGACAGGACCCCCAAGCAGATCTGTACCATCTAATTCTTGCAGAAAAAAGGCATTGGGACCAATGGTGGATTGGATGATGTAAGGACCTTGCCACAAACTATCAAATTTTCCATGCTTACCCTTGTCCTCTCTCCTAGAGTCCCACTTAAGTACCTTGTCTCCAATTTTTAAATCACAAGCTTTTTTTCTTTTATCGAACAATTTTTTGATGTTCTCTTGCACTTTCTGAGCTCTGTTGTAGACTTCTTCTCTTGTCTATTGGAGATGTATAGTTTGATTAATCCTTCTTACCATGATGTCTTCTTTTGACTGTATTTCTTGGACCAATTTCATCACTGGTACCCCTAGGCTGGTATGGAACACTGCATCTGCCCCATAAACAAGCTGATATGGTGACATTCCAATGGATTTCTTTGTATTCAATCTGTATACCCACAAAGCATGTACCAACTTATTATGCCATGATTTTTTATTCTCTTCAAGCAGCTTCTTGATGATGGTCACCAAACTTTTATTTGATGATTCTACTAGCCCATTACCCTGAGGATAATAAGCAGTAGAATGACCAAGTGCAATCTGATACCTATGACAAAAATCAATCATATTTTTGGAACCAAAAGCAGCAACATTATTAGTGATAATTTTCCTAGGGTAGCCAAATCTAGATAGGATATGGTCTTCAAGGAATTTTATAATAACAGAGTCTGTGGCATTCCTGGAAGGGATGGCCTCTATCCATTTTTTGAAATAGTCAGTGGTTGTGAGAATCCATTTTTGTTGGGCTGATGAATCAAGATGGATTTCCCCTATGAAATCTAGGCCCCACTATTGAAAGGGAGCTTCAACAGTGATTGGTTGTAATGGTAAAGGAAGGAGTTTCCTTTTGCCCTCAAAGATTTGGCACTTATGGCACGCAACTATCATTTTGTGGATATCATGGAAAAGGGTGGGCCAGTAATAGCCAGCTCTAAGGATTTTGTTAGCGGTGGTTTTCCAGTTGAGATGGCCTCCACACTCTCCTGCATGGAATTCGTGTTTGATCCTCTCTGCATCAACTTCAGGAAAACATTTAAGAAACAAACCATTTTCATTTTTCCAGTATAAACATTCATTTAAAATGCAATAATTTCTAGCTTTTAACTTTAGAAACCTTGCGTTGGTCTTTGATAAATCAGGAGGAGCATTAAGATTTGTAATTACATACAAGATGTCAGCATACCAAGGAGAGTTTTGGAATTGTTATTCAACAGTACGAACAGGAAATCCTTCATGTTCATCCAAGGCATCTACCATGTTTATGTTAAGGGCTTGTAAGTTAGATTCAGCCATTAATTGAGCTAAGCCTTGACCTTTGATAAGTTTTGTGGGTTTTATTTCCAAATCATATTCTAATATTATAGAAATCCATTTTCCCCTTTTTCCATCTAGGTCTTGTGACAAAATATCTTTCACCACTATGTTAGGCACGTAGGCAATGATGTGAGAATGCAGAATATACACCCTGAATTCTTTCAAGGCCTTTACCAAAGCATAAGCCTGTTTTTCCATTATATTATATTTCAAGGGAGCATCTCTTAGTGCCTTGCTGAAAAAAACAATAGGTTACTCCTGTCCCTCTGGATTTTTCTACAACAAGATAGCAGCCACTGTATGCTCTGATGCAAAAGAGAAAATTAGGAAATCTTTGGAAAAATTAGGGTTGATTAGGACTGGTGCCTGGGTGAGTGCATGTTTAACTAATTCAAAAGATTTTTTGGCCTCTAGAGTCCATTTGACTCCTACTTCCTTTTTCAGCATGTTTTTCATATCTTTAAGGAGCTCTGCTAGGTTGGGAATAAACCTCCTTAAGAAGTTAATTTTCCCAATAAAGGACTGCACTTATTTTATGTTTCTTGGTTGGCTAATCTGTAGTATTCCCTCAACTCTTTTTGGGTCTATTTTAATCCCCTTTTCTGATATAATATGGCCAAGAATATTACCTTCTTGAAGGCCAAATACAGTCTTCTTGGGATTTAAAGATAGCCCAAACCTTCTGCACTTTTCAAATACTTTTCTCAGATGTTTAAGGTGCTCTTCATCAGTTTTGGAATAAATTGTTATGTCATCAAGATAAATTACAATGAAGTGCCCTATTTCCTCTGAAAATGCTATGTTCATAGCTCTTTGGAAGGTGGCCCCAGCATTCATTAGTCCAAAAGGCATTTTCACATACATGAAAGTGCCCCAAGGAGTTGTGAAGGCTATTTTAAGTTGGTCTTCTGGGAGTACTAAAACTTGGTTATACCCTAAAAAACCATCTAACAGGGAAATCCTTTTTGAGCCAACTACCCTTTGTAGGATGTGTTCCATTTTGGGTAAAGGGTAATTATCTTTCAAAGAGGCTCTGTTTCAATTTCTGAAATCAATGCACAGTCTGATCTCTCCTATCTTTTTCCTCACAACTACAAGGTTAGATACCCAATCAGAGAACCTCACAAGCACTTTGATTCCTGCCTCATACATTTTCTTGATTTCCTTTTCTACAAGAGGCAGTTGTACAGGGTTAATTTTGCGTAGTTTTTGCCTAAAGGGTTTTTGGTTTTCTTTCAATGGGATCTTATGTTGGATGATCTCTATTTCATAGGCTTTTAAGTCCTCATAGCTCCAAGAAAACACATCAACAAACTCTTTAAATAAATCAATGTATTTCTTCTTGATGTGTGCTGGCAAGAATTTAGATAATTTAATCATTTTAGACTTTTCATGGCTGCCTATATTGCATTCTTCAACATCTGATTCAGTGTGTTCTATAGTGGGATTCTTTTTCACATCATTAAAATCAAAAATGTCCTCAAGGGTTTCTAGTCCTCTGGGTATGTTTCTGTCTTTGGACTGCAACACCTCTATGTCTTCTTTTGTTGCGCTCTTGTATTCTTTAGTTTGAGTTCCAAGTTCTTTGGTTAACATATTTATTTCTGCATTATGGGATGGTTTTTCTTCATCAGGGGGCTCTTTATCTGAAATACTTTCATCAGACTTAAAGCCTGACTCTGGAAATTCAAACTCATTCTTGCAAAGCAAGAAATCCTCTATCTATTTGTCACCCTCAAAAACCTACCAATATTTCTCATTGTCTGGCACTGCAGGTCTATATTTTGTTTGAATAATGATCTGTTTGTCACTAGGTGATTTCTGATATGAGCTAGCAGCACAGGCTAATCCATTTTCAATGATGTTCCGACTCCTAGGGAAAAATACAAGCTCATATTCTATGAATGTTTTCAGCAGATCCATGGCATCATTTCTGTATGCCCTTAATCTAGGATGCTTAGCAGTGTACTCTCCATTTACCTGTTTGATGACTAATTCAGAGTCTCCATGTACAACTATCCTTTGAGCTCCTAGTTTTTTCAATAGATTCAATCCTAGGATGAGAGCCTCATACTCTGCAATGTTGTTTGTACATTTAAAATCTAGCTTGAAGGCATGAATCTCAGCATTATTGCTTTCAGTATTGTGCAACCATACTCCAGCTCCTGCATTCTTTCTAGTGCAAGACCCATCGAAGCTCATGCACCATAAAGGACTGTTTGCATATTTGCTATAAATTTCATCATTATGTTGTATTATGAGGTCTATACTGTGTTGTGTAATGTTTAGTTCCTTAGGACTTTCATGGAGTTCAGAGTGATGATTAATCTGTTGTTTGCAGTCTTGGTTTCGTTCACTATGGTTTTTTGATTCAGTACACTATTCAAAGGTTTCTTCCTTGTTTTCCTCTAACATCTAGAGCTTCCATTATGTTAAGATCTGTGGGCTCTACTCTATTGTTTGAATTTCTGTCCTCTAGCTCTAGCTTATCTATGCATTCATCATTGTAAAGGATAAAAGAGTCCAGATCTGTATGGACATAGTAGAGAGGGGAATTTTTAGGTTTCTCAAGGCTGCTAACCATATATTTCATGTGTGCCTCTCTATATAGTCTTCTAAGCTGGCTAAATACAAGGATTGTGGCATATGTCATGTCCATCTGCATTGTACCTTGCAGCTTAGCACCCCATGACCTTGACAACAACATGCCATACTTAGGAGGTACATCTGCCACTACAACATCCATTACCATGCACTTGGCTGGGATTTGGGTTAGATTCACACAGAGATCTTTGATTAGGCCAAGGCACTTCACTCTGCTAGAGTCAAATGAATATAAATCCTTATAAGGTCTGGTTATCTCTAGGCCTAACTTCTCCATAATCACTTTTGGCAGAAGGTTTTGTGAGGCCCCAGAATCATGCATGGCATTATGTAGGATTTTATCATGGATATTGAGACTGACATAGAAGGGAGGCACTACTCCTTCCTGAAATTTTCCTTCTATTTTTGGACCAAACAAAAGAGTTGGTTGATCATCATTTAAATTGATAGTATCACTGTTTTATCCTAAGTTTAAAGCTTTCAAAATTTGACCTTTATATACATCTTGGCTGGCCAACTCAGTGACAGGAACTAAAATTTTGATTTTTTCTATCTCACTTTCCAAATTGAAAGAAGATTGACTCTTTATGAGGTTTGATTCTGTTTTGTTGGCCGTTGTTTTATTGGCAGAATCAGCTTGTTGATTCTCACTATGTACAATGTTTGAAGCTGTTTTATCAGGAGCATTAGTTGTAACGCTAGCGCTGCTAGTTTCTTGACTTGTTTTATCAGTAGTTTGGAAGTCTTTTTCTTTTTTTTTCTAGAACTCTTAGTTGTTTATTTGTTACTTTCAGCAGTCACTTTAGGAGTCTTTTCAGGTCTTTTCTTAATGGTGATGTCAGAAGCTTTTGTTTTGGGAGTGTCTAGGTTCATTTTTCTTCTGAGATCATATTGTTCTTGGACTTGCATGGTGGCATTCTCAAATCCTAACCTATAGTCTTCAGACTCTAACCCTTCCTCATCCCAAGGTGTGTATGAGGTCTGATTATCCTCTGTAGGAAAGGTGTGATCTTGGTTATCTACTTCCACCATGTTTATGATGGTTCCTTCTGATTATTCTATTATTCCTTCATCTTCATCAAGGAAATTCTCTTGGAATGGAGGTATGACTTGTTGATCAGAGTCTTTTTGTCTATTTGAGGGATTGTTCCTCCTAAAATTTTGGTTCTGGTTTTGATTTTGGTTTCTGCTCTAATTATTGACTTGGAAAACCATTTTCTCCATCATTCTTTCTATCCTCTCCATGTTTTTGGCTAGACTATCATATTTGGAATCAGATGAAGAAGCTGCAGTGTCATTCCTATAGGTTACCTTCTTTTCAGCCCTCATTCTAGCTCTTTTTTCAATCAGGTTTGCTTCTACACTCACTGCTCCTTTCTGCATGTCTTCTAATGTGTTATAATCTCTCTCCCTTAAATGATAGGCCATGTCAACATCAAATCCTTCAGGGTATTTCACTAAGGCCATTCCTTGGGGGGGTTTCATGTGAGGTGGAAGAGCATTGTCGACATTGTTAAATCTAGTAGAACAGTCATGGACACTCTCTCCCTGATTTCTTTTAAGGTTCTTATATTCTGCTAATATTTGGAGAGGGTTGCTTTTGACTTCCCATTTTTTTATGAAGGTTTGATGTAAAGAGCGAAGATCATGGATACTATTAGGAGGTAGGCCTTTAAACCACTTCTTCACTTCTCCTCCTAAACTTTGAGCAAATATTCTCATTTTGATTGTCTCATCTTCTATCTCCATATATTCAAAGGCATCTTCCATCCTATCTACATGGTTTTGAGCTGTGGTAGACTCTTTTCCAGTGAAATGTGGGATTTTAGACTAATAATCATTGGGTAAAGGCACTAGAGGTTGTGGTAACACCAAGGGAGCATACCATGCAGCCATGGTAGTTTTTTTTGAAGGTAAATTTTGGGCTTGAGCAGTAGGTATATGAATGACAGAAATGCTAGGACCAGCAGCAAACTGTTGAGCATATCTAGGGTGAGAGAGACCCAAGTTATGGATGAAATGAATATCGGGAGGTGTTGATGGAGGGGTTTCTCTGTCCCTAATGTTTTGACCACTATGTGGTGGTGATATTGGAGGCTCAAAGTCTGTCTGTTCTATAGCACTGAGTGACTGAGTTCTTGGTAAATTACTTGGTAATTCTAAGTCAATTTGAGTGTTTGATAGAGCTGGAAAGTTTTCAGGTGTTGAATTAGCTTTATTAATGTGTCTGAAAATAGTTGGATCCCCATATGTATAAGGCTTCCTAAGAATACTCTCAGGGTTGTCAACTATCTCAGGTGGGTCTGGATTAGGATAAGCTCTAGTATGGATTGTTCTTGAAGCCAGTATGTCAGTCTTAAACAGAGAAGCTTAATCATATGCATTTCTTTAATATGGATGATGTTGTAATGAAACTAGTCTCCCAGTGGAGTCTCTTGAAAACAAAAATAATCAGAAGGCCTACTGATCATCAGTGAAGTCTTAAGGTCATTTGGGAACTATGGAGTCACCAGGTGGAAGGTTTAGAATGTTTCAAGGAGATTTACTGTCCACCACAGTGATTAACTACCAAACCAAGGCTAATATGGCCTTTATTCCCTAGCGGAATCGCCATTATGTTGGGGTTTCTGTGTTTTGGCAGGTTTGGCAATACCAAAAGACAAGACAACATCAAACCACTTTGGGATCTCAGGATCTAGCCCTCCCAGATCCAGAGAGGGATCTCTCTATAAAGGCAAAGAAATATTTATCTTTGAAGTTCAATTTTAAGATATTAAGCTAGTTATAGGGCACAAGGGTTGTTGTTTTGTTTGTTTTGTTTGTTTGGTTGGGAAACATGAAAGAAGGGTTCAATGTAAGACAAAGAAGTGAGCAAAGAAGGATTTTCGGAAATGGGGAGATAATTCAAGAAAACTCAAGTCCATTGGGCAATGGGAGTCATAAAATGGTTTACTTGCAATTCAACATCCAAGTCTTTCAAATGGGCTAGTCATCTAAAATAGAGGATCTCTAAAGATGATAGTATGGGATGAAACAATAAGGAAATGAAGGTGAAAGACAAGGAAACCTTCCAAGATGACCACTTAGGAGAAAATCTAGGGATAGGGCATGCCTTAACCATCTATGATCAAACTCCTAATGAGGCTAACTCTTCAGACAATAGAAAACATTTAAGATTTGACACAAAGTGAAGCCTAAGATCAGAGAAAGACTTTTAACTTTCAATGCTTTTGACATTCAACTTAAGGGATATTCGAAAGGGTAACTGTTAGAAAAGGACCCTAGTGAGATAGAACCAAATCTAAACCTCCCAGTTTCCCAATTCTTTCAGCTAAAACCAGACAAGACCATCTAAAAACAAACTCTAGATTCATACATCAATAAGCAGGGAGAACCAACTACTATACTGGTTAAATTATCTTGAATTTTTTCTCAGATCACACCATCAATAGAAAATATCAAATATAAGAAGAGTAGGAAGCATTAGGGTAATTTGCGGCATTATATCCTAAGCTAGAGTACTTATTCTTATTAGAGAAATGAAATATGATGGACAACAGAGGGAAAACATTGACAAAGATAGAACACATCACCACTGATTTAGATCAGGATCCAATGAACATGCTTGTCATACTAGAAGAGCAACACCAGTCACATACATCATTATCCAATAGCTTGATATCAGTCTAAAATCATCTCCCAACCTATTTTACAACTATTACAAACAGAACTCTATCTCAAAGAAACAACTTACAATCCACCGTTAACCAACCAACAACTTTACAATGTATTTTTCATGATTTCTTATAGCTGAAAGAGTGGCAGTAGAGGTATATAGAACTTTAAATGGCTCATTAAAATAGAGGGAGAAGTGTTTTGCTACCCATTCTGTCTTAATACCCCTGTATTGACTTTCGATACTCTTTGGATGAACTGGGGGTCTTCGACAGGCTGATAATAACTTCAGAGGTATGTTTCTGAGGTACTTTCTGGTTGTTTGTACTCTTTTTGTACCCCTGGGACAAATAAGGCAGATAAATGACTTCAGGCCATCCATACTTTGTAACTAATGCTCTGGCAATCTTAGGACTTCTGACAAGGTGGTGATCTTCTCAGGAGCTTGATGGAGAATAAAAAATATTGAGGAAACTTGTCCTTTCTTCGGAAAGAACGATTTGCTAATGTGAAACACTGATATGGCTTGTTTTATGCGCTTTAGGCCTTATTAGGATTTCTTGATCATTTTAAGGGTCTTCAATCCGTATCTTCGTCCTTTAATTGCTGGATTATGGCGTTAATCTTCAATAACAGGCCTTTAATCTCTTTAATCTTCCACTGATACTCTTTACCGCTTCTGTTGACTATTTTTGTGCATATGCAGGTTTTAATGGTGCTGGTGTTGAGATTGCAACAAGATGATGAGCTTAGTGGAAAGGAGTCGCCTTCACTAAGTGGGCCCGCAGGCTATTTTTGGTGCAAAGTCTATTTTTAGACATATGGATCATGTTCTATGAGTTGCAGGATGCTATTTGTGGATGGTCAGTCAAGTCGGAAAAAACATATGGACTTCTATTTTTAGACATATTGGGCGGAATCTATTTTTAGATTGCCAGCCTAAAAATAGATATGTCGAATATTATTAGCTCTTAATAATATTTGGACTATAAACATTATCTTATTCTCTTGGAGCACTTCAGTTAAGTGCACAGATGTGGCACAGGAGCTGACAGAAGGAATTACGCTATTCCCGAGGGTTAAGTGGAGCTATTGCATGGATACTTCAGTTAGAACTCATGTGACAGAGTTTGGTGGAGTTGATTGAGGAAGTTAGTGGAGTTGTATTCAGTTTAACTAATCTAAACATAGTTGAGCTATTTGTATTCGGTTTAACTAATTGATACAATTAGTGAGAGTGGTGTGAATTAATTATTAATTAATTCACTAATTATAAACTCATTAATCAACTAAAGAATGCATCAATTAACTTTAGTGCATGGACAGTTTCAGTGGAGACCAGTGCAGAAATAGGTGAAAGAGCAGGTTAACTATCAGTTGTGACTATACTGTTGCTATTTGCAACACACAAATAGGTGGAGAATCCCATGAGGATTGCGCAATACAAGCCAGGTGGTTTATCTATTTAATGAAGCCATCCCATAGCATTGATTACGCAATAGAGGCTGGCTATCAAGTGGCAAAAGATTGGAGCATGTGTTTTGCTAGATCTAGCTTGATAGTGTGTAGCAATTTGAGGTAGTGCTGAGAGCTTGTGAGGAGCTTTGTACTATGATTTTTACATGATCTCCATGACATATAATATACAGATAGTTGGGGTTTTCAGCTTTAAGCTTTCCCATTAAATACTGTGTTCATATGTGTGATTGTTTGTGGTTTTAATGTATGCATGCAATTGATTTTATTTCTGCATGTGATGATTAATGGTAGAAGAGATTTTGTATTATGCATGAAGCTAAAATAGTGTGTGATCAGAAGAATCTCGGTGAATAATATATCATTTATTAAAATTTCTACATCTGGAGGGTTTGAAACAAATTTAATAACTTGATCTTTACTGAAAATCACATTTAAACCTTCTCAGTCACCTTCCCTGCAATCTTTGGCTCTGAAAATGGTGTTCTGCGCTCTAGATTTCCCTGTCTGTGATTACGAAACAGAGAGCGATTTTCGCCACCTGTAACCCTGCAAAAAGATGATAAACATATTAATAAATCCATAGGGAGTGGGGTGGGGTTGCGATAGAGGCTGGTGGAGATGGTGGCGCAGTGATGGAAATGGTGGATGCAGTGGAAAAACGGCTGAAAATCGCTGCGGAATGGTGAAAACTGGTCTGATGGAGCTTCGGTGCAAGGAGGATTCTAGACCGTCGAATCAGATTAAACAGTGGCGATATACGGTCAGGATTCACTAGTGAATTTGTTTAGAAGGTTAGACTGAATTAGGTGGAAAAAAATAACTTTTAGTGTTTAAAATGCAAAAGTTAACGCAGGGGCAAATACAAAGGAAAAAGGTGAAATGAGAGGAAACGGGGGCATTTGGTGGTGGGACCGGGAGGGTGGAGGAAGATTGAACATGGACCTTCGGATCATTGGAAGAGATCAACGGTGGAGATCTTCCGATGGAATCATTTGGAAGGTCCGATGAATGGGATATGAATGAAGACGCGATATAATGTGGGCCATTCGATCAGGACGATGAACAGTGGTGATTTCCTGACGAAATCATTGGGAGGGCTAATGAAAAATAGACCATGGAGGCCGCGATGAAATACAAGCCATTAGATTAGGATCAAACGACGGCTACGATCAAACGAGGAATTTCATTGCGGAGGAGGGTGGTAAGCAGAAAACCGGAGTGGTTTTCGCGCAACTTTGGAGCAGGTTTGAAATTTTTCCGAAAAAACGCGATACCATACACTACTTGACACATGGAAAAACAAAACTGCTCATATCAGCGATTTCAAAACCTTAACTTTCGGACACCAAAATAATGTGATATGCACCTCAGCCGTTGTATGGAGGGCGAGGAGATATGATGGTCGAAATGTCAGCGCGATGGGGAAAGGTGCATGGGCAGAAAATCAAATGGGGCCCTGTGATGAGGTATGAAAAGGCGTCGCAGGGTGGATGGCGGGATTGTTTTTTACCGTACGATCTGTGGATCGGATGGAGCGGCAGTGTATGTGCTGGGCTATCGGGCTCATCAGGTTTAATTGCAGCCATTGGATCTCTTCAATGGACGGTCATGATCAAAGGTAAGAGCAGAGGGTAAAGGGGCAAGTGAATGAGCGGGAAGAAGGAGAGCTGTCAGATCTATAGGAATGAATGGCTAGGATTTAATTGCATCGGAGAAAAGGTAGGGGGCCAAAACTCTGAGTTTTTTTTTTTTTTTTCGATTTGCGATTTAGTGCAGACCGTCGGATCGGAGGGGAGATCAATGGTCAAGATTTGATTGGAGGGGAAATGACGAAGGGGACATGAGTGGAGAGCGATTGAATCTAGGCCATTGGTTCTTGTGGATTCAACGGTCTAGATTAAATCGGCGGAGCGATGATGTTGGGCTCAGGAGTGGGGTGCACTGGCATCTCAGCCGTCAGATCTGTATGGATGGATGGTGGAGATTAGATCAGGGATCGAAAATCGGAGGAGACAAGGGGGTGGCTCTTTGAGACTTGCAATGTGCGATTAAGCGCCAGCCATCTAATCAAGGAGCAAAATCAATGGTGGAAATTAAATCAGCGGGGCGACCACACAGTATTACGGGCGGAGCGCGACGAGATCTGGACCGTTGGTTCTTGTGGATTCAACGGTCTAGATCGAATCAGCGGATCGGTGTCGGAGGAGGAAAAGATCATGGAAAATAAAAGTTTTGATTGCCAATTTGCGATTAAGGCTAGCGCTAAGCGCCCATACGTGGTCCCATGGATAGAAAGGACCGGGTCTAGCAGTGAGTTTAAGCCCTTGGGGGCTTAATATTTCAAAAGAGAGGAGAATGCATTTTTTGTGTTTTTTAAAGGGATTTTTGGGGTTTTAGCGCCCGGTTGCGGGGCTAAGGGCCTATGAAGAAAGGGGCCACGGAATATAAGCCCTCGGGGACTTAAGGCCTGATATAGTGTAAAAAGAGGGTTTTTAGGCCAAAAGAGTGCTTTTTTAGGCCAAAAAATGGGTTATGGTAGGCAGAAAAGGGGATTTTTAAACCAAATAAACGGAGCTATAAGGTTTAAAAGGGGAATTTGATGATTTGGAGGGTTAATGAAGGGATTTTGTGGGAATTTTTTGAGGGGAAAAAGGGGTGAAAATGGGGATTTTGAAGGGATAAAATGGAGCAGATGGGGGATTTTTCTGAGCATTTTTCTTTCACAAACAGTGAGGCTAATCAAATGGAAACAACAGTGAAGATTTTTTCAAAGGAAAAAGACACATGGAGGCTTCAAGGATAATATATTTTCAAAGAAAATGTCTCTCTTGAAGGCTGAGAAACATTTTTAGCCACCTGTTTGCTATGCCAACATTTTATAGGTGGCTAACAAAATGCACAGGGTAACATCAGACCAATCTTTGGAGTCCTAGGACCTAGCCTTCCTGCACTCAGAGAGGGCTCTCTCTATTTGTGCAAAGGATGTGAATTTGTTTGCTTCTAGGGTTTTGATTTTAGGCTAGTTGTTAAGTGTAGGGTTTGTTTGTTTGTTTTGGTTAGGTAAGATGATCAAGTAGAATAGATGGAATGACAAAATCTTCAAGTCATTGGGCTATGGAGTCTATAAAAGTCATGGAAAGTTCAACAATGGATCAGGGAGCATCACAAGGAAAATCTAGCATTGGTCAATGGATTTTCAAGGTTTATGGGAAATGAGATGGACATCAAGTTTGTGAACAAAGGTAGGGCAAAGGGAAAATAAGAATCCTTTACCATGTACCTTTTAATAAGAAGGGACTTAAATACATAATCATAAAGAATTAATCAATAGACAAGGCAAAACAATGACTCTTTTATTCAACTTAAGCAAATAAGCATTTAAGACAAACATTCCAATGAAATATAGAAGGCGAGAAACTCATTTAACTTCTAGTGATTTCACCTTCAAGGTTAGAAAACATTCAAGATACACATATAACTTTAATCAATGAAGAGGGAACGTCTAAACATAAGTGATCATAGTTATGAAGAACTCCAAAACAATTATTCAAGCATGGAAAAAGGGTATTATCAAAACATAGCCTCTTTGGCAAACCTAATCAATGGTACTTTGCAGAGAGACCTCAAGAAAAGTGTTTAGTGACATCAAACAAGCAGGGCTAGCCATAAATCATCTTTGATACCTACTGTATTAAACCATTCATGAAATAAACAAGCTTAGGGGGTCTAGAGAGCAATTAAGAATTCTCTAAAATGTCATAGCAGAAGAAAACATAGAGGCAATGAAGATCAAACAAAGCTAAGTTGCCTTTGAAGAACATTTCTTAGTCTAAATCCTTTTTTCTATTGCAACATAGAAATATGGAAACATAATGAAACATGATAAAACAATAACTGAAATAGAAGCGCTTCACCATTAACGAAGCTCAGGGATCCTGCAAGCAAGCCTCCTCCATCAACAAGCAAAACAAGCCATTCACAAGCTCCACAACATCAAATTTCTCTTCAACCTCAAAAAGACTATGTATTGCTCCAAAGAGTCATCAAATTCCAACCGTATACATAAGACCTCCTTGCTCTATTTATCTAGCAAATGAGGAGGTGGAAACCCTGAGAGGCTTCTAGACTATAGTTATTACAGAGTAAATGAATTCTTGACCTTTATGGCCGTGCAAGGCCCAAGGAAAGATCAGACTGACTGTCTATCTATAATAATAACTCTTAATTTCACTGTTTGAGCTGATTTTTGGAAATGTTTGACTTTAAGGCATTTTTCAATAACTTTACAATAACTGTTGGTAGATGAAAATATCTTTGATTGTTTGTAATAACTTTTGATGTTTTATTGAAAGAAAACATGATGTAGGTGGAAAAATAATCTTTCTGAAGAAGTAAATGCTTGGACTTAGTCATTCGAATGTGTTTCTGGGCCTAATCTTCCTCTGTTTTATCTTTAAACTATGTTTTAGGTTTTTAGACTTTGATTTATCTTTTATAAACTATCTCACTATCTTATCTCTGTTTTGTTCGTTAATCCTATGACTAACCTCTAGTCCTTTAAAACCTTCAATCTCTGATTTCTATGGCTAATATTCATAATTTGTCTCTAACCTGTACTTAGCCTTTTATCTGTGATTAGTCTTTAAACTGGCCCTTTAACTCTGTTTTGATTTTAAACCTGTGTTTAAAATTTTAACTTCGCTGAACCTTTAATGATTAGGTTCCTCCAATGGTGTTCTTCATCTCTGGTCATCTCTGCCCTTTGAAATGGTTTGAAAGGGCAGTAATGACCATGGTTCATTACTGTCTTTCCGCATATTATGCTCGGTGTCCCTTTGATGAATAAAAACCATTGGATCATCACCTAGAGATATTTATTAGATGTTTTTTGGACCCTGGAATGCCAATTACATGTTCCAGTCCCGAAGCCTACACAAAAACAAACAAATTAATATGAAAACCTACGTTGGAGGGCCTTTCTGAATTTATTTTAGGGCTTGTGGGTCATTGGATCATTTTCAGTGGTGGAAAATGATGTTTCTAGCTTCATCGCAGAGGCACAGGGCTCTGGAGTGTTTGAATTGTATGGCATAATGGATTTTTGGCACGAAGAGGGGAGAGCAGTTTTTCGCGAGTAGGAAGGCAGTTTAAGAAAACCCGCTTGTGGACTTCGTCGAGGGTCCATGGTGGTTTCCAGTCTTAGGCAGAGGGGGGGGTGAACTTTTGATGGGCGGCCATTAACGTCGGACTTCGCGCCCCCCCCCCCCCCTCTTGCGTTAACGAGAAATGGGCGGAGGGGCGGCGAAGTCACTCTTCGTCGTCGATCTGGGGAAATAGGATGATCCGCCGGCGAAAGTTACGACTTCGTTAACCCTTTGAGGAATGAGTATGTCAGAGGAGTGGGGTCGAGGTGGACAGGTGGCGAAGTTTAAGTGGGGCGCAGGTTTCGGTGAATGTCGGGCCCGACGGGTTAATCAAATAAACGAAATCACTTATTTTTTGGGTGAAAGCCAAGGTGTTTATGGCCACAAAGATAGGTGTAAGTGGGTGGGGGCTTAAGGAGAAGGAGCCCGAGTTAGAAAAAGGGGCGGAAGAAGGGTTTTATGGGGGTTTTATAACAAAGGTGCGGGGGCTAAAAATAGCTTAAGCAGAAGGCTTACTATTTTTATAAAGGGGGTTGAATTTTTATATTTAAAAAAGGGTTTTTAAATATAAAACAAAGGTTTGAACATTATATTTTTTACTTAAAACAATGTAAAAAGGAATTTTTTACCTTGTTTTATGGAAATGAGGGGAAAATATGAAGGTGAGGGGGTTAAGTGGAGAAAATGAAGGTTTTAGGTGAGAAAGAGGGTGAAAATGAGAGAAATTAGCCCAACAGGGGATCTTTGAAAAGCAGCAAGGTGACTCTGAGAGGGAAAACTAAGAGATAGGGAAAACGGTTTTAAAAGGATAATGAAGGTAGTGAGATTTCTAAAACTCACAAGATTCATGAATCTTGTTTTTATAAATCTAGGACCAATGTTTTAGTCATCAACAAAATAGAAAAAAATATTGTTGACTAACAGTGGCTCCACTTGGGGAGGGCAGCTCCTTTTCAGGAGGTGTCCAGAATTTCAGATATCAAATCTCTGAGTTCATGAGGACCAGTGCCTCATCCATTGGGAAGATTTTTCTTCTTTCATTTGCTGATGTTTTTCTTTGAAGTTATGATCTCAAGAATCCAAAAAACATGATTACTTCAAACTCATCTCTACCTACCTAGCCTACTTTGCCTAGCATTTTTTCTTCCTTGGGTGCACTTAAACTGGAAAATGTTGGCAATATGATGCAATGTGTTGTCCTTGATGGCAACATACTTGATGAAATAATATTGTTGGCAATATGATGTAATGTGTTGTCTTTGATGGCAACCTACTTGATGGAGTTTTCCTTGATGGAAACTGACTTGATGAGTTGTCTTTGGATGGCAACCTACTTGATGAAGTTGTTCTTGATGGAAACATTCTTGATGAGTTGCCTATGATAAGTAACCTATGTGTTAAATATGTAAGGATGATGTATCTTGTGTTAAATAAGGAAGGATGATGTATCTACATATCAGCTCAGAAGTAACAGAAGAAAGGAATTCCAGTAAGTGCCAGAGAAATGATAAATATGATATGTCACAAAGCATACGCAGGTTTGTAAAGGAGGAGCAGCGTATGTACACAGAAAAGTACGTACCAAGTAGCGTATGCCTATTTGCGCTCTAAATTTATAAAACCAAGGAACATTACCATGTTATTGGCCCACAGTATTGAGCGCTGGATTATCTATTTGATCCCGTCCAGGAATACCATCGGAGGTTGAGTGGTTTTGACTCATGGTATTGATAAAGGCTAAACCTATATAAGGAGAAGAGAATAATAGTGCAATGTGTAAATAAGTCTGGGTTTTAATGAATACTTCACTTTGAAGTATATCTGCATGGAAGGGTAACAGTTTATTGATTGATCTGAATTAATAATGCACGTATGAAGAAAATGATAAAGAGGGATCTCCAGATCTGAAAATGTCTATGTATTTTCTAGATCTGTTTATGGAATGTTTAGATCTGAGATGAGGAAAATATTTTCTAAAGTGAAGGGTAAGATCTGAGCAATTTATCTGTTGTGAAGAGTTGCGCAGCCCTACAAAGTTTGAAGATCTATACGCAGGTTCATGGCAGAGAAAGCGCGTATATACGCGGGTTGGCTTCATCAAAAGCACGTATGGAATGTGAGATCAGTTCTGAAATATGTGCAGAAGTATACGCAGGTTTGTTTCTGTGAAAGCACGTATATACGCAGGTTCAGTGAAGTAAAAGCGCGTATGTAAAATAGGGTTTTGCTGAAGTATGTGGATTGATATGTCTGATCTGTTCTTTTGTCTTACTGCTATCTTTCAATGATGTATTCACACAGATCTGGGTTGTTTTAATGTTTATTATATTACTGATTATGTTGATTGAAGAACAAGTTGTTGGGTGATTGGTTAATGATTCAATGAATGAATTGATGGGGTTATAAGTTTCAGTTTGATGTATGATGAGCTTAAATGTGTGGAGTGGGTCCAGTCTGAAAATCTGATGAAAAGTGGCCTACAAGGTATGTTGTATGGAAGCTGATGGATCCAGTATGAAAATTGATGAAACGTGGTCCGCAATGGTGCTAAGGGTCGAAGCCTTCAGTGAGGGGGGTTGTAGCTCCCTTCCAGTGGTAGCTAGTAAACGAGAGCAGGGGGTAGTAGCTCCCTTCTAGGAGAGGCTGGTAAACGAGAGCAGGGGGTAGTAGCTCCCTTCCAGGAGAGGCTAGTAAACGAGAGCAGGGGGTTGTAGCTCCCTTCCAGGAGAGGCTGGTAAACGAGAGAAGTTTGTGGCCTTCTGCAGGTGGGTGCCTGCATGCTGGTATGATTTTGTGCCAGTACATGGTTGTAAGAAGTTTTCTTTATATAATAAATATTTAAGACTGAGACGACGACATCGGTGGTTTTCTCTCGAATTGGGTTTCCACCTTAAATCCTGGTGTTCATGTGTGTTGCTTATGTGTGATGATTTATTCTTACCGCACCTGTTTACTAATTACTAAACATCTGATGAATGAATGATGCAATAATATAAGTTAAGAATTAAATGCATGATTAGATCTCTGGACATACGCAAGTTTTCTTAAGGATATCCGCGTATATACGCGAGTTGTGTTCAGTAATGTAGCGTATGGGTTTAAAATCAAGAAAAAGTAAAAAGTTTTCAGTCAGCACTAAATACTGATTCACCCCCCCTCTCAGTATTTTTCCCAACAGAAAACCCTAAACATTCTTTTCTTTTGAAAACAAAAAAAAATTATCTACTTATACCCTTATTGCTTCCAAGAGTTCATATTATGCTAGTGAACTCTTTTTATTCTCTACCTAGACTAACTGACTGTCAAGATTAAGTTGTATGATAGACTTCGTTTTCTAAGCTATTGACATGAAATTGAAAAATGATTTGAACCGGGATTAAGCAATCTGATTCACCATGGGTTGTGGTATTTGGAAAAAACTGCACACAGACATTATTTTTTTACAAACAAAACTAGAAAGCATGAGGGTTGTGATTGATCGTTTCTTAAGCCTCCCCATCTTTCTCTTTGGTTCATATTTGAGCATGGAGAACCAGTATCTTTTCTTCTTAATCTTCTCTCACTGACAAGTCAAGTTTAGATGCTTTGACAAATTCTCTTTCACTAACCTATCAGCAACAAATTGAAAACATGTTTAGTCATGATTAGGCTAGATGACTAAACAAGACTCCTTTCTTATCAAGTAGTAGCATTTAGGCTTGCACACTTTCAGCATCACTATTTTTTGGGTATGGGGTTGTACCTCTTTTCAAATCTACCCTCTTTTTATTCTTTTCTCTGTTTTTTTTTTTTTTTCATTTTGGATCGGAATTCTAAGATAAAAAAACTAGAAATATGCTCATACTATTGAGATTATTTTCCTACCTATCTATCCTAATCTAACCTATACATGATATACATTTAGCTGGTTAACTCTCTTTTCCAATACAGCCAATCAAGCAGATGATTCCATGAGGGATCTTGGTTTAGCTCTTTGAGTGTTTTTAAAAAATCAAAAGGCCACTCCCACCTCACTTGTGTTTGAATAGTAGTGCCTAAAATTTTCTTGAAATTCTGCATCAAACTGCTCTTGACATGTTTTAATCCCTTATCAAATGTCTCTAAGAAAACAACAAAGGGATCTTGAAACAATACCTGGCTGTGAGAATTTGTAAAATCAACTTTTTCCAGGACTGCTTCTTCCTTCACTTGGCTAAGCTTGGGACTCTTTTGGGAAGGAAAATCCATCTCTTCCTTATGATCATTTGAATTGTCAGTCTCATCATATATAGCAATGTTTTCCTCTAGCAAAACTGATATGTTTTAATGGATTGGGCTAAAAAATGAGTGAACGTCATCATGTTGATGAGTAGATGTACGTTTTGGAAACAAATCTTCTTGAGAAGGGAGAGAAAAAACTCTTATATAATTATCAATCTCCAGGCCTTCATCTGAAATTTGTAATTCAATGGAATTTGGTGGCTGCAAATCTGAAGCTGAGGAGAATTCCATGTCCCAAATGATTTCATCAACTATTTCAGGAAAAGGTGTCTCATTGAAAATTTTCTCAAGAATTTCATCATCCTCCTCAACCTCAACATCAAAACTGAAAGACTGTTGATTTCCAATTACATGAAAGTTATTTCTGATAGAGTGAAATGAAGTAGAGAAAGGAGTGAGAGATCCCTCACTTACTTCTAAACTTTCAAGGCTTTCCTCATCAGTGTCATAGATGGTATGTATTGGTCAACTAATGTTTCCAAGTTGATGAATCAGATCTTCCTCCCACAAACCAACTGGTGATGGCTCCACAAGATTAGCTTTTATTCGGAGAACATCATCATCAAATTGATCAAACTTTGGAAAATCATAAATATAAATAATGTCACCAATCAAACATATTGGATTATCAGTTTTTTCTTCTTTGAATTGATCTACAAGTTCACTTTTTGACTTATGGTAGACGGGATTAGCAGGAGAATGAACAGAAATGTTTTGTTCACATGAAGGTTTAGAGGTTGGTTGCATGTTTAGCATCTGATTTATTTCCTCTTCAGTAAAAAGAGGAGGCATTTTTCTCTTTATTTGGATAGAAGTACATCAGTTCTCTTTCTCTTTTGAAGGTTGATTTTGAGGCTGAATGTTTTCGTGAGCCTCAGCTAGAAGAGATGGTGAATCATTACTTGTGCCTTCAGAGAGATCCTGAAGATATTCCTTTACTTCCTGATTTATTTCATCCTCAACCAACTCTTCTTGGTTGTTATAATAGTTATCTTGAGTATGAAATGCATGGAATTATTCTAATAGATCTTCAGGATTCCAGTTCCCTAAATCTTTATCAATGTTTACAAGGTATTGTATGAAATCTTCAGATTGATCACAACAATTTTCAGCTAATGATAAATATGGACAATATTCTTTATAATGCTCATAAAACACCTTGTGGAGATCTTTCAATGAAAAAAAAATACTTGTTTTCAGGCCTTCATACCATTCCCTTGCCTTACCCTCTAATGTTGCGATAAACATTTTCATGAGGCAGTCCTCGTTCCATTCAAATTCTAACCTCCATACAGGTATATGAAATTTGATGAGATGTAACGAGGGGTCATCAACTTTTTCATCTTGAAATATAGGCAGGTTTTTTATCCAATTTATTTGAGGCATTTTGTGTGGGAATCCAGGGATATGATCTCTACTCATTGGAGCATATCTCCTTTGTATCCTTGGATCCATGTTTGTAAATCAGAAAAGGTCACTGTATCTTTTCGACCAGTCTAGAGTTCTCTACCAGTGGAGTCTTTAGGTCTGTTGAGAGTTGTGGAGTCACCAGGTGGAAGATTTCAACTTTGCTATCCACCATCAGAAATACTAGGATTGATTAATGCATTTCTAGGGGAGTCTTTAAAGACTAGTGGGGTCAACAGGGCTACTAAAGGCCAGTGGAGTCGCCAGGTGGATGATGTCTACTGTTTAAGGATGTATTTGTTGTCCACCATCAACAATTGAATACAAATATAAGTATTTTTGGGGTTTTCTGAGTTCCTTTATGTATCCCTAAGGTTTCTATGAGTGTCCTACAGCTGAGTCATCATTTTTCTAGGATGGTGAAAAAACCATATTCTACTCTTTGGCTAACAGTTTGAGTTCTCAATGATTTGATAAGGGTTTCTGAAGTTATAAGGAGTACTTATATTGTTATTGACTCAGAAGGTCCCACTGTGATCGCCATTATGTTAGGTTCCCGTGATTTGACAGATTAGTGAGATCAAATGCATAGGGTAACATCAGACCAGTCTTTGGAGTCCTAGGACCTAGCCTTCCTGGACTCAGAGACGGCTCTCTCTATTTGTGCAAAGGATGTGAACTTGTTTGCTTCTAGGGTTTTGATTTTAGGCTAGTTGTTAAGTGTAGGGTTTGTTTGTTTGTTTTGGTTGGGTAAGATGATCAAGTAGAATAGATGGAATGAGGAAATACTCAAGTCATTAGGCTATGGAGTCTATAAAAGTCATGGAAAGTTCAACAATGGATCGGGGAGCATCACAGGGAAAATCTAGCATTGGTCAATGGATTTTCAAGGTTTATGGGAAATGAGATGGACATCAAGTTTGTGAACAAAGGTAGGGAAAAGGGCAATCAAGAATCCTTTACCATGTACCTTTTTAAAAAGAAGGGACTTAAATACATTAGAAAGAAGCAATCAATAGACAGGGAAAACCAGTAACTCTTTGATTCAACATAATCAAATAAGCATTCAAGACAAACATTCCGATGAAATATAGAAGTTGAGAAACTCATTTAACTTCTAGTGATTTCACCTTCAAGGTTATAAAACATTCAAGATACACATATAACATTAATCAAAGAAGAGGAAACGCCTAAACATCATTGATCATAGTTATGAAGATCTCCAAAACAATTATTCAAGCATGGACAAAGGGTATGATCGAAACATAGCCTCTTTGGCAAACCTAATCAATGGTACTTTGGAGAAATACCTCAATAACATTGTTTAGTGACATCAAACAAGCAGGGCTAGCCATAAATCATCTTTGATACCTACTGTATTAAACCATTCATGAAATAAACAATATTAGGGGATCTAGATAGCAATTAAGTATTCTCTAAAATTTCCTAGCAGAAGAAAACATAGAGGCAATGAAGAACAAACAGAGCTAAGGTGCCTTTGAAGAAAATTTCTTAGTCTAAATCCTTTGTTCTATTGCAACATAGAAAGATGGAAACATGAGAAAACAATAACTGAAATAGAAGCACTTCACCATTAACCAAGCTCAGGGATCCTGCAAGCAAGCCTTCTCCATCAACAAGCAAAACAAGCCATTCACAAGCTCCACAACACCAAATTTCTCTTCAACCTCCAAAAGACTATGTATTGCTCCAAAGAGTCATCAAATTCCAACCATATACATAAGACAACCTTGCTCTATTTATCTAGAAAATGAGGAGGTGGAAACCCTAAGAGGCTTCTAGACTATAGTTATTACAGAGTAAATGAATTCTTGACCTTTGTGGTCGTGCAAGGCCCAAGGCAAGATAAGATTGACTGTTTATATGTAATAATAACTCTTAATTTCACTGTTTGAGCTGATTTCTGGAAATGTTTGACTTTAAGGCATTTTTCAATAACTTTATAATAACTGCTGGTAGATGAAAATATCTCTGACTATTTGTAATAACTGTTGATGTTTTATTGAAATAAAACATGTTGTAGGTGGAAAAAATATCTTTCTGAAGAAGTAAATGCTTGGACTTAGTCATTCGAATGTGTTTCTAGGCTTAACCTGCCTCTGTTTTATCTTTAAACTCTGTTTTAGGTTTTTAGACTTTGATTTATATTTTATAAACTATCTCACTGTCTTTATCGTTGTTTTGTTCGTTAATCCTTTGATTAACCTCTAGTCCTTTAAAACCTTCAATCTCTTCGTTCTATGGCTAATCTTCATAATTTGTCTCTAACCTGTTCTTAGCATTTTATCTATGATTAGTCTTTAAACTGGCCCTTTAACTCTGTTTTGATTTTAAACCTGTATTTAAAATTTTAACCTCCCTAAACCTTTAATGATTAGGTTCCTACAACGGTGTTCTTCGTCTTTGGTCATCTCTGCCCTTTGAAATGGTTTGAAAGGGTAGTAATGGCCATGGTTCATTACTGTATTTTTGCATATTATGCTCGATGTCCCTTTGATGAATCAAAACCACTGGATCATCACCCAAAGATATTGATTAGACGTTTTTTGGACCCTGGAATGCCAATTACACGTTCCGGCCCCGAAACCTACACAAAAACAAACAAATTAATATGAAAACCTGCGTTGTTGGGCCTTTTTGCATCTATTTTAGGGCTTGTGGGTCATTGAAGCATTTACAGTGGTGTAAAATGATGTTTTGAGCTTCATTGTGGAGCCGCAGGGCTATGGAGTGTTCGAATTGTATGGTGGAATGGAGTTTTTGCGTAAAGAGGAGAGAAAGATTTTTCGCGAGCGGGAAGGCGATTCAAGAAAAATCGCTTGTGGACTTCACCAGGGGTCCATGGTGGTTCCTGGTCTTAGGCAAAGGGGGGGCGAACTTTGGATGGGCAGCCATTAACATTGGACTTCGTCCCCAGTTGCCTCCGAAAGCCACAGCTGGACTGATGGTGAGGGACTGCATTATGAAATGTGTAGTTTAGTATTAGTTTCTTTTATGCAAATTTAGATATATTAAGCTGCTCATAGCATCTTCAGTTGCCTCCGAAAGCCACAGCTGGACTGATGGTGAGGGACTGCATTATGAAATGTGTAGTTTAGTATTAGTTTCTTTTCTGTAAATTTAGATATATTAAATCATGTATGACATCTTCAGTTGCCTCCGAAAGCCACAGCTGGACTGATGGTGAGGGATTGAATCATGAGTGTATGGTTTAGTATTAGTTTATTTTCTGCAAATTAAATATCAGTTACACAAGTTGTTTATGATTAATTCCGAAAATCATAGTTGGTCTAATGATGAAGGGTCAGAAAATGAATTGATGTAATCTGATTTAGATTTATTTTGTTGCAATTTCAAATTTCCTTAAGCATAGTTTCTTTTGTGTTTAGTTGGCAGCAAGAATAGTTTGGTTTTCATGTTCACTAGTTTATTGTTTTGATTCATTAGATTAGCAGCACCTTTTCATTTCAGCAGTACACTTTTACTTTCTTTCAAGTCTTGTCATTGTAATTTTCAATTTGATTTTAAAGTTTCAAGTTGGTAAATCATTATAGGGGATATCACTTCCTTGAAAAAATATAACCAAACTTGTTTTCATTTTAGAATTTCCATTTCACCTTAGAAAGACCAAAAACGACAAAAGTTAAGAAATAGGTTATCTTGCACATATAGTGCGCCGCACTTCATCAGCTTACGATTCACGGATTGACAAATTAAATGCAGCAATTTAGGACACACTAAATTGACCAAACATTTTGGCGCCGTTGCCGGGGAAGTGTAACTAGGTAACCAATTTCTTAAAAAAAAAAAACATAAAATCATAAAAGAAGGGAAAAACTTGATAACTTCTTGAAGTATGCTCTCCTCTTGCACCTAGTGTGATCTGGAGGATCAGAAAAGAGAGTTATTGGTTTAGTAATTTCTTAAGTATGCTCTCTTCTTGCACCTAGTGTGATCTGGAAGATCAGAAAAAGAATTATTAGCCCAACTTTTTTAAAAAATAAAAAAAATGACATGCATAGAGCAAGAGATTCTAGGGGAAGGTTTATAGCTAAAGCCAAGAGTTCGATTTTCACAACTCCATCTTCTTCAAGGCATAGACCAGATTCACCACCATCTACCCCTAGCCTTAAGATTTTTGGAAGTCAAGGACCAGCTGAATTAGAGGATTCTCCTATACCACCTACTAAAACCCACTTAGAAAACAAAGAGACTTTCTCTCATCCTTCCTTGGTAGAAGAACTAGAGGACTATAAGGACTCTAAAGAAACTATCATGGCAGGGGAAGTAATAAATAGAGGTGGAGGTAGAAGAGGAGGAGATAATGGAGATAACAATGGTGAAGGAAATGATGGTAGAAATAGGGACAATTTGCTTGGATTTCCTATAGTTGATGAGGAAACTCATGCAACAATGAAAAATATCTCACCATCTGTTCTCCCTAACTTTTATGGATTGCGAAGTGAGGATCCTGAAACATTTCTGTTTGAGTTTGAAGTAGTGTGCCGAACTTATGACTGTATGGAAGATTCTCAAAAACTCAAACTGTTTCCTTCAACATTGAAGGGATCTGCTTTGAAATGGTTCATGGGATTAGCCACTCAATCTATCAGGACTTGGAATGATATGAAACAAACATTTTTGGATAGATACTTGGATTATTGTATGCCCACCAATCACAAGGATGGGGTATTCAAAATGATGCAAAAAGAAGATGAAAATTTGGAAGACTTAATTGAAATATTTCAATACAACTTGAAAAGAGCAAAGATGAGCAACCTAGATAATGAAACCTTGAAAGCCCTCCTATTAAAAGCCATTAGAGATGAATGGATAGACATTTTAAACATGATGGGGAAAGGAGATATTTCTCACCTTCCATTTCGTGATATAACAGAACTATGTATCCATCTCTCAAGGGGAAAATCTAAAACTGGAAAAGGGCCTAGGGATTCTTCTCTTATTAGGACTAACAAATCTGCAACTGGATCAGTAAGTAGGGCAGAGATTGGTAATATGCTTGATGAGTTTAAAACTGATATCTTAGGGAGCCTTAGTGAACAACTAGACACCCTTAAAATCCAAAACAAGCAGAAAGCAGAAACAAATGCTTTAGCCATCTTTTGTCCGAAATGTAGGAAGAAACATGCTTTAAGGGAATGTCCCTTGGATGCAAAAGTTGTAGAAACATGTATGATTTGCTCAGAAAACCATGAGATCAAGGATTTTCCTTTAATTCCTGGACTCAAAGCTGTTTTTCAAGAAGATCCAAACTCAGTAGAATCTCTCTGTTTTGTCGCAAGGAGACCTTGGCAGGGACAACAATTTCAAGGGTTTAATAACCCTATGAATCTTCAAACCCCACCAAATTGGACTCATTGGCAACAATCTTGGCCCCAACATCAAAATTCATATCAGCCATGGGTACAAGGGATGCAAAATCCTTATGGGAGATTTGCTCAATTTTATCAATATCCTCCATCTTTTCAAAATCAACAAGCTCCACAATTTCCAAGCCCAAATCCACAACTTTCATTGCCATTTTCACAACAACAACCTTCTCAACAAAATACAAATCCTCAACTCATGCTCCCATACCAACAGAAGACAAATCAACTTCCAGCTCAGCCATTGCCAAATCCTAACAATAAGAATCCTCAAACTACTTATATGGTAGAAGGACAACAATTTCCTACCTATATGATTGTTCCTCTCAACGATGTACAACTCGGATCTGGTAGAGTTTTAGAAAAACCTTCTATAGACATTCAAGAGCAAGATACCTCTGAAGAGGACTCTCTTCAAGTCAATAAGGGTTCTGAGGAAGAATCTCTTCAAAATTCAAAAATTCAAAAAGAAAAAGAAAAGCTAACATCCACAACTCCTATATTTGAGCAACCTGTATCTTCATCTACACCTCCTTTTCCGGAAAGACTACAAATTGATAAGGGGGTGGAAAAACAAATCTTGTTGCCTAACTATGACTTTCTAGATGAATTGAAGAATGTTTTTATCAAGATTCCATTGCTACAAGCCATTCGAGAAATTCCTATTCTAGCAAAAACCATAAAGGAGTTGAGTTTCAAAAGACCAGGAAGGAAGCTAAAAGACACAAGAAGAATCCACCTGGTAGGAAAGATTGCAGACATTATGATAGGAAAAATTACTATGCAGAAGTATGTAGATCCAGGAAGTCCAATTGTCAAGACACATATAAATGGGATAGAAATTCCAAACACATTGATTGACTTAGGGGCTGCTATCAACATTATGAGTAGACAGACTATGGAACAATTAAAACTTCCTAACCTTCTTTTTACACCTACTTTATTGCAACTTGCAGATCGATCGGTTATTAAACCAGATGGTGTATTAGAAGATATTTCAGTCTCCTTAGATTCTTGGGAATATCTAGTAGACTTTATGATTTTGACTCCCAAAAGTAATCTGGGAGGACATCCAATTATCTTAGGAAGACCTTGGCTGGCCACAGCTGATGCTTTTATTAGTTGTAGATCTGGAGACATGTACATTTCTAATGGTAATTCGACAAAGAAATTCAATTTGTATCCTCCCGCAAGAGCAATTACAGAAATAGGAGATAATGAATGGGTCGATGATGAGAACACTATACAACCTGTCTTTACCATCTCTAAAATTAGTGAGGATAGTCAAATTCTGAACACATTAGAAAATTTTGAGATAACTTCAGAATATGACCCCACACAATTTCATTTGGAATCTGACATAGAATATTTATCATCAAGACAAATGTCTCTTTACTCTATGGAAGAATTTGGTAATTCTGCTATTGAGATTTTTCCAGAAAAGACATTGAATATCAATAAAAATCTGGAGAGGTCACAACAAGAAGAACTAACCAGAATCTTGCAAAAACATTCTACTGCATTTGCATGGGAGTATACTGACATGAAGGGTATTAATCCTAAGACTTGCATCCATCATATCTATATTGAGGAAAACAGTAGACCAATCAGACAACCTCAAAGAAGGATGAATCCAAATCTTAGGGAGATAGTGAAAAAAGAGCTCCAAAAACTTCTCAATGTAAACTTCATTTATCCAATTTCAGATAGCCGATGGGTTTCTCCTTTGGTTATAGTACCTAAAAAGAATGGTAAATA
The DNA here is from genome assembly GCA_034641835.2 of Pinus albicaulis. Classification (NCBI taxonomy): domain Eukaryota; kingdom Viridiplantae; phylum Streptophyta; class Pinopsida; order Pinales; family Pinaceae; genus Pinus; species Pinus albicaulis. The sequence goes on from CM076575.1 coordinate 484,443,989, forward strand.
GAGAGTATGCATTGATTACAGGGAATTGAACAAAGCAACTTTGAAGGATCACTTTCCTTTGCCTTTTATTGATCAGGTATTAGATACATTAGCAGGTAAAAAGTACTTTTCATTTTTGGATGGTTTTAGTGGCTATAATCAAATTCAGGTAGCACCTGAAGATCGAGATAAGACCACATTTACTTGTCCATGGGGAACTTTTGCCTACCGAGTGCTTCCTTTTGGGTTATGTAATGCACCAGCAACATTCCAAAGAGCAGTACTAGGAATTTTTTCTGATCTAATCCATGATTGTGTAGAGGTTTATATGGATGATTTTACGGTTTATGGTAATTCATTTGAAGAGGCATTAGAAAATTTGGAAAAAGTTCTTATAAGATGTAAAGAAACAAACCTTTCATTAAGCCATGAAAAATGCTTTATGATGTTTGCTGAAGGGATTGTTTTAGGACATCATATTTCAGGAGATGGGATTAAGGTTGATAGATCAAAAGTTGAAGTCATCTCCAAGTTACCTATTCCAAATTGTCGAAGAGATGTTAGAAGTTTTCTAGGATTTACTGGTTACTATAGAAGATTTATAGAAAACTTCACTAAAATAGCATCTCCACTCTTCAAGTTGCTTACAAAAGACTGTGAATTTAAATGGGATCCTGATTGTCAATCGGCTTTTGAAACTTTGAAAACAAGAATATCTGAAGCACCTATCTTGAGAGGACCAAATTGGAAACTTCCTTTCCATATTTCTACAGATGCTTCAGATACAGCTCTTGGAGCTGTGTTGGGTAAAAAAGATTTAATTCCTTATGCCATTTATTACACCAGTAAAAATTTGACTCCCACAGAGTTGAACTATACTGTGACTGAAAAAGAGTTCTTAGCTGTTGTTCATGCAATTAATAAGTTTAGACATTACATAACGGGCTATGAAACTTTTATTCATACTGACCATTCTGCAATTAGATATTTAATGAACAAACCTGTTACTAATGGCAGAGTGACAAGATGGCTTTTACTTTTGCAAGAATTCAATATTACTGTGTTGGATAGACCGGGAAAACAGAATACAGTAGCTGATTTCTTGTCTAGAATTCAAAATACTAAAGAAGATTCTCCTGTAGAAGATAAGTTTCCTGATGAATATTTGTTTGCATTAACTATTAAGACCCCTTGGTATGCAGATATTGCTAACTATTTGGTTACAGGGAAACTACCTTCACATTTATTTCCAAGAGAAAAACGAAAGATTATTCAGGAGAGTTCAAAATATTCATGGATTTCTAACGAATTGTTTAAAACGGGGCCAGATCTTGTGATCAGAAGATGTGTCAGGGAAGATGAAATGCCTGATATTCTTAAGGCATGTCATGATGAACCATGTGGCGGACACTTTGCAGACAAAAGGACGGCCTATAAAATCCTCTCTTTAGGATATTATTGGCCTTCCCTCTTCAAAGATGCAAAACAATATGTTAGCTGCCAAAGAGTAGGGAAACCTACCCTTTCAAATGAAATGCCATTGCAAACACAGGTACTCATTGAACCCTTTGAAAAATGGGCTTTAGATTTCATTAGACCTATTAATCCACCATCTAAGCAAAAGAAGTATATATTGGTTTGTACTGATTATGTTACTAAATGGGTAGAAGCTAAAGCATTAGTATCTGCTACTGAAAATTCAGTTGTTCATTTTCTTTATGAGGATATTTTTACTCACTTTGGTGTTCCAAGAGAAATTGTAACAGATCAGGGGAGCCAATTCACATCCAATTTGGTGGAGAAGTTGATGGAAGAATACAAAATCAAGCACAGAAGATCTACTCCTTACCATCCACGAGCAAATGGTCAAGTGGAGTCCACAAACAAAGTTCTTGAAAGTATCATCACCAAAACTGTTCATCTACATAGAAGAGATTGGGCAGAAAGGCTTCCAGAAGCCTTGTGGGCCTATAGAACTACATGGAAGAATACAACAGGACATTCTCCCTATGAACTTGTTTATGGGAAAGAAGTCTTGCTCCCCATTGAGTTCCAAGTCAAGACCTTCAAAATAGCAGTTCAGTTGGGAATGGACTTATCAGAAGCCCAAAAGCATAGAATGGAGCAGTTGAATGAGCTAGATGAGATCAGACAAGAAGCAATTCTAAGAACTGATCTAGTTCAATATCAAAGAACTAAATGGCATGACAAATATATCAAAAAGAAGAAGTTTCAAGAAGGAGATTGGGCATTGTTATTTGACTCCAAGTTTAAAGATTTTCAAGGGAAATTTCAGACTCATTGGCTTGGGCCATATGAGATTGACAAGATCTTTAGCAATGGAGCTGTAAGAATCAAGACCATTGATGAGTTTCAAACTCTTCTTATTGTGAATGGCCATAGATTGAAAGTTTATCATAAGCCACTCTCTAAAGAGGATTTTGTCAAGTTGTTTCAAGAAAGTTCTGCAATCAGGCTGGTACAGAAGAATTCTTCTTCTTCACCAGCCTAGCTTTTGTTTTTCAAGTTTAAAAAAAAAAAAAAGAAAAAAAAGAAAAAAAAAAAAAAAAAAGAAAAAGAAAAAATGGTATAAGGCTGAAAACCAATCATTGATTCGCAGTCTTATACATAAAATATGGAGTGAAAATCAGGAACACCTGACACTCTATATTTTCCAAAAAAAAATCTATCTTTCATTTCATTTCATTTCACCACCCACTCCATTTCATTTCACTTCATTCCATTTCATTTCATTTCATTTCATTTCATTCCACTTCATTTCATCCATTCCATCAATAAAAATCTTTTTCATGACCATTTCCATCTGGTCATTTGTCATTTGTTCATTTATATTCAACCAAGTAATAGTTGTGTCAGTTTCCGCAGCTGACATCTGTTTCCGCAGCTGACTCCAGTTTCCGCAGCCAGAAGCAGATTCCGCAGCTACTACTCTGTTTTCAAAGAGAATGTACAGTCAGTTGTTATTTCCATAATTATGAAATAAAATGCAGGAGAGAGGATCAATGGAACATTCAAGACACCAAAGGAGATCAATCAGTTGAAGACCAAGGGCAAAAGCAAGGATTCCAAAGGTATGAATAAAGTTTATTTCAAATAGTATTGAAAAACACATTTTTATATAATTTTAAACCATGAGCTCTGCCCATTACGCGCAATAATTATATTGACAGTTCCATAACCGGTCACAATCTCCATGTTATCCTCTTGCATTCATTCATAAACGGTTTCATCATTGAAATTCCGATTCTCACTCATGTTCTAATATCCCACCGGAGATAATGATACGTATTTGAGTTGACAAAGGACTCTTACAAGCCGCATAACTTCATAACCGTTTATTGAAACGTGTTTATATTTATTACACAGCCACCAAAATTCAAAACGCGGCCGAATGCATTATACTTTGTTAACCTCTTTGTCGTGTCTCTGTCGTGTTTACAAAACCCCGCTCTACTCATTCTCACTCACTGTTTCACTCCATTTCGTTCCTTTTGCTCACTCTCACTCCTGTATACCTACCCACAGTCTTACTCCATTCTGTTTATGGTACTCATTCTCATTTTATGATAACATCCAAATGATGTGTGCTAGTCTTTATTATATTCATATGCATTTTCACTTAAGCCACCTCACGGAGAGGCAAGCATGAAGCAGTGAGACGGGAAAATTATTAAGAAATGACCGGAAGAGCCCGTAATTACAGAGGATATCCACAAAACAAAGATGTTGAAAAAAGCTAAATGGTACGTTTATTCGAAGTGGGGTTACAGAGGTTACAAAAAACGTTTGAAGATCATTTGATGGCTGGGAAGCAGAAGTGGGAGACCTACGGTGCAGTCAATGAAGCATCGTACTTGTGACCAACGGAAGCTTCTTCAGGAAGGAGAATGTTGGTTCAAAAATAAAAGTATGAGTGATGAGGCATGGAGAACAATCCTCCGAAATCAAGGTATGGATATCACTGTTTTCAAAAGAGGAATCCCTGTGCATGCAATTAAAGAAGAATGGGCCACTTTACTACTAATTGTTCAGAAATTTATTACATGTGAAGGCCGTTTTGGGTCTATGTACATGTACCATACTAGGCTATTGATGAATTTTCTTGAAAACCAAACTCTCAATCTTCCTTATTTTCTATTCAATAGCTTAAAGAAAATGGTTGTGATTGTTCAAAAACACTTGGGAGATGTAGAGCCTCATCTTTATCACCACGGCCTTATAAAAATTCTGATTGAAAAGGAGCTAAAGGAAAGAAAAGATACATGGGAACAATTCCTAGTTAGAAACTTCTTTGAAGAACCTCAGGAAATTCCTGAAGGTAGTCCAATTAGAAGGAGTAGAAGAAAGAAAATGAATGTTGGAACCCAAGTTGCTCCTACACAGGAAATTCCCGCAGCTAGCACAGCAAAAAGAAGTAGAAGGAAAAGAACAGTAGATGAAATCCAAAATACTTCTACTACTACTATGAAGAAAACTGATAGGGAAGAGAGATTAGTAAAAAGGAAGAAGAAGGAAATCAAAACTAAGAAGCCAATAATACCAAAAGGGAAAGAAATTATTGAGGCTGTCCATAAAACTCCTTCTTCTGAAGAAGAAGATCACCAAATTCTATCTGAAAGATTAGTTTTTCTTCAAAAACAGTCATCTCTATCCAAGAAGGCAGAGACAAGAAAACAATAACAAAAGGATAGTGTACCACAGCATGTGAGGAGAAGCAGCAGGCTTAAGGGAAAATTGAGAAAAACACAAATTAAAGGTCCTCATTTCATTGATTTGGGTGAGGAGACATCTGAACAGTCTCCAACTGACCATAGCCCATTTCAGTCAGTTAGTGAACCTGACTCCTTTCACTCCCAATCAGACAATGAGCATACTCCATCTTATTCTCAGCAAAATATTGATGTAAGTCCTCCTCGGCCAGATTATGAACATAATTCTCCCTTGCAGCATTTTGGGGACAGCCCAATGAAAAAGACACCGGAAGTAGATCCCAAACAGCAGTAGGTATATGACTATATAGAATCCTTGGAGAAGGCAGCCACAGGTCCAAGTACCTCTTCCATTCAACCTCATACATTGCAGGATGATTTAGTTCAGTCATTAAAACAGGAAATTTTTGAGCTTGAGCTTTTAAATCGGCATATCAAAAATGAAAATGAAACACTGAAAGAGCAAGGCAAATTGGACAAGATCATCCATGATAATACTATGTTACATTTGGGTATTTGGCAAAAGAAGAATAAGAAATTAAAAAGGAAATGCCAAAAATTGAGTAGAGCACTTGTGAATATCAAATTCAGGTGCTTAATGAAGAAACCCAGAATGATGGCAGTACCAAAGAAGAAGAGAAGGGGGTTGGATGTGCTGGCTGAAGTATCAAGGCACATGAACTGAACAAAAAGTATCAAAATTTTGGTTGCATGAGGACATGCAACACCTTCACAGTGGGGGTATGTTGAGTCCCGAATTTGCATCTTTTCCATACACTTTTCCATACCTTTTTCACTCACCTAAACCTCCCAAAATTGTCAATATCATGTGCAAAAGGGTATCTAACATGGTTTTTAATTATGTTTTTGTGTTTTCTATTTGATTTAGATTTTGTTCATACAGCTGCGGAAACTTGCCACTTTCCGCAGCTGCTGCAACTTTCCGCAGCTATTTTGTGGAATTATATGCTACAGGTGTCTACAAAGGAAATGAGCCACATGGGCAGGCTAGGAATGACGAGGACATGGTTTGTGTCCTATTGGTTCAAGTAAACTCGTCAAAGGAAGCCGCGGTCAAAGCCATCCACGTGGAAGTCAACTATGGAGTTTCATGTTGGCTGGACTCTGTTTCGTGGCATATAAACATCCATACGGCCGTTTCTAAGCTTGCGGAGGTTAATCGACATCTGTGCAGAGTTCTGGAGTTGAATTCAAGCATCCACCTTCCGTAGATTCGCTTTCCAACACGGCCATACTCCTATATCCGTGGCCGTAGTGGTCTACGTGCTCTCTGCTATCATAAACTTCAGGAGACAGTTACATTTATTGTTTTATATAGAGCGTTTGCATACGCACGTAGAGCTAGTTGTCAGTGGTTAGTTGTCAGTTGTTAGTTGTCAGTTGTTAGTTGTTAGTTGATAGTTGATGTTCGTACTCTGTTATGTTTGCTTTGTAGTGATTACGCTGCTTTTGAAGCCGTAACACTACCATTATGTAATGAACCACTTTTTAATATGAGAAGACTGTGTTTTTCAACTTAATTCGTGTTTGAGGATCGTTACCAAGGCTGTGTAGAGGGCCCCTGCTCAGCTAAGGTTCTGTGTATTAATGTATATATTTCTCATTTCATTTCTTTAAAAAGTCATTGTATCATAATCCATTACATGTTCATATTTTGTAGTTGTTTCATTTCTGTTTACACATTTCCATAATTTCCATTTCATTTATGTCTTTCATGTTTTTATGATTGTTAATCACTGATCAGTTTTCTTGTGCAGGTTTTAGGTAGACAGCCCGGGCATTTTCATAGTATTTTTACTAATGACATGAAACTAACATTGTTCTGCTGCTAGTTTGCTTTTCATAGCTTTTGTTTAACTTCAGTCTTGCTTTGTACATTTTAGTTTTGCTTATCTGATTCAGTAGTTAAATTTAGATATATTAAGCTGCTCATAGCATCTTCAGTTGCCTCCGAAAGCCACAGCTGGACTGATGGTGAGGGACTGCATTAAGAAATGTGTAGTTTAGTATTAGTTTCTTTTCTGCAAATTTAGATATATTAAGCTGCTCATAGCGTCTTCAGTTGCCTCCGAAAGCCACAGCTGGACTAATGGTGAGGGACTGCATTATGAAATGTGTAGTTTAGTATTAGTTTCTTTTCTGCAAATTTAGATATATTAAATCATGTATGACATCTTCAGTTGCCTCCGAAAGCCACAGCTGGACTGATGGTGAGGGATTGAATCATGGGTGTATGGTTTAGTATTAGTTTACTTCCTACAAATTAAATATCAGTTACACAAGTTGTTTATGATTACTTCCGAAAGTCATAGCTGGTCTAATGATGAAGGGTCAGAAAATGAATTGATGTAATCTGATTTAGATTTATTTTGTTGCAATTTCAAATTTCCTTAAGCATAGTTTTTTTCTTTTGTGTTTAGTTGGCAGCAAGAATAGTTTGGTTTTCATGTTCACTAGTTTACTGTTTTGATTCATTAGATTAGCAGCATCTTTCATTTCAGCAGTACACTTTTACTTTCTTTCAAGTCTTTTCATTGTAATTTTCAATTTTCTTTTAAAGTTTCAAGTTGGTAAATCATTATAGGGGATATCACTTCCTTGAACAAATATAACCAAACTTGTTTTCATTTTAGAATTTCCATTTCACCTTAGAAAGACCAAAAATGACAAAAGTTAAGAAATAGGTTATCTTGCACATATAGTGCGCCGCACTTCATCAGCTTACGATTCCCGGATTGACAAATTAAATGCAGCAATTTAGGACACACTAAATTGACCAAACACCCTCATGCTCTATTTATTAAGAAAATGAGGGTAAAAACCCTAGATAGGGTTGGAAAATGTCAAAATCACCCATAAATGTCATTAATTCCCAAGAGACCATGCAAGGTCCAAGGCACAAAATATCCCATGAAATAAATGCCAAAATAACTCCTAGCACATAATTTTAGAGTGGTTTTCCTCAAAAAACATTAAAATATCATTTTGCAGTTAATGAGTGTGTTTTATTGACTTTTTTCCAAAAACACACAATGAGGTCTAAAAGCGCAGCGCCTTCATAGGCAGAAAATGGGTCTACTTGCAACCAAGTTTTGGTGACCTTCCCGATGTCAGAATTTTCTCCGTGATGGCTCGTTGGAAAGATTTCCGAGTATAATTTCTAAATCTACCTTTTTTTTTTCTAATTAAGCTCCTGTAACCTATCCAAAAAGAAAAATTCCCCAAACTGCTCTGAGCATAGTGCCATCACAGCCAGAAAATGGGTCCACTTGCAGCCAAGTTTTGGTGACCTTCTCGATGTCTAAATTTGCTCCGTGATGGCCCGTAGGAAAGCTTTCTGAGTCTACTTGAAAAATATACCTTTTTTTTTCTAATTGAGCTCCTGTAAACTGTCCAAAAGTCCAAATTAACCAAACTGATCTGAGTGCAGCGCCAAGCCTGAAAATGAGGCAGAAAGGTGAAAAATGAGGTGTTTTCTGGCCTTTTTAGGGGTAAAAAATGCTCCAAATACTCTGACATTTGGTGAGAATATTTTAATAGGCATGAAGATTCCAAAAATGCAAAGTTATCCCTCTAAGGAAGTCTGAGGAAAAAGCGTAGCGCTAGGGGTGCTGCGCTTATATGCCTCAAAATTTGCAAAAAACCAAAAATTGTCAAAATTCTCCCAAAATTGGTGGACACCTTCCTCATGGGGTTTGAGAAGCCTGTAGGAAAGCTTGAGGCAAGATTCCAATATTTACTTGGTATTTTTCCTCTTTGAGTGCCTGTAGCTTGGTAAGGGCTCTCTTGAGTTTGGCCTTTGCAATTTGATTTTGCAATGCATAGTGATTGGTTATCTTCTTTTGGAGGTTAAGGTCTCTTTTCATCTTCTTCAATATTATCATCACCGTCACTGTCATGGTAGTCCTTGGGGTCACTGTCATCACTAGCATCATTATCAGTTTGCACATTCTCTGCCTCTGTACTGTCCTCTGCATTGTCCTTTGTATCATTATAGATCTCATTGTTTTGATTTCCTGAATGGTCATCATGGTTGCTATCCTAATTTTCACCTCCATATATCTCCATGTCCTCTGTCTCACGGCTGACCTCTTCATATTTACCCTCATCTCTGTTTTGACTGTCTCTAGGGCTCTTAGTTTCAGTGCTATCCATAGGATTATCTTCTGCTTTTTGGTTACTTGCCTCATCTGTGCCCATGCTTTCCTCTTTCTCTTCATCTTCAATATTCTTAGTGTGATTGTTGCTTTCGAAATCACTTACCTCTTTTTCATCATCATCCACATCCATGGCCTATGCTTCTTGTTGTCCTGGCTCATCATCACCCTCATCTTAATTTTGGTTTGATTCATTGTCACCCTCACCTTCATGGTCACTAGCTTATTCACTACCACTTTCTTCTTGATCTGATGAATTGGGAGTGGCTGAGGAAGGGAGGTTTCCTTGAGGAGAGGATACATGTGTAGATGATGAGGCATGGTCATTCTCCTGACATGGTGATTAGTGTTTCCTTTAAACAACCCTAGGCTTGCTTGTGAAACTTGATAGGAGGAGTGAAATGGAATAATGGTGAAAGGAAAACTTTGCAAGTGAGTGAGATGGAGGTGTAGGTGTATGAATGATCTCCTTTGAGCTTAGATGAAGACCTAACTCCAACTTATTGCAATACCCTAATTCACACCTTTGTTGACTGATTAAATTCTTGCTTGGAGGTCAAAACAGAGTGTTTGTCATGAGGATTTAGGGTTTCCATTCATTAGGGTTTGGTTAATTCCTTTAATCATCCAATAATCAAATTCACTTGGAGGATAAGGAAAATAACATCTACCTACCAAATTTCAATGTTTTTGAGAGGCTTTGATGCAGCTTGGAGGTGTCCTTCCATCAAATTTTTACAATTTGCAGGTGAAGGAGGGCTTTTGGCCTAAGCGCAGTGCCTGAATGCGTTCAGGTCTTGTCGGGTCACTTCTGCCCTAAATGCAGCACCTGAATGCGTTCAGGTCCTATCGGGTCACTTCTTCCCTAAGTGCAGCGTTTGAACTCGTTCAGGTCCTGTCGGGTCACTTCTACCTTAAGCGCAACGCCAATTTGCAGAGGGCATTTGGAGGTCTTCCCGGTGTTGGAATTAGGCCCATGATAGCTCGTTGGAAATATTAACTTGTCTACTTTTCAAATATGCCTTTTTTCTCTGATGGGAGTTGATTTGACCTGTCAAAAGTTGATTCTCCCAAGACTGGTAAAAAAGTGTTGAATGATGGTGCAAAAATGTAGAGTGCTGGTGCATACAACTTTTGGAGGCCTTCCTTAACTCCAAATTGAGCTCCTGATATCTCATTGGAAATATCTTCCAGTCTAGTTGTCTTTTGACCCATCAAGAAAGTCATTTGGACACTCCAGCTATGAGAAAACCCGATTTTCCCAAGGTCACTCCAGAAGTTCAACAATTATCCAGTGACACCTGTATTTTTTACATTTCTCCCAAAACATGATACCTGTGTAAAAATTGAAGGATGTTTTTCTTCTTGGACCTATGATGGACAAAAACCTCTCTCACTTTTGTCAAATTCATCTCTGTTTGGCCAGAAACATAGTTTTAAGAAAAACTATCCCTAGGTGTGGCAAATGATTTGTCCTTTGGAAAGAATTCTTGGAAAATGATGGAGGCATGATGTTTATGAGTTGGTATGTATTTATGCTTGCTAATATGACTTTTTAAAACTTCTATAAAAGTTTCAAGCTTGTCCATTACCTCATATGCAGACTCTGAAGCTGAATGATAGTCTTATTTGGAAATGATGACCTTGGAACACATGAAACCCTAATTGACCTAGTGGGGGTTTTTTTTACCTTTCTTTGACTGAAAATTGGCCTGGAATATTTAAGTGAAAAACAAAGTATTGACCAAGTGGTGTAATGAAGATCCAAAATCCAATTTACTTGATTTATCTAAAGAGCCTACAGAGATAGTTTTGAAACCATCAATGCTTGAGGAATTTTGGGGAATCATGGGAATGAGTTAGGCTTATAGGAGAACCCCAGATGGACAATGGAGTCATAGGCAAGGGAAAAATAGATTAATGAGATTATGGGTAGGAAAAATGATGGAAATGAGAGGCACATGCCATTTGGAGTTTGTAGGGGTTACAAGGTGATCATGAAATGGCAAAAGGGTAGGACAGTGAAAGATGTTCTCTAAGGATAATGAAGGCAGTAAGATTTCTAAAACTCACAATGTTCACGGAATTTTGTTTTTATAAATCTAGAACCAATATTTAGTCATCTATAGATAGTGAAAAATATTGATGACTAACACCACCCATAACCATCACTACTTGTGCATTAAAGGCATTCACACCAAATGGAGGACTTATTGAACCAATTTCGAGCTTACCTAATCAATTTCGAAGCTTTTGGGAATTACCATGTCGAAAGTATTTTGATGATGTGCGAGGAATGTAGAGAAAAAAAACGTTTAGGGCATAGTCACATGAATTATAGCTAGCTCCCAACAACTATAGCCACACCCTTTACACTGGCATCCCAACCATTGACAACCTACATCCGCTCTGTTAGACATTGTCTCCCAATGACTGTGGCAGAGCATAAGATAAAAACAACTTGGACTAGTCCATAAACTTGTAACATTTCTCCTCAATCCAGCACCTTCTAAGCCCGTAGAACCCCTGAAAACCATACCAAAACATGACAAGACCGCCAAACATATTCAATCTCCCTATGCAAATATCAAGCCTCCAACCATATTCTCTGCAAGCATCAAAAGATCAAACTAGAGCTCCAGCTTGTCAAATACCTATTGTTGGGTCGTGAATACGACCACTTTTTAACACTTATTTCATCCATTTTTACTCTTCTTTATCATGTCATTTATTATAATTTATCATATAAATCCATTTTATAATGATTTATGCTCTTATGGATGAATATTATTTCTTCTCCTTTATTTTTAATAAATGGATGATTATTATGCATAATTTTATCAATGATGGTTTATTAATATATTTTGTACCAACACTCACCATTTTAGCCTCCAAGATATTTGCCAGAATGCAGATCCAAATCATCATCAAATATTCCAACTCAGAAATTCGCTGGAATAAGAAGTGACAATTTTGCGGTTGAGATTCTGGGAAAATGAAGAAGAATCTGAAAAATCCGGAACATGGGTTTTGTCCAGAACGGACCAAATTAATTTTTTAAAAGAACGGTTTGCCCAAATTTGGCCTGTATTGAGAGAAAAGAAAATTTCTTTGAGCATGATTTTCTCAGATTTGCTGTTGCGACCATCCTCCAAATTATCTCAGCCGAAAATCCAAATTCGACTTGCTCTTATTGAAAGATGGATGGAAATATATTTTCTTGTTGATCAATTGGTTAGAAACAATCCAATATTATTATGAGAGATCATATTTGCTATTTAATTTCTCCTCTTTCTAATTATAAAAGGAGAGCATGTATTATGTATTGGAGAACAATGATGATTATGGAATTCCTTTTGTAACACTGTAATTCCTTGACTCTCGTGATCAAAGAGCAACTGATGTAAAAGCTATTCATGTTTGATTAATACAAAGACGCGTTCTCGTTCCATTTCTCAAGCTCTGAAGTAAAACCCAGTGACGTTTCACTGGTGGTTGAGGGCCCGACCCTGGTGGATCGATCCGTTGTTTGTATCTCTATCTTTTCATTATTGTTGTGAGATAGTTCATATTTGATTTTATTACAGTTTGCAAGTTAATTAGTTTGTTGTCTAATTGCTTATGGATCTTGGTGTGTTATGTTAATGAATTGCATCGCTATTCTATTTCAATAAGGATCTTAATTCCCGTATTATTCATCTTGTTATTGTTTACTAAAGCTTTGCTGTTCAATGTTTAACTCCATTTGCTTGCTGTTCATGTCGATTACTGTTTAATAACGTTTGCTGTGGGCTTGGTGTTTAATAGAATTGCTGTTTTAAGTTAATATTTGCTACTGATCACTTTCGATTCATTAGCTTCAGATTGCAGAATGATTGTTTATTTACATTGTTACAGTTTGTTGTTTATGCACATAGCCATTCAATTATAGATTGCTTTTCATTTCTAATTCTTGCTTTTAATAAGAGTTCTTCTTTGTTTACTTTCAACAACAGTTAGTTCGATTTCGATTTCCCTTTGATTGCTTGAGAGCAGGACTGTCAACTGTAGAGAACATTGGTTATTGCTTCCTTGTTCCCAGATTGATTGTCTTGTTCCAGTTTGATTTTAATTACATCAATTTCTAGAGGAATGAGTTATTGCTACTGTATCCTCGATTGATGTTTACTGAGTGAATAGTTAAGTTTCAGAGCATTTGAATTTATGTTATTGTAATTAGATTTCTCTTCCAAGCATTTGTTTACTTTTGTATTTAGAATACTGTACTACATCTCACACAACATTTCTCTTGGATAAATTTCCGCCTCAGACTAAGTACACTCTTGAAATAAAAATTCGTTCCTGGATTGATAATTAATGTAGGATAAATAGGTGTTAAAAAGAAACCTTTTATACCTCAACACCTATGCATACTTCCAGACCTCTGCCAAGCTCTGTGACACTTTTGCAAGTAGGTTCATTCATTAGACAAGTGTCATCACCAACAAACCCTCTACTCTTCCTCAGATATTTGCACAACCTTCAACACCTCTGCACAACTCTGTAGCACTTTTTCAAATAAGCCAAATAGACTATGACATCAACTGATCAACTAGGCCACCTCAAGGTTGTCATTAATGTCATCAAGACTATGCTCTTTGAACTAGGTTGATATCAATGCATCATCTAAACCATTATAAAATTGACATCAATACCAACCCAAACTACCTACAACCATAAAAGCCATAATGCCAACAAATTTAGGTTTCCCTCTTAAAAAAATAAATTCATATTCATTTCTATATATATAAAAATATATAATATGTGTTTCCCTCTTAAAAATTAAATTCATATTCATATATAATTGACTCATGTTGTTATTTTTAAATGGTGATAAATTATATAGTTAGGTTGAGATACAAATATTTAATTTTATTTTTTAATCATTTTTTAAAATGATTTATATTTGTCTTCTTTTAAATATTAAATTGATGTAAAACATTTTTTAATGTGGATGTAATGAATTTCTTTTTACACAATGTATTTTTATATCTACTAGTTGGATATTAAATTGAAATAAAGATTTTTTTATTTGTATATGATGAGATTTTTTTTACACAAATCTCATCAAATACAAATAAAAAAATCTTTTATATCAATTTAATATCTAACTTAAAAACAAATATAAATCATTACTATTAAAACATTTTTACTATTAATTTTTTTTTTTTTTAATCACTATATAAGGAGTCAATGGGAAAGGTAAAAATTGACTCGTGTTGTTTTTTTAAATGGCCATAAATTATATAGTTATGTGGGGATTAAAAAAAAAGAAAAATTAATAGTAAAAATGTTTTAATAGTAATGATTTATATTTGTTTTTAGTTAGATATTAAATTGATATAAAAGATTTTTTTATTTGTATTTGATGAGATTCAAATCTCATCAAATACAAATAAAAAAATCTTTTATATCAATTTAATATCTAACTAAAAACAAATATAAATCATTACTATTAAAACATTTTTACTATTAATTTTTCTGTTTTTTTTAATCCCCACATAACTATATAATTTATGGCCATTTAAAAAGACAACATGAGTCAATTTTTACCTTTCCCATTGACTCCTTATCTACTTCGTTACCTCTAATTCATACATTTACCTATACAACACCTACCAATGAGACATGCAAGGAACCCTTGCGTACAACAAACAAACAAAACCCAAATAAATAACTCCCAAACGATTGTCGTATGACTCCTTCCTATATATAAATAAATAAATATATATAATTTTAGTGGAGGTTGAACTTAGTATTTGTGGTCTCCCTATTGACATGCTAAAAGGCATTTCGTTATCAATTTATTAGTGATCACTAGACACGTGTTAGATTTTTTTTTCTTGAAGATACATTTGACGTTGATTTTGTATCTCATTAGTCATTTTCACCTTGTTACAAAGTTTTCTATGCAATAAAGTATTTTTTGGGGTGTGGTAGATCGCTTTGGTAATAAATTTTGTTGCATATTGTGCGTAAATTTTGACTATTTCAAACACCTTTTCCTAAGGGTTATATTGGTGCAACTGAAACGCAATGGGATCAAAGTAGTTAACTATCAAACCATACAGACTTAAGCTGGGCGGACAACAAAACGTTGATTACAATATAAAGTTTATGCGTAAGTATAATTAGACAACAATCACTTCGACTATTACAATATAAATTTTATGCATAAGTATAATTAGAGAACAATCACTTCGACTGAAAATACATATTATAAGGAAAAAAGTTTATTTGTTTTCATTTACATATTGTTTGAGTGAGCTTAATGGTTAAGAGGATGTGTTTTTTCCTAAAAGGTAACAGGTTCAAAATCACAGGGGGTAGAGTATGTATGCCTTCATACACTTGGCAGTCAAATCGTTGGACGGAGGTGGGTCCTTTGTCCCACAAACGAGGGGGCTTCATACACCAATTTGGTGTCAGGCTTGGCTGTGACCTTAAAATTGGATAATAATATAAATAATAAATACACAACTAAATTTACATCCATGTTCTTAGGGATTTATTTACAGGCAATTGCATATTCTCTACAATTCTATGGTAGCCGAACTAATTAGTCGATCTTTTTAGTTCCCATCATATTTTTTTTAGTTAAGGCTAGGTAATTACTATTAGATTTAAATAAAAAAGGAATGGTATATAGTTGTTTGTTTCCAATTGCTGGTTTACCACACGTGAAACCTGATCAATATCTAAGATTTTTGATTTGATTTTTTTTTATTTTTATTTATTTATTTATTATTTATTATTATTATTATTTTATTATTATTTTTTTTTTTTAACGTTATGTATTATAAATAGATTATAAGTCTATCACTTAAACTTAAAAGACGACTGGCATAAATACATTGCCAAAGACTCTAACTTCTAAAATTCATGGAATATTTTAGGGGCTAATATTCGCAGGTGGGCTAATTTTCCATGGTTTTTCCAAAAAAAAGATTCGCCAATATCCATTTTTTTTATAAAACTTATTCGCCCAAATTTTACAATACAAAATTATTTTAAGTTAAAAATCCCCAACATTATATAGACAATATATATAATATCATTATAAATTTAAATAATTTCACAAATATATCAATAAACATTTTATAGTTTGCATATTAGGGACTAGTGAGATTCGCCAATTATTTAAACTTCAAGATAATTTTCCATCCTTAAAATTATCCCTGCTAAAATTATAACATTTTCATAATAAAAAATAGTAACATGGTAGCTAGTTCGCCTGATCATGTCAACCTGAGGGTGTGTCCACTTTGATTGGTGGGGGAGAGTCACTTTCTTCTTCAGAGGGAAAGAAGACAATTTTTTCCTACTTCTTAGCTAAGATAAAGACTTTCCTATATAGGTTTTCAATTTTTTCCATCATTCCTACCATGCAAACAAAAATCCCTTGTTAAGTGTCAAACCTTTCGATAAGAACTCTTCCCATGAGTGTTTTGACATGCCAATAAAGATTGAAAACCTACATGTAACTGGTCCGACAAGACTGAGTTGAAGAACTTATTTCTAGGATCGATTGTTGTGTTTCCCTTTCCATGTGATTTTCAAGGATGTATCTATGTTCTTGTCTCTTTCTCCTCAACCTCTACAATTTCTCGTCAGACTACCTCAGGGAGAACTTCTAAATAACGTGTCATTTCCCAGTGGAAAAAAAATTGAGCACGAGTGTGAGGAATGGACGAAGCATCGAGGGGCCGACTCCGCTCCTTCTTCCTTCTAGTTTCTGTCTTATTTTTTCTTATCTACCAAATTGTCTATATTCCTTGGGTGAATATTCATAATCCTTTGGATGGTAACCATTGTACCTATCATTATGCATCTTTATCCATTCATCTTCATTGAATTGTAAACCACTTCATAAATTCCATGCACATATCATTTAACTTTCCATGCATAATCGTCTAATTTAATTTTTTGTGTTCATTGTCATGTACACTTGTTGCACTTTGTCATCTCTTATGCATCACTTTATAAAGTGTTTCTCTTATATGTGCCTAAGCTCTTGTGTCTATGAAATCCTTATATGCATGTGATTTTTCTTGCATCTATGTCATATCCTCTTGTATTGGGGGTTTTAGCACAATGGTGTAAAAAATCCTTTATAAGAAGAATGTTAAGAAATAACAAACAAATGAAAGGAAGCAATACGAGCATATAAATAAATACAATCACCTATAAACACAATGAAAACATTGGAAGCATTCAACGATGAATTTAATGACCAAAAATAATTCAAATAATATATATTTGGCTTAAGATTGTTTGCTTGACTTAATCAAAGTAGAGCGAGGGTGCTGTTAGTCATCAGTAATTTTTACCATCTGTAGATGACTAAATATTGGTCTAGATTTCTAAAAACAACATTATTTCAACATTGTGAGTTTTAGAAATCTCACTGCCTTCATTATCCTTAGAGATATTTTTTCACTATTCTATTGTTAGTATGAATCTTTCGTCGTAAAAGATCACTTTAGCTACGCATAACAAATAGCCCTAACATTGATTATGGCTGCAAAATATCTTTAAGTCTGCTGCACAAATCCAGATCTAAGCACAAAAGACATTAAGCAGATAAAATATAATATGGCTCCATGCATCCAATAGACAAAACAAGAACAATGTGTTTAAAAGAATGTTTTATATTATATTAAAGAATGGGGCACCTGAGAGGAAAACAAAAAAGGTGTTTTCTGGTTCTCCTCAATGGGATGGGTTCTTGAAAGTCCTCAGTGTTTCAGATCTAAAATTCCTCTCTCTTATTGTGGTAGAAAACCCTGACAAACATAGAATTCAATGGGAGCTCATAAAGCAAAAATGGTGACCAAGAGTAGATCTAGTGTGATCTAATGCAATGAAGGTGACTAATGAATGGGGAAAACCATTCTATTTATAACAAAATATTGGGGTGTTCTAGGACTCAGTGCATGAATAAAATATTATTAATCAAATTCTAGAACCACCCCTTAGGAATATTTTATTATATTTGTTGGAGGGAAAAGGTCTTTTGAATTGGGTCAATTCCTTTATTTATAAACAATAAATAAATAAATGATTTATTTATTATTTTAGGGAGATGATGGGGATATAATTAAATAAATAATGATTTATTTAATTATTTAAAAATGATTTAGTCAAATTTAACTAGGAATATTATTAAATAATGATTTAAATAATTTATTGCTGGGAAATAATTAAATAAATAATGATTTATTTAATTAATTTCCTTGTTTTGGGTTAAATATGACCAGGAAATATGGACAAATGTTATTTGACATGGTGAAAGCAATTTTACTTAGGGTAAAATTGGTCTTACATGGTGTACTTGGGTTCATCTAATGATAATGAGTTAGATGACCAAAAAATTGGTGTAACAGATTGCCCCCCAACGTACGAGTGTTAGGTGCAAATCGTATGACCGAAGTACGTTGTAAGAACTCAATCACTAGGTATCAAGAGGGAAGTGAGAGAGAGGAATGTAAGGTAGTCCGAAGGTGCTAAATGACTAGACCCGGAGGAGACGAGACTTACAAGTGCAACAAGTCTCTAGGTGACGAAGCGGTACCAGTGTTAAAGGCCACGGGGGAGGCATACCTATGCCCGCCGAGACATTAGTACATAGAATAAGGCACCCAGAAAACCAGGGAACGCAATAATGAAGCATGTGCTGGCTTAAACATGAGCCAGAGAAATAAAATGATGAATCCCACATACATACGATGCCTGGAATAACCGTCAGGACTTATACAAGAAGATTTTAGTACATGAGATACAAATACACCCAAATGCCCCCTACACACGGGGAAGGGCTCACAAAATCTGACTGATACATGCAAATCGAAGAGGCGCTGCAAGCGGTTGAAGCCGATATCATCAAATGAGAGGAGCTGCATCAAGGGTGGAAATGAAGAAGTTATCCGGGCATGTGGGGGGCTACCTGCAGGGCCACCCCCTCATGAGGGTTAAGACATCTCACACACGCCCGGGAATCACGAATAGCTGCTGCTGCATTACTGGACCATCAAGTGTATAGATCACGATCATGCTAAGAAGAGCTCGAACCAAGGTACACTGCCCCCTAGACTTGGCTTCTGGAGTAAATGAGCTGATGTCGACAGAAGTAGGTCCGCCATAGGTGAGGCAATAAGGGAACCTCAACTAAGGCATGAGGGAAAATAGTAGAGCAATGAACAGACGGATAGTAGTGATGATAATGAAATGGGTGGTGACCCAAAGGGGATCATAAAAAACATGAGTACAAAATGGTATCTCATGACGGAAATTGACACAAACAGGAATGAGTATGGAGGCAAGGTGGTGCCCCCAATGACATGTGTTGTAATTGAGAAAATCCAATTTTGAGGGGAGGTGAAGGAAGGCTTCATGGACAATAGGTGTCCTGGTGAAGTAGCGAAATGCAAAACAAACAGGTGCTGGCTATCTAGAAGAAAATAAAACATGCATCTCGAATGGGAAATGCTAAGGGTAATATATCTTAAGATAGAGTGCATTGCGAGGATTAGGAAGGATTTGGCCTTCAAAGTCCTATAAAAGATATGCCCCCTTACCAAGGTCTTTATTGATAATGTAAGGACCTAGCCATAATGAGTCTAACTTCCCATGACCGAGGGTATCGTGGGCCTGGTCATATACTAGAACAAGGTCACCTTCATGAAAGGTACTAGGGTGGACTTTTCGGTCATACTGAGCTTTGGTGTGCTTTTTGGTCGCTTCAAGAGTTTGTAATGCAACACGACGGTCTTCAGAGGTGCGCTCGAGCATGATGAGTCGTTGTTCTAGAGGTTGGGTATCAGGGAGAAGTTCGACGGCTAAGTGAAGGGAAGGGATGTCACATTCGATTGGTAAGACTGCCTCCTCGCCAAAGACAAGGTGGAAAGGAGTGAAACCGGTGGCGGTTTTAACAGAAGTATGATAAGCCCACAAAGCAGGGAAGAGCATGAGATGCCAATTGGTTTTGTGCTTATTCATCGGTCGTTGAAGCATGGTCTTAAGAATTTTGTTGACCGCTTCAACTTGGCCATTACCTTGGGGATAATAAGAAGATGAATATTGGTGCTCGAAACCCAATAGGGAGGATAGCTCCTGCCAAATCTGATCTTCGAAATGTCGGCCATGGTCCGAGACTAACTGTTTTGGAACTCCGAATCGAGCAATGACATGGTTAAAGAAAAAGAGGGCTGTAGTGGCTACCCTATTGTTAAACGTTGGCATAGCTACGGCCCATTTAGTGAAATAGTCAACCGCCATGATGATATATTTGTGGTTACTAGTGGATGGAGGTCGACATTCCATAAAGTCGATGGCCCATTTACAAAAAGGATCGGCGGTAACGACAGGATGGAGAGGAGTGGGAGGAGCTCGCGCCTTGGGGGCGAAATGTTGGCAATTGGAACAATGTTTGACTGCTTCAATGCAATCACTAAAGAGAGAAGGCCAAAAATACCCAGCACGCATGATTTTTTGGGCGGTGGCGAGGTCGGAGAGGTGGCCACCACAAGCGCCGCTATGACAGGCATTGAGGACTTGCTTGGCTTCAGCGTGTGTGAGGTAATGACGAAGGACAGTATCTACTCCGCGACAATAAAGGTCATCGCCGATTGGAAGGTAGCGAGAGGCTTGGTGTCGGATACGTCGTCGAGCATCACGATCAAGATGAAGGGCGAGCTTTTGGGTTCACAAGTAAGTAAGGATGTCACCGTACCAAGGATCGTCGGTGGTGATGGCAAACAAATGTTAATCAGGAAGAGCATCATTAATTGGAGTATCTTGCGTTCTGGTAGGAAAATCAGAAATGAGTTCAGCGAGGACTAAACCTTTCTTACTTTTTGGGGTGACAAATTCAAGGTCGAATTCTTGGAGGATAACGACCCAACGGGCGTACTTCCCATTGAGGATGCGGAGACTCAATAGGAAATCCATAGGGTTGGAATCAGTCACAACCTTGGTGGAACGCATGAGGATATAATGACGCAGTTTTTGGATCGAGAACACGACAGCTAGTGCTAATTTTTCTTCATGCGAGTAGGACACAGGTGGATCGACAAGGTTCTTATTGACATAATAGATCACATGTTCGATACCGTTATCATCCTCCTGGATAAGGACACCAGCAACCGAATAGGTGGAAGCAAAGATGTATAGGATGAAATCGCGGTCAAAGTCAGGGGGACGGATCAAGGGAGCGAATGTGAGAGCATGCTTGAGGGCGTCAAAATATTCGTGAGCGTACGTATCCCAGAAAAAAGGGGTGTGAGATCGAAGAAGTCTAAGAAAACCATGTGCGGTAGTGGCGTAGTCAGGAACGAATCGGCGAAGAAAATTAGCTTTGCCTTGGAGACTTTGAAGCTGGCGTAAGGTACGAGGCATAGGAAGTTCAAGAATGGCTTGAACCTTCAAAGGGTCAAGAGTTATCCCGTCTTTTGACACGATGAAGTCGAGGAGACGACCGACGGGAACACAAAAGACACATTTCAATGGGTTAAGGCGAATGTTATACTTGCGGCATCGGAGAAAAATGGTACACAGGTCATGAAGGTGTTGCGCCCGATGTTTAGAATGTGGAGTAAGGTCGTCTAAATAGGCAAGGATAATATGGGCTAAGTCATGGAAACAATTAGACATGGATCGTTGAAAGGTGGCGCCGGCGTTTTTAAGGCCAAATGGCATGACTTGGTATGCGAGAGTGCCCCACAGAATAATGAATGCAGTTTTAAGTTGATCAGCACGACGAATAACAATTTGGTTGTATCCAGAGAAGCCATCCATAAAGGAGAGAATCTCGTGCCCCGCACACTCATCTATGATTTGGTCAATAAATGGTGTGGGGAAGTTGTCTTTGGGACAAGCTTTGTTCAGATCGCGAAAGTCGGTGCAAACACAAATGGTGCCTTGTTTTTTGAGGACGGGAACTGGGTTAGACACCCAAGTGGTATATTCGATGGGGTAAATGAAACCAGCCTGTCGGAGCTTATCGATTTTAGCTTTGATGGCTTCGCGTCTAGAAGGATGAATGGGTCGCAACTTTTGACAGACTGGAATGGAATTAGGCCATGTGTCGATGTGATGTTCGACAATGGCAGGATCGAGTCCGGGCATTTCTGAGTAGAACCAAGCGAAAATATCATGGAATTCCTTGAAGAGTTTTGTGTAGGCTTCAATTTCTTCCGGAGTGCATTGGGCACCCATGGTGATATGTTCTTCAATACCTGGTTTGACAGAAATTTCTATTTTGATGGTAGGAGAGATATTAGCCATATTGCCTTCTTCGAAAGCGTCAGGTGCAGGGATGGGGTTTTTGAACCAATCAACTTTATCAAGAATGAAGTCTTTATATTCGAAGGCATATTGGTCATGGGACTGGTGTGGTAGGAAGTATGCACGATGGTGCATATCGTCCCACGGAAAATCAGGTGCGGTCATGGCTTCCATGATGTCTTCATCGGTCTGAAAGATGGGAAGGGTGGGAGGAAGAGGAGGATCTGAGGAGGTAGAAATATGAGACACCTAATTTGGAGGGGGAAGGCTCACGTGTGTGTCATCATGAGGGGTGACAGCGGAGTGAACAGATGAGTGGTTGAGAAAACCGGCGGGGGAAGGCACTAAGGGGTCGGGTAGTGGGAAATGCAGGGATGAGGAAAGGTAGAAAATAGTGGCTGAAGTTTCTTTCATTTCAGTATCAGGATGAGGAATGGTAATCGGGGGAGACATGGGGTCTGGTGGTAGGGAAGAAGGATGACGAGCAAGCGTGGCTTCGAATTGGCAGTATGCGGCTAAAGAAGCACAATACTTGTCAAGGCGGGGGCAAAGATGGGTGTAATGTCCATGGAAATCGCACAAAGAACAAGGGTGATTGGTGCGCAAGTGTTTAAGTTTAGGAAGAGAAGCAGGTATGGTGACAGAGACTTCAGGAAGAGCAGAGTCGGGAAACGTCTCATTGACCATGGTTTTGAGATGTGGTAATTCAGGGCAAGTATGGGTAGCATTTCCAACAACATCGCACAAAGTACACTGGATGGGATGCTTTGGAGGTTGAGGAGGGGCAGAAGTTGTTGGGGCGGCTTTGTCCTTGGATGCTCCCCTACGAGCTTGGCTAGTGGCACCTGACATGGTTGTCATAGGGGGTGGTTCCTGACGAGGGGACTGAGGTAGAGGTGCAGCGAGAGAAGCCATGGGTATCGGTTGAACTAGGGTCAAAGAAAGATAAGGTTTGGGTTGATCGGGCAGGGTATGGGCTGGGGGTTCTAGGTACCAGACGAGTATGCCCAAGGTCAAGTTGGGGAGGAATAGGGTAGCCAAGATAGGGACGTAATGAGCGCCAGGAGGGGGAGCAAGGAAAGAAATCTGACCAGCAGGGAAATGGCCAGGAGGAATGGTCAGGGAAGGAGATTCCGAAGGAAGAAGGTGGGCTAGCAGGGGCGAAGGGCTAGGAGCTGGTGGAGTTGGGTGAGGGTGCGTTTGCTTACTAGTTAAGATGGGTTGTGCAAGGTCAGCCCAAGAAGATTGCATCATGCAAACATTCGCCATGCTAGGATTGGGTACAGGAGGAAGGTCTAAAAAGGTTCCAAGCAAGGAGGAGTCTTTATAGACGCCAGGGGAAACACTGGTCAAAGAATTAACAGCTGGTTTATTGGTGACAGTAGAGATGGTGGACTCAGGGGAGGTCTGAGATTTTGTTTCATGGTAGGTCAACTGGTCAATGGTGACAATCTTGCCATTATGAGGGAAGAACATCTTGCGGTAGACTGCGGATGGGACGACAGACATGGCATAGGTGTAACTACGCCCCAAAATAATGTTGTAGTCAAGAGGGTCGTCGATAACTTCAACGTCGACACAAACAATTTTGCTTGCAAGGGTGATAGGAAAATTACGAAAGAGGCCAATGGGCTAGGAGGCATGGCCATCCCACGCATGAAGGGTGATTGTGGAAGGGGCCAGCTCAGGGGATCCAAGTTGTTTCCAAACCGAAGCAGACATCACAGAGGTGGATGCCCCCTCATCAATAATATACCGAGTGACAGTGGCATTTCGGATTTTGACTGGGATTTGGAAAGCAACAGAAGGAGGAAGAGGGGGAGGGTCTAACTGACGGGCGTCGAAAACAATCAATTTGTCATCAGCAGGATCTACAGCACCCACGGCAGATAGTAGAGCCTTCTTTTGAGAAGGACACGACTGGAGGAGTTCCAGTGTTGAAATGGCAGCAGGAGATTGTGCTAGATCATCTACTATACTGTATGAATGGGCAGCCCAACTAGGGGCAGCATGTCGGCGTAAGGGGCCCTTAAGAGTCTTGTTAGGAGCCTTAGCTTTGGGCGGAGGTATTTGCAAGGGACCATTGGGTGACGACAGAGGCTCTGTAGGACCTAAAGATTGGGACTCGGGGATAGACAGAACAGGAGGCGTGGAATACTGACGAGACCGAGTTTGAAGATTGAGGTCGACGGTGAGAGGTGGGTCAAAGGCCATCATGAAAATCTGGTAATCGGAGGAACTAGAAGGGGAAGATTGACTGGTTATCGGAGCATGAGGTGGTTGAGTGGCCACGAATCCTTGTTTAGGGAAAGGATCGGTAAATACAGTGGGTTAAGGAGTGGCTGGATTGGGAGGGACAGTAGGGGAGGAGTGTTGTCCTCGTACAGTGGCCTGGGACTCCCACATCTGTCGCATTTGTGGTAATAAGGGAAAATCGTGAGTGAAATGACCATAAACACCGCAACACAAACATGGATTATTGGTGCGAAGCAGCCTGTCCGGCTTGGGCTGGGAGCCCTGTGGCTGGTTGGCAGTGGTAGGGTCAATACTGGAAGGATTGGATCCACGATTACCAGAAGCAGATTGATTGCCTTTTCTCTTTCTTTGAGAAGGAAGAAACTAGGTGCCCCCTGCTGTGCAAATACTTGCCCTGGAGGGGGTAGTAGGTGCGGTTGCGGGGGTGGAGAAGGCAAAGGAGTGGGAGGTCCAAATTCTGGAGGAGCTGGGACACCAGGTTGTAGGTACGGATATGGGGTAGGGTGGGCAACATTGAGGTAAGCAGGAGGGTGGGCAAAAGGAGGAGGCATGCCGTATCCTAGATACATGTTACCTGGAGGGGGGAACGTGCTAGAGGGGTTGGACCCTCCTAGAGGGAAACCATAGCCCACAAGAGGTTGAGGAGAGGTATGTGATAGGGCTCCAACGATACCGTCGGTAGAGTGAGATGCCCTCGAGGCATTAGGACCACCGGGCTTGGGGAGGTCAGGAAGGATAGTATAAACATAACCGGATTGGGCATAGATGAGGTCATATTTCAAGACGATTTGGAGGGCGGCTTCTTCGGTTTGGGGAAAATGGGATGCGACATCTTTGCCAATGGGAGGTAAGAGAGAGCGAAGGAACCAGTCCATGTAAACCCGATCTTCATTTGTTTATTTGTTTTCATTTACATATCGTTTGAGTGAGCTTAATGGCTAAGAGGATGTGTTTCTTCCTAAAAGGTAACAAGTTCAAAATCACAGGGGGTAGAGTATGTATGTCTTCATACACTTGGCAGTCAAATCGCTGCATGGAGGTGGGTCCTTTTTCCCACAAACGAGGGGGCTTCATACATCAATTTGGTGTCAGGCTTGGCTGTGACCTTAAAATTGGATAATAATATAAATAATAAATACACAACTAAATTTGCATCCATGTTCTTAGGGATTTATTTAGAGGCAATTGCATATTCTCTACAATTCTATGGTAGCCGAACTAATTAGTTGATCTTTTTTAGTTCCCATCATATTTTTTTTAGTTAAGGCTAGGTAATTACTACTAGATTTAAATAAAAAGGGAATGGTATATAGTTGTTTGTTTCCAATTGCTGGTTTACCACACGTGAAACCTGATCAATATCTAAGATTTAATTTTTTTTACGTTATGTATTATAAATAGGTTATAAGTCTATCACTTAAACTTAAAAGACGACTGGCATAAATACATTGCCGAAGACTCTAACTTCTAAAATTCATGGAATATTTTAGGGGCTAATATTCGCAGGTGGGCTAATTTTCCATGGTTTTTCCAAAAAAAAGATTCGCCAATATCCATTTTTTTATAAAACTTATTCGCCCAAATTTTACAATACAAAATTATTTTAAGTTAAAAATCCCCAACATTATATAGACAATATATATAATATCATTATAAATTTAAATAATTTCACAAATACATCAATAAACATTTTATAGTTTGCATATTAGGGACTAGTGAGATTCGCCAATTATTTAAACTTCAAGATAATTTTCCATCCTTAAAATTATCCCTGCTAAAATTATAACATTTTCATAATAAAAAATAGTAACATGGTAGCTAGTTTGCCTGATCATGTCAACCTAAGGGTGAGTCCACTTGGATTGGTGGGGGAGAGTCACTTTCTTCTTCAGAGGGAAAGAAGACAATGTTTTCCTACTTCTTAGCTAAGATAAAGACTTTCCTATATAGGTTTTCAATTTTTTCCATCATTCCTACCATGCAAACAAAAATCCCTTGTTAAGTGTCAAACCTTTCGATAAGAACTCTTATGGTGACAAGTAGTAAGTTAAACCTACGCTAAGCTGATCAAACGGGGCGGAGTTGAAGAACTTATTTCTAGGATCGATTGTTGTGTTTCCTTTCCACAGTAGATTTTCAAGATTATTATGTTCTTATCTTACTTTCTCCTCAACCTCTGATTTCTCGTCGGACTACCTCGGGGAGAACTTCTAAATAACGTGTCATTACCCAGTGGAAAAAAAAAATGAGCACGAGTTTGAGGAATGGACGAAGCATCGAGGGCGACTCCGCTCCTTCTTCTCCTTCTGAACATCATCTTTATTTTCTTGTCTAGATTGTCTGTCCTTCATAGGTGAATATTCATAATCTTGGGTAACCATTGTACCTATCATTATGCATCTTTATCCATTCATCTTCATTGAATTGTAAACCACTTCATAAATTCCATGCACATATCATTTAACTTTCCATGCATAATCGTCTAATTTAATTTTTTGTGTTCATTGTCATGTACCCTTGTTGCACTTTGTCATCTCTTATGCATCAATTTATAAAGTGTTTCTCTTATATGTGCCTAAGCTCTTGTGTCTATGAAATCCTTATATGCATGTGATTTTTCTTGCATTTATGTCATATCCTCTTGTATTGGGGGTTTTGGCACAATGGTGTAAAAAATCCTTTATAAGCAGAATGTTAAGAAATAACAAACAAATGAAAGGAAGCAAGACGAGCATATAAATAAATACAATCACCTATAAACACAATGAAAACATTGGAAGCATTCAACGATGAATTTAATGACCAAAAATAATTCAAATAGTATATATTTGGCTTAAGATTGTTTGCTTGACTTAATCAAAGTAGAGCGAGGGTGCTGTTAGTCATCAGTAATTTTTACCATCTGTAGATGACTAAATATTAGTCTAGATTTCTAAAAACAACATTCTTTCAACATTGTGAGTTTTAGAAATCTCACTGCCTTCATTATCCTTAGAGAAATTTTTTCACTATTCTATCATCTAGCCTTTTCATAGTAACCTTGCCACTCCTAGAGGACTCATTATGGGCTTGTGCCACTCATCTCCATCCTTTTTCCTACCTATGAATTCATTACTCTGTTTTTCCCTTGCCCATCCCTCCATTTTCCACTTAGGGTTTCCTATAGACAACTCATTCCCATGATTCCCAAATTCATTGAGCATTGATGGTCTCAAAACTATCTATGTAGGCTCTTTAGATAAACCAAGTACATTGGATTTTGGATCTTCAATACACCATTTTGTCAATACTCTATTTTTTGCAATTAAAGCCTCCAAAACCAATTTTTAGTCAAGGTCATGGTCAAAAAACCCCCACTAGGTCAATTAGGTTTTCCTATGTTTCAAGGTCATCATTTCCAAAGAATACTACCATTCATTTTCAAGGTCTGCTCATGAGGTAATGGACAAGATTGAAACTTTTGCAAAAGTGTTAAGAGGTCAATCAATAGAAGAAATTGATGAGATAAGTGGTTTGTGCCTAAAGGATGACATCTTGCAACAAAGAAGACAAGAAATAAGTGGGTCTTAAGGAAGACTAGGGTTTTTGCACTTGATGATTCAGAAGAATGTCAAAACACTAACCACTTGCAGCAAATGACCTGGAGATGACACACAAAGCCAAGCATGAGGCAAAGCCTGCAGAGAAAATATGTAAAGAGTATCAACGAGAAAGGTGAACTCAGTATTCTCAATCACTTGCAAATCAGAGGCCAAAGAAGGTAAAAACAAGGTTTGAATTCCATGGTACAGGAAAAAGAAGGTGTTGAAGGTGTTGTTAGGTGCAATCATCACAGAATCATCAAAATGTCTTGCCAAAACTCAAGGGAGTGAAAGCAAAGCCAAGACATTGTTTTCAATCATCTGCAAGGAAAAATTAAAAAAGGAATATCAGTGAAAAATGATGAAAAAGACTGAAACATTAGGAGGGAGGTTTTCAAAAGTTTAAATAAAATTCCCAAGTATATACAGGCCCATTTCACACTCTAGAGGGATCAATGTTGCCTTGCAAAGAATTGGAATGTAAGAATAAATTGTGAAGTTTCAAGTAAAAAAATTAGCTAAGTTTGTGGCGTTGCACGCCTGGAGGCAGGCGTTGCGCCCCTGGCCATTTTCCCTGTGTATTTTATCAAAGCGCTACGTGCCTGGCAAGGTGCTACATGCTTGCCTGATTTGCGCGACATGCCCGACAGAAAAAATTTGGCGCTGCGTGCTTGGCACACAGCACTGCCTCTTGCCCAACTCAACCCAACACCTCGTTCACGCACTATGACCTTTCTTGCCTTTGCCTGACCCACTTGACACCCCGAGCGATCGCTGCGCGTTTGGCCAGGAGGGCCCTCCAAGCTAATTAGCCCTCCAAATCAAGTCAAGGTTGCTTCAAATCGTCACCAAGGTTTCTCCAAAGCACTAGCAGGCATAGATACAACTCATCAAGCCCTTGTCAAGCATTGTGGAGATTTGTAACTTAGGGAGATTGAAGACCTAAGGAAGGAAACCCTAAAGAAAGAACCCTACATTTTATGCTTGAAAACACTGTGTATCCCTCCCTCATCTGCCTACATAGAAATATCAGTTAGAACAAGCATAAATTAGGGTGGTTGCAGTGATTTGAAATTGGTCATCCATCCAAGCTTAATAAGCTAAGTGTGATAAAGAAAAGTTTTTTACAAATCAGCAGGGGATGGTCATCAAGTTTTTCTAGCCTCTCATTCAGCCTGCTATACCTGCACACTCACTCAGATCATTCACTTACAGTGACTGTCATCCTCCATCCCTTCATCTCATTTTTATTGTGCAGTCCTATGGTTTTGGTTCAAAAGTAGTAGTGGTAAAAATCTCAGAAATAGAGGACTGTGGCAGTAAGGGCAAGAGTAATAAAGAAGATGCTAATGAAAGAGATGACCATGAAGAAACAAACAATGAGGGAAGTAAGGCTAATGTAAATGAAGAAAAAATTAGTTGTGATGAAGGCAATGTAGGAGGCAGTGAAGAACAAGATAATGAGACAAATGGTGATGAAGCACAAGTCAGTGGATCAGATGAGGAAAATAATGAAGAAAGCAACAGAAATAATGATGACAGTAGGTCAAAGTGCCAATGAGGGAAAACCCTCAAGGAGCCCAAAGGAGGAAGAAAAACTTGGTGACATGGCTGATACATCCCTTACAAAGCTTCCCAAACATAATGAGCTGAACAAAATCCAACTTTGGGCACATTTCTGCACTTGTGAAATTTTGACTGTTTTTAAGGGCCAAGGGCGTAGTGCCCCTGGTGTTGTGATTTTTCCTCAGGAATCCATTGAAGGAAAACTTTAAATTTTTGGGTTCCTTAGGCCAAGGACATTACACTCACCAAGTTTCAGCTCATTTGGAGTAGTTTTGGTCCTCCAAAAGGCCCAAAAACATGCAAAATTTCACCTTTCTGCCATGTTTTTAGGGCTGGCGCTGCGCCTTTAGCAACCTTTGGAGTTTTGGTTTTTTAACGGGTAAATGAAGTCCAATCAGAAACCCAAGGGAAGTTTTGGAAAGTAGACTTGACATGCTTTCCAATGCGCCATCACGGAGCTCATTCTGACATCGGGAAGGCCTTCAAAATTCAGCTGCAAGGTGACCCAGTTTTCGAGTGCAGGCGCTGCGCCCTTTGACCTCCCTGCTGCACTCTTATCTGCAAAAGTTAACAAAGGACACTCATTTATGGCAAATAGATATTTTATTTTTTTTTGGGAAAATTACTCAAAATCTAGGTGTTAGAATTTATTTTTCATTTATTACATTAGATATTTTGTGCCTTGGGCCTTGCATGGTCTTAATGGACAAAATTGATATTTGTGAGCAATTAATGGCCTCCAAAACCCTAGCTAGGGTTTTTGAATCTCCTTTGCATGATGAATATTGGATGAGGGCCTCATTGTTCATGTTGGTTGGCTGTTGGTTGGTTGTTGGTGAGTTACTTGTTGAACTGAGCATAGGCTCTGAGTTGTAAAGAGTTTTTGGCTTTGGAGCCTTGTAATCCTTTTGGACTGAATAACAATGGAGCCAAGCACTTTGCAGGATTCATGAACATGGAAAATGGTGATGTTTTTCTCATTTTGTTTTCTTTTTCTTATGTTTTACATATTGTTTCATCTTTCCCTTGCATTAGAACAGAAATTTTAGCTTAAGGTATGTTGTCAAAGGCTCATTACGTCTGTCTGCTTCTCTTGCTTTCATGTTTTCCTCTGTTAGGTTAGTTTAGAGAATCCCGAGGTGCTATCTAAACCGACTCATCTTGTTTATCTCAACAATGATTCAATGGAGTCAGTGCCAAATAGGTTCATGGTTAGCCCTGCCCTTTGGAATCACTTTAAACATTGTTTTTGAGGTCTTTACTTCGAAGTATTGCTAGTTAGGGTTTAACTGAAGAGGTTTATGATTTGCCATGCCCTTATGTTCATCTTAAATAGCTGCTTTAAAGGTATTTATAGTACAATTAAGGAATCTTAGGAGTTCCCTGCTTCTTGATCATCACTATTGTTATCTTGCATGTTTTCTTTCTCTGAAGGTAGATAGCTAGAGAGGTTAGGAGTTCCTTGCTCTCTAGGGTTTACTGGATTGTTGTCTTGATGTTTGCTTGCTAGGGTTTGGTGAAAGAAGTATGGTATGCCCTGTCTTTGGTTTTGTCTTCATCCATAGTATTATTAGGGGCCTTTCTTGTTGTATTATTTGACAAAGGAATCTTAACTTCCATTTGCACCTACTTTGTTCACAATTTATTGTTCACTTCACTAACCTAAGCCTTGAAGATCCATTTAGCTTTGTTATACTTGCCCTCCGAAACATCCTTGACCTATTGTTGTACCTTTATAGACCTTTTGCAGACTCCATATCCCAATGGTCTAAAACTCTCCTACCCTATCTGTTTTACTTGACAACCCACCCAACCAATCAAAACAAGCAAACAAACCCTAATCTTTATAACTAGCCTAAAATCAAAACCCTAAAAGCTATCAAGTTACATCTTTACACAAACATAGAGAGAGCCCTCTTTGAGTCTAGGAATGCTAGGTCCTAGGACTCCAGAGACTGGTTTGATGTTACCCTTGTACATTTTCCCTTGCCAATCTGACAAATTATGGGGACCTAACAGGTGCGTTAGCACACTCGACCAACGGGAGAGGATGCGCAAGAAGGCGAATAATATACATAGCGAGCACGAACATTTTCGAGTAAGGCAAGAAGGTAAGAGCTGCCCTGTAATTAATTTATTAGTGTGTGGATACTGCTATTTACCTTTCTTAATTGCGCATGAGGTATGAAGGTGACTTGAGGCAAGCTCGTACTGACATGCATCTACTATAGATAGTTTTTTCCTCTCTCCCAACTTGTAAGTAATGCTCAATTTATTATTCAATGGTAAATAAATTAGAAATATTTCACATGGTGAGAGTTGTATATAGTTAATGGGATCCATAACTCTTTGTGGGAGGGTTGTTATTCCTCCTTGTATGCTCAATCTAAAACTTCAATGTATGTGGGAAACATTCCCCTTGGTGGACAATCACTTTGGAAGGAAAACAAATAAGTAATAGGGTAACAATGCTCTCAATGGAAGATGGAATATTGATCTCCAATTTCATTCCTCGAATGGCCCTCTACTACGATTTTCTCCTTTATAATGCATTCTCATGGCTCTTTTTTATAAATAGAGTTAGATCAAGAAATAGTTCTCATGTGAATGCTATTCCTCCTTTAGCTAGAATTTATGTGTTATATGAGCATTTGAGGCAATCTTAGGGTTCAAGTAGGCATATTGATAGTTCAATAGTGGTATATGTTGGAAACATGAACAATATCGAGAAGGGGGGGAATAAATATTAAAGGAAATTAGCCATTTTCACCTCTTTTTATTTTTCTTTACATTCACTAAGTCATTAATCGATTAAAAATCATCACCATATACATTAGAAAATCATAAATATGAGGAAAAATCATAAACATAAGAAAAAATTATATCAAAAATATAAACACAACATCACAAAAAGGGACACTATATGTTAGGTGCAAAAACCAAACTGGTAAAAACCAAATTTGTTGTTGTCTTTGTTTGCTTCTTATTATTCTTCAATATTCTCTTTACATAGTCACTGGCCACCACCAATGTGCAAGCCTCTACTCACAAAGAAATTGATGTCACCACTCACTCAAAATCCACCACTTCCATAAACTCAAGCCACCACCTACTAAAGGCCATCACCTTCTCTAGTTTTCCAGCCACCACTGAAATGAAACCTCTACTCCCTGAGCAAGTTCTCTTACCTCCACCAAAATGAAGCCACAATTCCCTTAACAAGCCGCCATTTTCCTGCAAGCCTCTACCTATAACACTAAAGGCCCCAACCTTCAAACCCTCACAGACCTAATTTCATCTATTTTCAATTTATGGCCCACCGCAACTCAAATCAACATAACCTTGAGCCTCATTTTATCCTATTTTCATATTGGGCCTGATATAATGTTAATCTCAAACACTTAATACATGCCCTCCAAAAAAATCCC
This sequence comes from Pinus albicaulis, assembly GCA_034641835.2. NCBI lineage: Eukaryota > Viridiplantae > Streptophyta > Pinopsida > Pinales > Pinaceae > Pinus > Pinus albicaulis. Next base: position 484,477,030 of record CM076575.1, read on the forward strand.
AGCCACAATCAATACATCACCTCAACACAATTAGAAACATACATATAAATCTACAATACCAAGCCAAATTTGATATAGATTTTACCAAACATCAAACCTCCATCATACACACTCTCAACATAACTTCATAACAAAAATACATATTATGATCATCAAAACTTAACCATTTCTCAATAAAATAAACCACACACAATACATACAATAGAGCTACATCCATATAAATCCTCTCCAATAATAAAACATGATCTGCTCAACTATGATCCCCTACATACACATTGTTGGCAATACCAAAGTGTTGTGGAAAGCATGCTAACATCCAATTCTCCATTGTAGCAACAATCTTCTCAATCAAAATCCTTCATAGACCTGCATAAAATACTTGCTGAAGTTTGCATGCAAAACTCAACAATAAATTCCTTCAACAATTTTCTACAACTATGTCTCTCCTCTCACATGGCTCTCATTGTTCTCAATGCTCTACCATGACTTACTCTCATAAAGGAACCAACCCTCTTTCACAAATATTTCTCCTATATATAGATGATATGAGGTGATTAAACAATAATAGCTTAGAGATATGGAGATACTTATCTTTGACTTGATCCAACATGAACTTCATTCAATGAGAGACTTATCTTTGAACTGATCACCTTCTAGAATGAAGACTAGCTCAAGTCGACTTTATACCATGAAAAACCTTGGGAAAATACTCTAGGAAATTCTCATGGAATTTTATGTGTGCACACAAGAACTTAAAAATTCACCTATAGGACATCATCGCCAGGAATAACTATCTCTGAGGGATGACCATCACAGGGATAGAGAGGGCTCCCAAGGAGGTTGTTGAAATACTTGCTTTGTGCTAGTTATCATACCAACAAAGTTTCGATAACTTAAGGAAAACCAAAATTTCTCTGCCCAGAACTTGCTGCCACTGTGAAACCACTTCCTCAAGCACCTCCAAGACCTGTACACACCTCAACAACACTTCAATAAACCTATGTAATTATCATGAAAAATACTCGAAGATTGTTGACATAAATGTCAACATAATTGAATCCATGGTTGACTCCTTAGCTAAACATCCAAGGTTGAAATCAATGCCAACACCATGCTGCTAACATTACCCCCTGGAATTTATGTCAACCTACAACCACAACACCAAGTTGATCTCCATAAACTCCTCAAACTGGTTGATCTCATTCTCCTCTTGTGGTTGTGTCACTCTCCCCCTTTGAAATCAATGGAAAGGGGTGGACAATTATGGCTAAAACACCATATGAACACTGTTGATACTAAGTGATATGCTGATGAAATATGATAAGCTACAAGGACTTGCAAATAATCATTAAAAACCAAGGAAATTGTTTCCTTCTTTAATCCACATCCTTCTATGCCAACACCATGCCTTCTCCAAGTTGAACATGCACCCCATGAACATGTAATGGGGCTGCAACCATCTTCTCCATGATGGTGTATGTTGTCGTTCCTAGAGACAGCCTTGAGTTGTGAAAGACCAGTGCCTAGGACATCTTATATTAGCAAGGAGCATATGGTATAACAGAGGAAGTTATCAATAAAAAGCTCTCATGCTATTTCCTAAAAATAAGGAATATTAATCTGAATGGGACCAAGACCTTCAGAAACTGACACAGAGAAAGGAATAATGCAAAGGCAACATGTAAAACTCCAATAATAAAGCAACAGACAATTCAGAGACAACTTACTGTAAAGAGGGCCAATTCAGAAATACCTCACAGAAATAAATTATCAGAAGGTGTATGTAGTGAATGAAATATTGAGAGAATATTAGTTGTCATTGAGCTGATATCCAAATACACAATATCACCATGTAATGGGCTTACCAATTTAAGACTCCATTCATGACAATAACGTTTTAAAAACACCCTCCCAAAGAAACTAATATAGCAGAAGTATGGTTTAGATTAATAGTGGAACAAAATATCATGCCTGAGCCATATTTAAAGCGCTTGACTAATCCGAGTATGGGTATCAACTAGGATAAATCCATACCAAAAATCAGTGAGCCACTCGCATTCCAGAAACATGATACAGGAAAGATGGATGAAATGAAATGATCTATTAAAATAACACATATAAGAGAAAGTTACACACTGTGAAATACCAGAGACCAGAATCCTCTTAACAGATGGAACTCCTCCTCACTGAGACCCTACGGGCTTTGAGCCTTCATACAAAAGTTCAACAAAATGTATACAAAAATCCTTTCACTGCATAATTTTCTGATAAAATCTGGAACCCTAAATCATCTGTTCTTTGGGAGCTTTATAGGAGGAAAAGAAAACTCGAAAAGGGAGTAGGTGATGAACATTTAATTTGCCTCATTAAAACAAGATGGCGGAAACGTGCACACCCATACTACTCGATGACTTTGTAATGCTGTTCGTACTCTGTGGCTTGCTTTCTAAAATATATGCACTGGGTAGAAGTCTCTTCAGGAACACGACAAAGAAGTAAAATCACATAGACATTCCGTCCTTTCCTGAAAGAAAATGGTGCTGAAAAGAAAAATTTAGGGTATTGTTTTCTGCGAATGGTACCCTCTGCCTTCTAAACCCTGAATCACGGTTTAAGATCTTCAATGCTGAACGTTGAACTCCTCGATCATTCACTGATATTTCTCTGCTGCTCCATTAATGTCTCCATCTGTGCAATCTGTGCTTTGCATAACTCTGGAGGGTTTGATAGATTTTAACCCTGCTTCTTTAATGGAAGTCTTGTCGACATAACTTCCCCGGCCTTTCTCCATAATTACAACCTCTGAAAAATAGTATTTTGATGTGCTCTGCTACTACAATAAAGACTCTAAATCATGGTAGTTTTCCGCCGCTGTAACCCTGCAAAACCTGCAAACTTGTTAGGAAAACCATGCATGGGGATGGTGGATATGGCGAGGTCAATGAAAATGGTCGTGCGGACATGGCGAAATGGTGGAACAATGTAGGTTGGCGGAAAAATGCAGTGAAACGATGGAGGATGGACTGGTGTAAGTTTTTAACATAAAACATTTGAAATTTGACTAATGAATGAAATGTATAAGGGCGGAGGAAAAATACGAAAAACACGTGGAACGGGTGACGTGGAGGTACGGAGTCAACTGGCAGAGAGGTAAGTGATCTGGACCGTTAGATCTCAGGAGGATATCGACGGCTGAACTTGTGTCGGAGGGCGATGGACTGTGGGCTAGGGGTACGGTTTCCCCGTGTTAACTTCCGCGTAGCTTCGAAGAGCTATCGCCGTCGGATGGGAAGTTATAGATCGGACGGCTCACGTGGATATCATGTCGTGTCTACGGACGAACGATAACGCGTGATGGAGGGAGGTTTTTGAGCCGTACGCGGGGCCATGCGGCGAAAAATGTATGGAATCGCTCCGAAAAATAAAATACCGCCTACCGCCCAAAGGCGGTGCGATAGAAACCGAGCTGGTTTTGCGCAGTGTACGGCGCGGGGACCACCGGGCGGGAGTACTGTGAGCCGTTGATCTGCGATTTAAACGGACGGCGGACAGGCGATTTGGGCGATGAATGGAGTGGGCCATGGGCACCATGAAGACTTGCGAATGCCGTCAGATCTGTACATATCGACGATTATAAACGTGCCCGATATATATATATATATATATATATCTATATATATGTGATAAGTGCCTTCATAGCTAACACCCGGTTTTGACCTTCGGTTATGTGGAGAAAAAGGTGCAGTGGCTAGGGCCAAAAGGTGCTAGGCCTTAAATATATTATTATGGGGGATTTTGGCCTTTTTATGCAGTTTTGAGGCTGGGAGAATGTAATGATGAGCAGAAAACGAATTTCTCAGGGAGAAAGAGGGGGTCTGAAAGGCTTAAGTGAGATTGCTTGTCAAAATTTTAATAAAGTGTTGACAAGATCAACATTGGCTCCACCTGGGGATGACACGTTCATCCCTGGGCGTGTCGAGAACTTCGCAGACCACCTGATAATCTTCTGTGCGAACTCTGCTCTTCAGCACTTCTACCTTTCTTTTCATAATTCATCATGACACCCACATTATTCAAACAAGGGAGAAAACATGAAACTAATATACAGTATAATACATCAGGTTATCTCTGCCTGAATTAGAACTAGAAGTAGGGTTTAAGAAACTGACCATTTACAGGGGCGTCAAGCAAGTCACCCTATAAATTTTCTAACTTGAAAGTGTTGTTACCTCCCTGTTCCACAATTTTGAAGGGACCGAACTAGAGTGGGTCGAATTTACCATGTTTTCCTTTTTCAGATCTCCTGATATCCCATCTGAGTACTAAATCACCAATCTGCAGATTCCTGTCCTTAGCATGCTGATCAAAAAGGTACTTCGTCTTCTCTTGATATTCCGTCAGCCTTTGACTTACCTGGTTGCGTGTTTCAGCCAATTCCACCAGCTGATTTATTCTCCTGGTCATATCATCAGGCTCTTCTTCTTCATCAGCATCAATCTCCATATTGGAGAATTCTCCTACTGTTTCCAAGAATTTCTTCATTTGTTCTTCATCCTCAAATACCTGCCAGTGCTTGATGTTATCTGGGATTGACGACCGGTAACGTACCTCAATTTCATATCTTAAAAGAGGGTTCTGAGGTGGAAATAATGTACTAGAAGCCACAACAAGGGAATCAACCATCCTGTTATGTTCTCGTGCCATGAAATGGATATTAAAAGCCAAGAAAAAATTCTCCACCATGTCCCAAACTTCATTCCTATAAGCCCTCAGCCGAGGATGTTTGGTTTGACACTGATTCCTGACTTGTCTAACCACCAGTTCTGAATCTCCTAGAACTTTTAAACTTTGTATGTTCATGTTCTTGGCCGCTTGCAATCCCAATAGAAGTGCTTCATATTCAACCACATTATTAGTAGCTTCATATTCTAGTTTGAAGGACAATGGGACCCATTTCCCTGTAGGAGAAATCAATAGTATTCCGGCTCCATTACCTTCTCTTGAATTTTCTCCATCAAAATGAAGTGTCCAGATTCCTGTTTCATGGCTCTATGAGGGTTGCTCAGTCTTGATCTAGTAGAAGGATGGTTCATGAGCATAATCTTGATCTTCTTCCAGCATCAAGCATGAGAAATCTCCTTCTTTACTATAGAATAGTGAATTAATAGAGTTGTCAGCCTTAGTCACCATCTTGAAAAATCTAGTTTCCCTGTACAACCTCCTCTCTTGGCCACCAAAAACTGGGATAGTGGCATATGTTATATCCAACTTAATTGACCCACCAATTTTTGTTCCCCAAGACCTTGACAGTAACATGCCAAAGCGAGCTGGGATGTCTACCACCACGATGTCCATTACTACACTTTTTGCTGGGATTTGGGCCAAATTGACCACCAAATCTTTGATCATCCCTAGGCATTTAACTCTTTTGGAATCAAATGAATAGAGGTCCTTGTATGGACGGGTGATTTGTAATCCTAGTTGTTCCATGACTGACAGAGGTAGTAGATTATGGGAAGCTTCAGACTCTAACATATAGTTATGCAATAGTAGATCATGAATCACTAGAGACACATAGAAGGGAGGGGTAGAAGCATCTAACTCCTCAACATGTGGGCCAAATACAACCATGGGTATTTCTTCTTGAAGGTTGAGGCTATCTGGGGTGAGAGATGCTTCTGGGGGGAGCATGAAAGAGGTGACTTGGGATTGATATGTAGGTTTCTTTAATAGTTCAGTTAATGGAACTGGTATTTTGACTTTCTCAAGTTTCTTTTGCAGACTGAAAACGGGAGAAGATTTTTCTATTACAACCTCTTTTGACTCTTTATTTTCAGCTGAGGGTTTGAATTCTTTCGACACAGACTTGGTATTAGGGGGAGTGACTGCTTTTGAAGAGGAAGGAATTTGATCATTTGACTGCAAAGGTTTGTTTAGAGGGCCCTTACCTTTGTCTGTGACTTTCTACATTATTGATTCCTTCTGAGAAGGTGCTTCTTTCTGGGGTAGCTCTTCTTCTTGATCTTGAGTACGAGTCCTCTTCCTAGAATATCTGAGGTCATATCTTCTATTGAACTGTGCTTGCATGAAATCAACAAATTGTTTACAATAATGATCAATTTCTGCGTCTTCTGTGTCTCTGGCCTTTTCTTATTCATGTAATGAGCACTCAGTTCCATCATTTCCTTGCAAAGGACATTCTTCTCCATCACTATTTGAAAAAGTAAGATTTTCATCTTCCAGTCCATAGGCAGTGTCTTCAGTAGGATCATCTTCTGGACCTTCCAAGTATAATGGGTGTGGTACCTAATCCTGTTTCTCCTTTGTTTCCCTTGGCAATATTTGCAGGGGTGGCTTCCTGTACTGAGGATTGTAACCTCTGTTTGGAGCATTGTGGAAATTCTTGGAGGCTGAATTCTTGGCTTCCAATTCAAGCTTGACCAGTTTACCAGAAAGGTTCTTAATCATTTTGCTCATTTCTTCAATTCTGTCATTAGTTGAGTCTCTGTCTTGGTAGGAGGTAGATACCTCCTCTTTGCCCCTTCTTCTAGTATCTTGTTCGGATTTTCCCTTTGATTTTCCAGTGGAGGAAAATTTTGCTTCCAACTCTAGTGCATCTGTCTGAGCATCATCCAGAGTAGCAGGCTTTCTTTCTCTGAGAGAGAAACCAAATTCTGAATCAAAAGTTGCTACAAAAGCAACTTTAGCAGCGGTTTGATGAGGTTTCATATCGGTAGGAAGACTCAAATACAATTTATTAAATATCTTGATAAATTCTGACACTCCTTCATTATGTATTTTCTTGAGTGTATTGAACCCAGTAAGACAATGTCCATGGTCTTTCTTCTCTCCCCATTTTCTGAGAAAAGTATCTTCCATTATTTCCCAACTGGTAATAGAATGACCTGCCAATGTCTTAAACCATTTTCGAGCTTCACCATCAAGATATTGGACAAACAGCCTTAAAACCACATCTAAATGTTCCACATTAAAATTCTCTGCAAAAGCACAGAAGACCTCAAGATATTTTTGAGCATCAATCTCGTTTTCCCCATTGAATTGGGGTAAAATCTTCAAATAATCTTGTGGCATATCATTCAACACTTGGGGTAATGCCAGAGGGGCATATTTATTTAGCAAGAACCCTGGAACATTGGCCATTGGAGGGGGTGGAGGTAGTGCAATAGTTTGATGAGTAAGAGGAGGAGGAGGAGGTGGAAGTGGGGTATGAATAACAATAGGAATGTAATGAACAACAGCTTGAGGTGTTGAGGGGAATAACGGTCTGTTAATAGCAGATACTTCAGTGAATTCCTTGACCTCTTCGACCTCAGGAGTAGGGTGAAAATTATCTTTATTTCTGGCACCTCCTCGGGGTGGACTATCTGAATAATAATCGGTATCTCCCACAGTGGGGTCGAGAACTAGCACTTGAGCTACTTGAGAAGAAGAGGATGGAAAGTTTTCTATAGACAATTCAGGGATTTTAGAGCGGATTGATTTTCTTTCCCTCCAATTTCTTCTGTGTATGATCTTTTCAGGGTTAGACACTGAAGGTGTCTTTGGCTGAGACATATCTTACCTCAAGTGTGGCTTACGAGGAGCCAGGACTGCAAATAAATTTATCTAATAAACAAATGTGGAGTCGCCAAGGTGAGGGATCTACAACTCTCAACTCTCCATACTCACCTACTTGAAGAGTGAATTAGATTTTTTCCAGGCCCAGGGATTTAAAATTTCTCAACTTCGTTCCCCGGCAATGACGCCAAAAAGATGTTGTCGTTCCTAGAGACAACCTTGAGTTGTGAAAGACCAGTGCCTAGGACATCTTATATTAGCAAGGAGCATATGGTATAACAGAGGAAGTTATCAATAAAAATATCTCATGCTATTTCCTAAAAAACAAGGAATATTAATCTGAATGGGACCAAGACCTTCAGAAACTGACATAGAGAAAGGAATACTGCAGAGGCAACATGTAAAACTCCAATAATAAAGCAACAGACAATTCAGAGACATCTTACTGCAAAGAGGGCCAATTCAGAAATACCTCACATAAATAAATTATCAGAAGGTGTATGTAGTGAATGAAATATTGAGAGAATATTAGTTGTCATTGAGCTGATATCCAGATACACAATATCACCATGTAATGGGCTTACCAATTTAAGAATCCATTCATGACAATATCGTTTTAAAAACACCCTCCCAAATAAACTAATATAGCAAAAGTATGGTTTAGATGAATAGTGGAACAAAATATCATGCCTGAGCCATATTTAAAGCGCTTGACTAATCCGAGTATGAGTATCAACTAGGATAAATCCATACCAAAAATAAGTGAGCCACTCGCATTCCAGAAACATGATACAGGAAAGTTGGATGAAATGAAATGATCTATTAAAATAACACATATAAGAGAAAGTTACACACTGTGAAATACCGGAGACCAGAATCCTCTTAACATATGGAACTCCTCCTCACTGAGACCCTACAGGCTCTGAGCCTTCATACAAAATTTCAACAAAATGTATACAAAAATCATTTCACTGCATAATTTTCTGATAAAATCTGGAACCCTAAATCATCTGTTCTTTGGGAGCTTTATAGGAGGAAAAGAAAACTCGAAAAGGGAGTAGGTGATGAACATTTAATTTGCCTCATTAAAACAAGATGGCGGAAACGTGCACACCCATACTGCTTGATGAATTTGTAATGCTGTTCATACTCTGTGGCCTGCTCTCTGAAATAGATGCACTGGGTAGAAGTCTCTTCAGGAACACGACAAAGAAATAAAATCACATAGACATTCCGTTCTTTCCTAAAAGAAAATGGTGCTGAAAAGAAAAATTTAGGGTATTGTTTTCTGCGAATGGTACCCTCTGCCTTCTAAACCCTGAATTACGGTTTAAGATCTTCAATGCTGAACGTTGAACTCCTCGATCATTCACTGATATTTCGCTGTTGCTCCATTAATGTCTCCATCTGCGCAATCTATGCTTTGAATAACTCTGGAGGGTTTGACAGATTTTAACCCTGCTTCTTTAATGGAAGTCTTGTCGACATAACTTCCTTGACCTTTCTCCATAATTACAGCCTCTAAAAAATAGTCTTTTGATGTGCTCTGCTACTGCAATCAAGACTGTAAATCATGGCAGTTTTCCGTCGCTGTAACCCTGCAAAAACTTCAAACTTGTTAGGAAAACCATGCATGGGGATGGTGGATATGGCGAGGTCAATGAAAATGGTCATGCAGACATGGCGAAATGGTGGAACAATGCAGGGTGGCGGAAAAATGCAGTGAAACGATGGAGGATGGACTGGTGTAAGTTTTTAACGTAAAACATTTGAAATTTGACTAATGAATGAAATGTATAAGGGCGGAGGAAAAATATGACAAACACGTGGAACGAGTGACGTGGAGGTATGGAGTCAACTGGAATAGAGGTAAGTGATCTGGACTGTCAGATCTCAGGAGGATATCGACAGTTGAACTTGTGTCGGAGGGCGATGGAGTGTGGGCCAGGGGTACGGTTTCCCCGTGTTAACTTCCGCGCAGCTTCGAAGAGCGATCGTTGTCGGATGGGCAGTTCTAGATCGGACGGCTCACGTGGATATTGCACCGTGTCTACGGACGAACGATAACGCGCGATGGAGGGCGGTTTTTGAGCCGTACGCGGGGAAACGTGGCGAACAATGTATGGAATTGCTCCGAAAAATAAAATACCGCCTACCGCCCAAAGGCGGTGCGATAGAAACCGGACTGGTTTTGTGCAGTGCACGGCGCAGGGACCACCAGGTGGGAGTATTGTGAGCTGTTGATCTGCGATTTAAACGGACGACGGACAGGCGATTTGGGCGATGAACAGAGTGGGCCACGGGTGCCATGAAGACTTGCTAATGTCGTCAGATCTGTACAGATCGACGGTTATAAACGTGCCCGATATATATATGTGTGTGTGTGTGTGTGTGTGTGTGTGTGTGTTTGTGTGTGTGTGTGTGTGTGTGTGTGTGTGTGTGTGTGTGTTTGTGTGTGTGTGTGTGTGTGTGTGTGATAAGTGCCTTCATAGCTAGCTCCCGGTTTTGACCTCCGGTTATGTCGAGAAAAAGGTGCAGGGGCTAGGGCCGAAAGGTGCTAGGCCTTAAATATATTATTATGGGGGATTTCATCCTTTTTATGCAGTTTTGAGGCTGGGAGAAGGTAATGATGAGCAGAAAACAAATTTCTTAGGGAGAAAGAGGGGGTTTGAAAGGTTTAAGCGAGATTGCTTGTTAAAATTTTAATAGAGTGCTGACATGATCAACAGTGTATATGCTATCTGCTGCTGCCAATACCTCCTTATCACATACAAGAGCCTACTCCTCATGGACCAAGGAATCAACACATAAATGAACAAATTATTTGACAATGGTTACATGGCTTTATAAGCCTAATACATAGCTAAATAAATAAAATATAATGACTGCTACAATGACATCAAAGAGCCCATATATGGCTGAAATATGATTCTCTCTCATGCACAACTATCACCATGAATCAAAAAATATACTAAATGATAAATACTGATGTTACAAGGATTTAACATGAGAGTACATGGTTGAAATAAATGCATATCAAGACTCATGACTCTCTTCTTCTATGCATGACTGGGACAATGATATAAAATGAAATTACATGGTTGAACCAATGATTCTCTTCTAAGGATGGCTAGTACAAAAGCTTTTCAATGAATTTGTCAATGATAAACAAATACATTTATGGCTGAAAAATTACTCCTTTCACTCAAGGAAACATATGTGATTCTACTACAAGCTACTGAGTGAAGGCAATGAAGCAATTAATAAGTAATCCATGAAATCCGCATGCCGTGCATAGTTCCGTGTGAGCTCATTATACCTCCAATGAGTAGGTTGATCGAGTGGACCTAAATGTGCATGAGACTCTCGATCAAAGATGTTGTTGCAACGTACTTATTCCTTCACCATGTGGCCATACTGCTACCATATGCTCCCCCTGAGACCATGCATTCCTCTCATAGCTCTTCTACAGTCCTTTATGAATATTCATATATCAACAGATTGTAGTGGGGCTAGATCCTCTACTCAAAATATAAAGAGGAAGAATATGTTCTTGATTTCTTGCTTCATCTCACTCTCCCCTTCAACACATACACATTATCTGGTGTCCTAGTTCCTTTGAAAATCACTTTCTTGGACTTCTCCTTCCTGATGCAACATCCTTTAGAGTTTAAAATCACTTCATTTACTCGATATACCATCTAAATCAAATTTTCAATATTGTGCTTCAATCGTTGAACCAATAGTACACCAACTGCAATAGTTCTTTCATCACCAAGACTGGATTTTCCTTTTCCCAACACCTTAGAAGGTGTATCACCTCTAAGAATGACATGGCCCTCTCTGGCCTTCCTCAAGAAGAGGAAACTGCTCTTGTCCCCTAACATGTGGTGGGAACAACCACTATCTATATACCATCGATTATCGTGATCAAATGTGCAATAGGTAATTCCACACTTGACTCGTTGCTTCTCATTTTTCTTCCACACGGTCCTAGGATGCTTCATTGCTTGGGAACTCTCCTTTTTCTTTCTTTTAGGTCTATTCTAAATATGCTTCTCCTTTTTACGAGATGGCCTAAAGAATCTAGACAACATACAATATTTGGCCACATGCCTGATATTGTGGCACACATAAGACCTCACATGACCAAGATATGAGGACAATGGATTTGATATTCTATTTCTTATGCCAAATCTTTGCCTTAGATTTCTTTTTCCTCCACTCCATGTGTTAAATCTGTAATCAATGGGCTTATGGAAAAACGGGGTACAAGCATAACAATAACCTTTAAATGAACTTGTATACCTGAAGGCTAGTCCTCTTCTTGGTTGTCCCAAATGCTACATATATGTGTACATTCTTCTCCTACAAGTAGTTTCCAGATGTCCAAAATTGTGAGATACGAAGCATTCAATCTCATCCATCAAGGGGGAAAAGGATTTTTGACTCCTCCTTTGAATTATGCCACTATAAACTCTAGGAACAATTAATATTCTGGATGCAAATGTTCCTCTTTATTCTCTTCTTGGTTGATACTAGATCTACTGATTTATTTCTCATTTGTGTTGAAAATGCAACAAGAAATTCCTAATTTATTTTTTCCTTTGACTAAATTTGGAGAAAATCGAAATTCCACATCAGTAGACAACTTGAATAAGTCAATTGAATTATTATCACTCAGTTATCTTGGTTAATTTGAGTTGGTGGATGAACTTGAGTTGTCACTACAAGAAAAAAGGACATTGGTGAGGGTCATGCTTGTGACGAACCTTTAAGGTTCGTCACCAATGTCACATATGGTGACGATCCTTAAAAAACCGTCACTGTAAGTGTATATAGTGATGGTACTTTATGGTCTGTCACCAAAGACATTTTTAATGACACTTTTGGTGAGGGTCGTTAAAGGCCCATCACTAATTCTCTCTTTGGTGACACTTCTAGTGACGAACTTTTAATGACCCTCACCAATGCTCTTTTTGTTACTTTTAGTGACGGTAAAAAAATGTCCGTCATCATTGATCATTAAAAAACCGTCACTGTAAGTGTATATAGTGATGGTCCTTTATGGTCCGTCACCAAATACATTTTCAATGACACTTTTGGTGAGGGTCGTTAAAGGACCATCACTAATTATCTCTTTGGTGACACTTCTAGTGACGAACTTTTAATGACCCTCACCAATACTCTTTTTGTTACTTTTGGTGATGGTCAAAAAATGTCCGTCGTCATTGATCATTCTAATGAGTTTTTGATGATGCTATGTGCTTGTTAATATATTTTTTGTCAAAAGATAACGATTTAATACCATTATTGTGGAGTATTTTTTATAATATTTCCAAGGCCATAGTGGTTAGGGTCAGTCAATTTTTTAAGAAATAATTAGTGTGTATCATTTCCCTCAAGTAATGACTAGTCGAATAGAGATTTCCTGTGATTCAACACATGATTCATATCTATTAAGTTTATTATCTAGCAAATTCCCTTTAGATAAAGTTCCACTATTGTGTGTAGGAAATATATTATTTAATACATAATCAGGCTCTGACAATTCTATTAATGAGAAAGACCTAATAATCCTCAACAATCTGGGCACACCATAAATTAATGCTTTGGCACACACTAACATTTCTTAGCACCCCACATGTCTTGGAACATATTTGTACCTAGAACATCTTGTGATGACACTGACGCCCAAGCACATGGTGGCATGCACTAGCACAACACGGAATTCTCCTAGCATGTGTTGGCATGCTGCATATAGTCCCTAGCATGCCCTAGAACACTTTGGTTGAATGCATTGACATAAATTAGCACTTGGCACACAATACCACATGGCATGTATTGGGACCTATTATTAGTGTGCCTAGCATGCCCCTTTTCAAAAATATAAAGTCCCGACTTATTAACCCTCTTATTGGTTCTTCCTTTTGTTTCCTTGACACATATTGACATACCCTGGCACCCTAGCCACATCCTTAGCACCTAGCATGTATTGGCATATCTTGGCACTATTAATTGGCACATGATATAATTAGCACACCCTGGAACTCCCAAGCACACTTTGGGAATTCTTGACATGCCTTGATATTCCCTAGCATGCCTTACCAATGCTTAGCATACCTTGTCACTCTCTCCTTGGCATGACAACTAACACTCATTAACACTAGTCTCTGACAGTACACGTTCCTCATATTCATTAACTTCCATGAATTTGTTAGGTACCTATATCACTATTATAGTCACTTATTATTGTTAGTGTAAACCCCTTATTGTTATTATTGTACCCTTGTAACCCCCATTTTGTTATTATTGTGCCCTTAAATTATTATTTTTAGGTCGGCTAGGATTACATTGTGGCCCACTAGGATTACATTATGGCCCCATGGACTCCTATATATAGAAAGGAGGTTTTGTAAATTGTATCATCCAAGAATTGTTCATTTATGTAATGTATTGGAGGTTTCCCCCTCGAAGTGGCTTATTTCTAAGGCTTTGATATCTCTTTTCTTCTATTTTTGGAGCTGGTTACACAACATTTGGTATCAGAGCTTTGGATTCTAGGGTTTCGCTGCTCCAAACAGGTCATCGTGGAATTTTCGCTATAAATTTTTTTCTACCAAGGTTCAGAATCTAAAATTTTTAGGGTGCGAAGACGAAATCCTAAGGAATATTTTATAAAAATTTCAGAGCTTGGTTCGCAATATTTTCGGAGATATGATTTGTGGAAGTTAGGTATTTTTTCAGCCTCCTAAACAGGTTATCATGGAATTTGCGCTATAACATTTTTTCTATTGAGGTTCAGAATCTGAAATTTTTATGGTACGAAGCTGAAATCCTAAGGAAACTCTTCAAAAAATTTCAGAATTTGGTTCGCAACATTTTTGGAGATATGATCTGTGGAAAGTAGTGCTTTTTCAGGCTCCTGAATTTCATCTCAAAAAGGTGATCGTGGGAAAATTTCAATAACTCTCTCTCTCTGAGCATCAGATTGGAGTGCCATGAAAATTGGTCACAATTACACAGACTTTAGTTTCTTAGCTATCAATTTCAAAGGCGAAGGACAAAACAGTGACACGTGGCAAGTCGTACAAGTTCGATATACTGAACCAGTCCATAATTAGGTCATTGTGGGAGATTGGACATAACTTTGTCGTGGAGAATCCAAATCAAGTCAGACCCATGGCATTCAAAATAGAATTCAGAGGGCTACTTCAGTGCTTAATTTTAGATATTTAAGAGCCGCAATCATAGAGATAATACAATTTCAATATCGAGCTCCTCAAAAGCAAGTAAAAGGTGTGTATTTTTTTTTCCCGAATTGCATAAGTCTTGTTTGAAGAATCAAGTTGAATTGATTGCAAGGGCATATTGTAGAATAGATATCAGTATTGGATTATAAAATGGCCCCTAAAAAGAATTCAACACCCATTAAGCCTTTTGAAAGCTCTACTATGACTCATGAAGACGAAGAATGGCAACATGACATATCAAAATTACAAGAGCAAGTGCAACAAATTTCTCTCTCGCAAAGAGCAACAAAAAATGACATGGAAGTTTTGAAGAAAGGCATGAAAACTAATATGAATGGATTGAAGAAAGGCGTGGAATCTAAGATAGATGGCATGGAATCTAAGATTGATGGCATGGAATCTAAGATTGATGGCATGGAGGCTGGCATGGAATCTAAGATGGATGACATGGAAGCTAAGATCGATGAGAAAATGGAAAACATGAAGAATGTTCTAAAAGCAGACATGGAAGGTTTGACAAAGTTGATACAAGAAATTTTTCCTAATGGTGAAAAGATAGTAGAAGAACCTCATGATGCGAACAAAATAAATGTTAATCATGATTTCATAAACTCTAATTTTGGCTAGAAGAACCACCATATTCCAAAGATGGATATGAGGAAGTTTGATGGAAAGGATCCTGTAACATGGATACTACAGATGGAGCAATATTTTGATTTCCATAACGTGCAAAACACACAAAACGTACACATTGCAACTTTACATTTAGAACAAAATACATTTGTATGGTATCGATGTCTTTGCTCCCGTAAAAAAATTGTCACTTGGTCAATTTTTACGAAGGAAATGATAGCACATTATGAGGATACAAAGAGCAACACCTTCTTTAGCCAATTGATAAATCTCAAACAAAAGGGTTTAGTGGGGCAGCACATTGAGAACTTCCAAAAATTGAATATAAGGGTAACTAATATTCCAGAGGAACACAGGATTGATCTCTTCTTAGGTACTCTAAAGGATAACATCCAACATGAAGTTCATGTTTTGGAACCCGATTCATTGGAGAAGGCATTCAGGTTGGCAAGAAAAGTTGAATGTAAAATTATGGCGACAAGGAAGCCTACCACTCAATTCTATAAAGAAAGAAGTGTTGCTACGCCTAGATTTCCACAACCTACAAGGTTGACACCACAACAATTGGAAGAAAAAAGAGCAAAAGGGCTTTGCTATAGTTGTGATAGCAAATACACTAAAGGTCATAAGTGTGCTGAGAAGAAATTATTTTACATATATTGTGAAGAAGAAGAAGAAAATGAACAAGAAGAGGATATACACCAGGAACCACCCCTAGAAGAAGAAGAAATTAATCCGACCATATCGTGTAATGCACTGGCAGGAATTACCACTCCTCAAACTCTCAAGATAGAAGGACATATAAAGAAGAAAAGGGTAATAGTGTTGATTGATTCAGGTAGCACCCATAATTTTATTCATTATAAGGCAGCCAAGGAATTAAATTGTTTCCTATACCCAGCACCAGAATGTCAAGTGATGGTTGCAAATGGAGGAACTATAAATTGCTCTGGAAAATGCCATAATATCAAGCTAACCATGGGGAATATGTATTGACTAGTCCAATGCTTGCCATTCCTATGGGAGGTGCTGATGTTGTACTAGGAGTACAATGGTTACAATCTTTGGGGACGGTAGCTTTTAATTTTCAAGAACTTTTCTTGAAATTTTTTTCAGAAGGAAAGGAAGTTGAATTATGAGGTATTGCAGGGAAGCCGGGAAGGATAATAAGCTCTAATGTCATGAAAAAGCTTCTAAAGAAAGAACAACGAGGCGTAATTGCACAATTATGCTCACTAGAAGTTCCAATATCAAAATCATCTATTCCTGCAGATCTCCAACAAGTCTTGGACAATCATTCCAAGGTGTTTGAAACTCCCAAAGGACTCCCACCTATTTGTGATCATGATCATGCTATTCATTTGATTCCAGGAAGTGTTCCTCCAAACATCACGCCTTATAGATATCCTTACTTCCAAAAGAGCGAAATTGAACGTATGATTGCAGAAATGTTAGAGGCGGGTATAATTCAACCCAGTCAAAGTTCTTTCTCTGCTCCTGTAGTATTGGTACACAAGAAGGATGGATCATGGCTAATGTGTCCGGATTATAGGGAGCTCAATAAGCTCACCATTAAAGACAAATTTCCCATTCCTGTGATTGATGAATTATTGGATGAATTACATGGAGCAATTTATTTTACCAAGTTGGATCTTCATTCAGGATATCATCAAATTAGAATGAAGACCGAAGATATTCCAAAAACAGCATTTCGAACTCATGAGGGTCATTATGAATTTTTGGTCATGCCTTTTGGCCTTACCAATGCACCTTCTACATTTCAAGGGTTGATGAATTCCATTTTCAAACCCTTCCTTAGAAAATTTGAGCTAGTATTTTTTGATGATATACTAATATACAGCAGGTCTTGGAAGGATCATGTTGAACATGTTGACAGGGTGCTCAAACTATTGCAGGAGAAACAATTATATGCAAAAAAATCCAAATGTTTCTTTGGAGTACAATAGGTGGAATATCTGGGTCATATTGTATCTCACGAGGGTGTTAAAGTAGACCCCAACAAAATTAAAGCCATTAAGGAATGGAAAGTCCCCACAACCATAAAGAAGTTGCGAGGATTTCTCGGGTTAACAGGGTATTATCGCAAGTTTGTTAAGAATTATGGGAGAATAGCAGCACCTCTAACAACATTATCGAAGAAAGATGCATTTTCATGGACTCCTGAAGCAACTAAGGCCTTTGAACATCTTAAAGAGGCAATGTGCCTAGCACCGGTCTTAGCTACGCCAGACTTCACAAAAACCTTTATCGTGGAATGTGATGCCTTAGGAAATGGAATTGGTGCTGTTTTAATGCAGGAAGGAAGACCCATTGCTTTTGAAAGTCGTCCAATCAAAGGAAAGTATTTACAAAAACCTATTTATGAGAAGGAAATGTTAGCAATACCGCATGCACTAAAGAAATGGCGAACTTACCTAATGGGAAGACACTTCAAGGTAAAAACTGATCATGATAGTCTTAAACACTTTTTGGAACAAAGACTATCTTCAGAAGAGCAGCAAAAATGGGTCACAAAGATGTTGGGTTATGACTTTGAAATAATCTACAAAAAAGGAAAGTTTAATGTTGTTGCAGATGCACTCTCAAGAAATAATGAAGAGGTGGAAGCATTGCTTTGTGCCATTTCTATTATCCAACCAGATTGGATAACCGAAGAAAGAGATGAATGGAAGAAGGACAAAGATGTATGGACACTCATTCAAAAGTTGCAGCAAGATCCTAGTACATCTGATACATTTAGTTGGAAAATGATTCCTTATGGTACAAAGATCGCTTATATCTTTGTAAGAATTCCCAACTAAAACAAAAGATTCTTCTGGAATTGCACACTTCTCCTTTAGGAGGACACTCAGGATTTTTAAAAACTTACCACAGGGTGAAGAAAGAATTTTTTTGAGATGGCCTTAAATCTGATATTCAAAAGTTTGTGGCGGAATGTTTGATTTGCCAGCAGAATAAAGTGGAAACAATTAAGACCCCAGGACTTCTACAACCTTTATCCATTCCAAGTCAACGTTGGGAGGAGATTTCAATGGATTTTATCACAGGTTTACCTTAGTCCGAAGGAAAGAGTGTCATCATGGTGGTAGTTGATAGACTTACCAAGTATGCACACTTTTGTGCATTATCTCATCCATTTAAAGCAAGTACAGTTGCTACTACATTTATGGACAGAATTCAAAAGCTACATGGAAGCCCAAGGGTTATTGTGAGCGACAGAGATCCCATTTTTACCGGAAATTTTTGGACGGAGTTATTTTCTTGTTTGGGTACTCAATTAGCTCATAGCTCATCTTATCATCCTCAATCTGATGGTCAAACCGAGATAGTAAATAAATGTTTGGAAGGATATCTTCGTTGTTTTGTATCTGATAAACAAACACAATGGGTCAAGTGGTTACCTCTTGCCGAATGGTGGTATAACACTTCCTTCCATACTGCAGCAAAAATGACCCCATTTATGGCACTTTATGGATATCATCCACCATCCATCACATCATATTTAAGAGAAAATTCGAAGGTTCAAGCAGTGGAAAATCACATCGAGCATCAGCAAGAAGTTCTCCAACTCTTAAAGGATAACTTGACTTTGGCACAAAATCGAATGAAACAACAGGAAAATCAACATCGCAGCGACAGAAGTTTTGATGTAGGAGATTGGGAAATTTTACGGCTACAACCATACAAACAAATGTCCCTCAAGCAAGCTAAGAAGGATAATAAATTATCACCAAAGTACTATGGTTCTTACAAGGTGTTGCAAAAGATTGGTACTATGGCATACAAATTGGAGCTTTATGCTTCTTCGCGAGTACATCCAGTTTTCCATGTTTCATGCTTAAAGAAGGTTATGGGTGAAAATCTTCCAGTTCAAACAATATTGCCAGAACTTGATGAGGAAGGAAAAATCATATTGGAACCTGAAGCGGTCATGGAAACAAGAACTTGACAGCTACGGAATCGATCAATTTCATAGTATCTCATCAAGTGGAAGAACTTACCCACTGAAGATTCTACATGGGAGGATGAGAATTTTATACAGAAGCACCCGAAGCTACTCAAGCATTGAGGAACACACTTTTTTTGAAGGAGAGGGGCATGTTAGGTCCCTATATCACTAGTATAGTCCCTTATTATTGTTAGTGTAAACCCCTTATTGTTATTATTGTACCCTTGTAACCCCCATTTTGTTATTATTGTGCCCTTAAATCATTATTGTTAGGTCGGTTAGGATTACATTGTGGCCCACTAGGATTACATTATGGCCCCATGGACTCCTATATATAGAAAGAAGGTTTTGTAAATTGTATCATCCAAGAATTGTTCATTCATGTAATGTATTGGAGGTTGCCCCCTCGAAGTGGCTTATTTCTAAAGCGTTGATATCTCTCTTCTTCTCTTTTTGGAGCTGGTTTCCCAACAAATTTTTTACCTAGTTCTCCCTTAATGTTTTTTCCTAGTACTCCTTAACACTCATCAACATGCATTACCACTCTCTAGCACACCTTAGCACTCTTAAAAATTCCCTTCCACTTCATGACATGCATAACATTAGTCCCTGACACATATTGGCGCTTGGAAAGTCTTAGCATGTATGGAATACGTTGAGATGCCTTGGTGTGATTTGGCATGGTTTAATATTAAATTTATTTGTCATGATCAATTGTTGGAAAGTAGATGAGAAGAAACAAAGGAATACTTGGCACTTAGAATGCACTAAGACTTCGCACTTGGCACCTATTTCCGCTTAGTGTTGGTGGGACTAGCATGCCCCTCTTGGAAAAGGTAAATTGATGACTTATTAACCCTCTTATGTGTTCATTTACTTTTAGTTTAAATTTTTTCTCCATTTTGTTGTCTTGACAATCCCTGACATGCCTTGACGCACCCTTGCACATCTTGGCATGCCTTATCACTTGGCACATCTTAGCATGTTTGACATGTATTCCCACTATCTGGCACATCAAGGGGGTGAAGAGAGATGTAGTCCTAAAGTAGGTCGAGTACAAGGGCCGAGTAAGGGTTGATAAAGGGAGGTCATGATCATCCTCCAAGAGCAAGATCATCATGTGAGGGTTCAGAAGAATGTTGCATACCTTAATGGTTGGTTTGCGCTAGGAAGTAGGTTGGCATATTATTGCTTCTCTTCTGGCATATCAAGCTTAAGGTAGGTTTCTCATGAGAATCTGGGCATGCGATTTCAATGGTATCTTTGTGTGAAGGCCGCATCAAATTATGAAATGTTGAAATTTGCAATAAGAAATAGTGAGATTGGAAACCAGAAAGGACCAAAAAAAAAATGCACCCACGCTGGTGAGGAATTTTGATGCTCCAGGAGTGAGGAATGTGGGGCGTCTAAATTATTTTTCCCTTAAATAAATTGGACAATAAATTGTAATTTAATCTCATAACAACTTGTGTCAGTTAATTAAGTCATGATGACCGAGTTAGCTCAAGAAATTCAAGTTGAGGGTCTAAGATGAGGCATCTAGAGGGATTCTAATATTTTTGGGGTCCAGTTGAAGTTGATGCATTAGTGGGGTGAAAGTGTAATTAACTCAATTAAATGAGTTAAAATCAGTTTAACTAGTTCTAATTGAGTGATGGGCTAGTGAGAGGTCCAATGAATTAAATTAGAAAATCACAATGAGTGATCAATCAGATAACTGATAATTCTCTATTAATAGTTGCATGCATGTCAGTTTTGAGGAATACCCAATTGAGACAGAGGTTAAAGGGAACATAACTATCATTTGTATTCAGAGAAAATTTCCCATGTGCAATTATAACGTCATTGGGCTGCCATGATGGATTGCGCAATCAAGGAAGACTGATTTTCCTAATTAATAAGGAGTTAATTCCCTAGGAATTGCATGAGCAAGGTAGGTTGAGTAAGGATGAGAATTGGCTAAGTACTAGACCGAGTTTTCCTAGATCAACAGGAGACAATTAACAGAGTGCTGGAGAATCTCATGAGAGATTAAGCATTGTATTGTTTCATGACTCCTTGAATTAATACACAATAGAGATAGAGGGGTTTTGAGTAGTTGCTTTCCCCAAATACATCATGTTGCTATGCAATTGATAATTTATTTCTCTTACTTATATGTGATTGTGCGATCATGTTTTGTTTCCGCAAATTGTAGGAAGGATTTAGTATCTCGTTTTAGTAGATTACAAGATCAAAATGAATCTCGTTGGTTAGATTTTCTACATGGTATCAGAGCAGGAATTTTTTGGGCGGCGAGTTTGTAGAGAAGATCTGAAGATTTTGGTGTAAAATTTTCAAAAAAAAAAAGAATATTTGGATTCCTTGCAAAAATATACCCAAATGGAAAAATAAATAAATAAATAAAAAAATTGGTCGAATCAGAGCTTAGATGAGGGAGATATCATCGATTTAAAATCAATTCTTTTTTAGAAATTTTTTGTAACGTCGGGACAATTACATTGTGCGCGAGTCAAGAACCTATATGCACTTGAGGTACCATATGCATGCAAATCTTTGAGGAGAAAGGCAGAGGTTAGAGACTTGGTGGTTTAGAGGGAGCATAAACTACCTCTCAACATGCATCCTCATGAGAAGCAGTCTCAAAAGGTTGTGGAGTAGCTACCACAATTGGAGAAGCAGAGAGGAGACCGAGTGGAAGCGTACTCCACTCAAGCAGAGACCTCCATGAGGGGGAAATTTCAAGCCAGATGGGAAGAGGGAGCAACCATACCTTGAGGTGTAAGGTGGGGTGATGTGTAGACATAATTCCAAGTTAAGAAATTTGGGCAAGGTCCATTGAGATGGCATGTCTCATGGATCGAACTTGGCTACGAGGAGCCCACAGTACAACAATAGTAGAAAGGATCAGTTAGATTGATGTAGTTAGATGTCAGCAAGACGGAAATCAGAGTGACAGATGTCAAATACTGGAGCACAAATCAGAGTTAGGAACGGTTCAAAGGGCACAGATGCAGATGTCAGCAGCAGCGTAGAGAATCCAATACTAGACAGGTGCAGTAGCTAGCAGTACTCAGAATAATCTGATGACAGATGCGTTATACTGATTCAGTTGTTCGGAGGCTATTCAGTTTCAGGATTTGCAGGTGCAAACAACACTAGAGAAGTGTAGCATGCAGAACATTCCAAAGGTACCGGATGGGGATATATTGAATTCCTTTCTTGTTGAGAGGGACTTTTGAATTTGCAACAAGAAATAGTGAAATTGGCAACTAGAAAGGACAAAAAAATGCATCCACACTGGTGAGGAATTTTGATGTACTAGGAGTGAGGAATGTGAGGCGTTTAATTTATTTTTCCCTTAAATAAATTGGACAATAAATTGTAATTTCATCTCATAACAACTTGTGTCAGTTAACTAAGTCATGATGATTGAGTTAGCTCAAGAAATTCGATTTAAGGTGATCGAGGTGGATATTGGTGGCCACCCGCCTATTCCACTTGGGCCCTCGCCATTGTCTCTTTCAGTTTTTCAGTTTCCTTAATTATAACACAATTTACTATTTTTGTAGTTTTTCGGGTCCTGAAATTCCGACGTCATTTTGAGGCCCCAAACAACATTTTTTGGGCATGGTTTGGTGATTTGCTTGAAATCACATTAGTATTTGTAGTCCTCGGAGAGATATTTCTAACAAGGTATCATGTGCGTCAAACGAAGATCATATGACCAAGTTATGACCCGGGAAGTGGCTGCCCAACTAACCCCAACGGGGCCCATAAACTCTTGGTGTTACATCTCCTCGAGTTAGGGTTTTGGTTGTTTAGGGTTTTAACTTAATTTAAATAATAAAAATACCCTTTATCCTTATTGTAACACAGTTCAGAGGAACATAACTATCAGTTGTATTTATAGAAAATTTCCCATGTGCAATTATAAAGTCATTGGGATGCCATGATGGATTACGCAATCAAGGAAGGTTGATTTCCTAATTAATATGGAGATAATTCCATAGGAATTGCGTGAGCAAGGCAGGCTGAAGGAAGGCTGAGAATTGGCTAAGTACTAGACCAATTTTGCCTAGATCAGTAGGAGACAATTGGCAGAGTGTTGGAGAATCTCAAGAGAGATTAAGAATTGTATTGTTTCATGATTCCTTGACTTAATAAAAAGTAGAGATAGAGGGTTTTGAGCAGTTGCTTCCCCAGATACATCTTTTGTTGTGAGATTGATAACTTGTTTCTCTTACTTATATGTGATTGTGAATTCGTGTTTTGTTTCCACAAATTGTAGGAAGGATTCAGTGTCTTGTTTTAGTACATTACAAGATCAGATTGAATCCCGTTGGTTATATTTTCTACATGAAATAGAAGATAGGGTTGACACCATCTTACCTTGTGGTGGTAATAGGCCGCAAGGTCTGTGATAAAGACCAACATAAATGAAGGAGGGCTTGCGCTGTAATTTAAAGCCATAACAGAAGTCAACACAGGCATAATATTGATTGAGTTAACCCTAGTTTGAGGGTCGACATTGAGATCTGAATTTCATGTCAAGATTCAGTCAAAGAAATGCCCAAAATCTATGGATACATATGAGCTAGGTCGAGTCTCTTATGGAGGCAAGAGTCGTGTTTTTTTTATGTGTGGATAGGGTTTGTTCTACAACAGTTAGAAGTACATAAGTATAATGCCCTATTTAGGACAGTTTCCTAGCATGTTTAGTTAAGGTATGCCCTTAAGACTGTGACAAATTTGCGTAGAAGAATATGGGTTGTGACCCTTAGAGCGAGGTTTATTTATGCAATAAAGAAATCAGATTTGGAATATGGTTTGCAAATTCTGTATGTGTGGAGACAACAGATCCAAAGGAGGGTGGAACCTGAGCAGAAGATTGAGCATGCAGAAGAAATGTGGCATATGAAGAATGGATTGACCTACATAGGAGTTGATTTTGGTGGACTTTCCATAGATTTTTAGACAAAGATCTGAAGAAACCTATAAAAAATTAGTAAATGGACTGTTAGTGGCTGATTTGTGACCCTAGTTCAGTCATCTACAGATTGTTAGAAGTATGATAAGAGGAGTAGTTCATATTTGTTCATATATTGGAAAACAAAGATTAAATTTTCGATACACAAGAACAATGATCTTGAGAGGACTCAAACCATTGTTAGGTGGCATATTTGAAGAGCCCTAGATGAAGACAATATTGTGGGCCCTAGATCAGTAAAAAGAATTGACTGTGGTTGGGCAGATTGATGGTAGTCCAAGTACAGATCGAGGGTTGTTAGGTTACTGTCAAAGAAGAGCCCTGAAACTTGTTCTAGTGAAGGAAAACAAAATTGGTAGAAGGGCAGGCGTATAGGGCCTAAATATGTGCAGACTTTGAAGGAATAAAGTAACAATCAAGTGGGCCAATCAACTAGCCCTAGTTCACTATATTGTAGAGGATTTATTCAATGAGAAGAAGGGCAACCTCCATAGCCCTAGACTTCTCATCTTGGAGCCATAGTATGAAAAAAGTGGGCATACCAAAGAGTTGTTCACAAATGGAATTGTGAACAACTTGTTACCACTCAAACTAGTCGTGGACCTAAAAGGGGTTCCTAAGAGGGCAACTGGTAGGACAAGGGAAACGATGGAGGATTAGCCCATTGTCACCACAGATAAGGCTCCTTGCTCTTCACGGACTTTCACTGATGGGTGGAGTCCCGGTAGTTTAGGAAGTCAATTGTAGAGTATAGGTCAATGAATAGGTGGGAAGTGACCCTCAAAACCCTTTCCCTAAGATAAAATAAAGAGTGGGACTTGCTTTCCTTTTAAGCAAGGGAATTTATCTTCTATGGAGAGAGGAGGGGGATTTAAGGGTTGAGGGAGAAGATAAGACTTATGAAGGAAGTTCTCAATCCCTAAAATCCTTTGGGAACTTGGATTCCCAAATGGTCCTTGATGAAAGGCCTTTGACACCAAATGGGACCACACGGGGCCAAGTGGACCCAACCCAGGTTCGGGGATGGAATTTAGCAACCAATGATGTTCCTATCCTGGACAAGGTGATGGGAAAGGATCAGACATGAGTTTTTACTTCGATAGGTAAAATTGATCCTACTAGGTTCTATCCTTGGGAACACCTAGGAAAAACTTGATCCTAGATCTAGGGCTTGAGGTATCCGAAGATTCCACCATCAGAATTGGCCTAAGTTCTGAGGAGAGTGAGGGCACCTAGCAACACAACTGCCTTTAGGAGATAGAAGTTTTCCTCTAGCTAGATTCATGGGAAATTGTTGCCATAGGTGACCTAATGGGGCTAGACCTAGGGAATGTGAAAATTTCTTAATCTAAGAAACCCTACTACAGTATCTTGTTTTACTTCTCCTACTTGAATTAAGTTACGAGTTAATTTATGAAATATTCAATAAATTAGTGAAGTAAATAGTAAATACAACTATCAACCTACACATACAGATCAAATACTGAATAACATGCTCATAGACAAAGTGACACATGGATTTTCTGGACAAATATCCCCAGAAAAAACCCAATGCGGGAAAACCAGTGTAGCTAGCTCTGGAGGGTTTTCATTATTATGCAGTTTCTAAGTACAACAATCCCGGGCACCAAAACTTGTTCACCCAACAGAGAAATAAAAACGGTAGTAATACACTGCTCTGAATCCCTCTACGTCAGCTTGACTAGCTTGCGTTTGCCTCTACGCTGCTCAGTAAGGGCCTACATCACACCTGAAGGGCTTACACTGCCCCTGCGCTGCCTTGACTGGGCCTGCATCAGCCCTGTGTGGCTCCTGCTGCCTCTGTGCTGCCCCTGCTGGGCTCTGGCTGGACTGTGTGGCTCCTGCTACCCCTGCTGCTTTGGCTGGCTAGAATGCTTAAGCAGAAAAATAATAGGTAAGAAAGAAGGCACTAACCAAAGGTAACACATAACAGTCATAAAAAATGAAGAAATGAAATGAAAATAGATCAATGTCCACAAATAACTGAAATAGCTCAATGGGACTAGAGAGTAAAAGCTTTGAAAACAATAATAAGTGCTTATAGCATCAGCTAAGAGAACAGAGGAGAGTAGTTCATGAGGTTAAAATGTTGTATAATTGTTGGCACAGGAAAACTGTAGAATTGTTAGAGTAAATCTCTACAGGTACCATTAGTTGGTGATCATCGATAATCATTTCATTTCATCAAATACCTTGATGAATGGGCCTTACAAGCTATTTGCGTAGACAAACCCCACAGAAGTTGTGTGATGGAAAAATATTCACACTATATTGAAGAAAACACATAGCAAAAAAGGATGACATTTCAAATGGGGCAAGAAACAATAGAGAGATATACATAAAAAAAGTTAAAATGCTCATGATAATATGGGCATGTGATTTCAATGGTCTCTTTGTGTGAAGGCCACATCAAATTCTAAAATAGCAGAGAGGGTTGAGACCCTGTCTTGTGGTGGTTAGTAGGCCGCAAGGTCTATGGTAAATACCAACACAAATGAAGGAGGGCATGCATTGGAATTTAGGGCTAGAACATAAGTAGCTGCAATCATAATATTGATTGAGGTAACCCTAGTTTGAGGGTCGTAGAGATCTTAAGTTCAAGTCAAGATTCAGTCAAATAAATGCCCAGAATCTACAGATCCATATGAGCTAGGCCTAGTCTCTTAAGGAGGAAAGATTTGTTGTTTTTTCCCTGGGTGGATAGTGTTTGTTCTAAAGCAATTAGAAAAAAAGTATAATTCCCTAGTTACGGTGGTTTCCTAGCATGTTTAGTCCATAAGGTATGCCCTTAAGACTGTGACAAATTTGCGTAGAAGAAGAGGGGTTGTGACCCTTAGAGTGAGGTTTATCTCTGAAATATAAACCACATATATGGAATATGGTTTGCGGAACTATTTTTGGAGATAACAGATCCAAAGGAGGGTGGAACCTGAGCAGAATAAATGTGGAATATGAAGAATGGATTGACATGAAGATGAGTTTATTTCGGTGGACTGTCCATAGAGTTTTGGACAGAGATATGATGCAACCTATAAAAATTATTCAATGGATAATTAGTGGATTATTTGTGACCCAAGTTCAGTCATCTACAAATTGTTAGAAGGAAGATAAGAGGAGTAGTTCATATCTATTCATAGACTAGACAAAAAATAAATTGGTACACAAGAACAATGATTTTGGGAGGAATCAAATCATTTTTAGGTGGAAAATTGGAAGAGCCCTAGATGAGGGCAGTGTCGTGGGCCCTAGACCAATAAAAGGATTGATTGTGGTTGGGAAAATTGATGGAAGTCTACGTACAGTTGGAGGGTTTTTAGGCGACTGTCAAAGAAGAGCCCTAAGTTCTATACTTGTGAAGGAAAAAAATATTGGTAGAAGGGCAGGTGTATTGCATGTAGGTTTTAACCCTGAACAGAAATTATCTACACACGAATCTTATAACAGAAAATAAACAATAGCGAAAGCATAAAACATAAAACAGATAAACACAGAGATTTTCCCCTGGATCCCAAATCGGGACGACCAGCTTGATTTTTCATTATATTCCTTTTAGTGTTACAACACATATATATACATGCCGAACCATAGATAAACCCCAATCCATTAACCCTGGATTAGAACATAACCGTAGTTCCCTTGATCGGATCTACAAAAAAATACCAGGGCCGAAACCATCGTACCCTACCATGTGCAAAACCATGCACAAAACCATGGACGTTGTGACTACCCGCCGAAAATTAATTCACTTTTTATTCGCGCGCCCGCCGCAAAGCCGGTTATCGCCCCTCTTACCCCCTCACACGTGCTTAGTCGGGAAAAATATAACACATACCCAACATTCTCCCACTTGTTGTTTTCTTTCCGCAGGGGGCCACAGGAGAGCTTAGTCATTGGCCCAATTCTTCAACACCCATTTTTTCTCTACACCAAGAGAACTTCTTAGTGCTCACAGACTTCGTCAATGCATCTGTAACATTCTTCAAAGTGCCCACCTCTACTAGCCACACCCTTTTAGCCTCAACCATATCTATAACAAAGTGATATTGAACATCAATGTGCTTTGTCTTTGAATGATAAGCAAGGTTTTTAGCCAAGAAAACTGCACTTTGGCTATCACAGTCTATCCTTATAGCTTGTTGTACCAACCCCATACTTGAACACAATCTTTGAAACCAAATTGCTTTCTTTCTTGCATCAGTGGCTGCCATGTATTCTGCCTCTGTAGTTGAAAGAGCCACTACAAATTGTATTTTACTCATCCAACCGACTGCGCCTCCAAATAGACTAAACACATACCTACTTGTAGATCTTCTTTGGTTCAGATCTCCAGCCTAGTCTGCATCAAAAAAACCACGAATGTCCAACATTCTTTCCAATCCTGGTCTTCCCTCGTAGCACAAGCCATAATCACTATTGCCACGTAAATATCTGAAAACCCGCTTCACTGTTGTCCAATGCTCCTTCCCTGGGTTTGACATAAACTTGCTCAATACTCCCACTGCATGTGGAATGTTTGGTCTAGTACAGACCATTACATACATTAGGCTACCCACTACACTTGCATATGGAACACAGGACATATTCTCATCTTCTTCTTGTGTCTTGGGACACTACTCAGCAAACAAATTTACACCTACAGGAATAGGAACATTCATCAGTTTACTATCCCGCATATTGAACCTTTGCAATATAGTCTCGACATACTTCCTCTGGTTTAACCAGAGCTTCCTCTTTGCTCGATCTCTCTTAATTTCCATGCCAAAAATATAGTTTGTAGCACCCGTATCCTTCATGTCGAATTTGGAGAACAAATAGTATTCAAATCTTGGATAATTTCTTTGTCATTTCCAATCAACAACATATCATCCAATAGAAGACCGTATATATAACACGATCGCCAATTAGTTTAAAATAAACACAATGATCTTCCTTGCTTCTATGGAAGCCAAGTTCCACATAGGTATCAAATTTCTCCGATACCACATGCTTGGTGACCGAAGTTTTTAACGATACAGAGACTTTCAACTACCGCATACGCTTCTTTCTACCCTTCACCATAACCTCTGTGTTGCTTCATGTAGATCTCTCTAGATCCCCGTGAAGAAAAGTCGTCTTTCACATCCATCCTGTTTCATTCAAAATCAAATGCAGCAGCAACAGATAAAAGTAATCTAATAGAAGTAACCTTGGCAACAGGAGAAAAAATATCACCAAAATCAATTCCCGGCACCTGGGAATAACCTTTCGCTACCAACCGAGATTTGTATTTCACCACCTTGCCTTCTACATTCATCTTCTTATTAAACACCCCTTTTCTCCCAATGGGCTTCCTTCCAGCCGGCAACTCCACCAAATCCCATGCATCATTTTTGTGCAAGGATGCCATTTCATCAACCATGGCCTCCTTCCATATTTTTCCATCCTCTGAATCTACTGCCTCCCTGATAGTTCTGGGTTCATCATCAGTTATAGTTAAGGAAAACCTTCCGAATGTAGCGATGGACTATACCTTTATGGTTGCCTTCTTTCCCGAACTCGATCTTCTCAAAGTTGGAGTTTGTGGCTCTTCATCTTCTCGATTCTTCCGTTGTAGAGTCCGATTCTATCCTCCTTAGCTCAAACTCTATCTTCCTAGGTTCCTTTGTAGGACTTCATGTTTAACAACATCTTTCACTTCTTCTAAACACCACATCTCTACCGTACACAACCTTCCTTGTTTTTGGATTCCAAAGCTTGTAACCTTTTAAACCATCCTTATACCCAATAAAGATGCACCTTTCAGATTTATTATCCAACTTGGTCCTTTTCTCCTTTGGAACATGTACATATGCATCACATCCAAATACCCTTAGATGAGAAAGAGAAGGTTTCTTACCAGTCCATACCTCATGTGGGGTCTTATCCTCCAACACTGATGAAGGTGATCTGTTAACCAGATAGCATGCAGTCTCCACTGCCTCTGCCCATAATTCTTGTCCTAACTCGGTACCACTGAGCATGCTTCTTGCCTTTTCGTGGAAAGAATATAACACATACCCAACATTGCATATAACGATGTGCAAACTTTGAAGGACTAAAGTAGCAGTCAAGTGGGCCAACCAACTATACCTAGTTCAATGTATTGCAGAGGATTGATTTAGTGAGAAGAAGGGAAAACTCCATAACCCTATACTTTTCATCATGGAGTAGTTGTATGGAAAAAGTGGGCAGACCAAAGAGATGTTCACAAACGAAGTTGTGAACAACTGATCAAAGACCCTAAGTGTTGCTGAACTTGAAGGAAAAAGGAGGTAGCTAGACGACAAAGTTTTTTTAGCTGAGTTTAGTAAACTAAAGGAGTTGAGCTCATTGATAGAGCGAGATTAAGGAGTTTCAGAATGCGAGGCAAGAGGACCTTCCATATGTGTTCAGGACACGTGGATTGAAAGGGTTGTGTGTGGCCACCATCAACAAGTAGGTCAAATGTTGTCTTGTTAATAGATTGGTTTTCAAAGGACTAACACCAAGCCCTAGTTGTATTCCTTGTATCAATGTGATTTTAGAGGGTCATGATCCCTGGTACAGGAGCTCTAGCCTGTTGTATTATAGTTTGTAATATAATGAAGAAGGTTTGAAAAAGTTAAAAATTTTCATGTGCACTAGTTGATTCCCTGATGTGTATATATTTCATTGTGCATTAAAGTAGATATGTTGTGGCACTTGAGTGTGTTTGAATCAAATATTCTAAGAACAAACCAAAATTCTCATGTGTCGTGAAAATTCAACATATGCCTTGTTCACTTAAGAACTACCTATAAGTCATCCTATTCTACTCATGTCCAATCTCAACTCATGCCACTTAACAAGTTACCAATGCAAGGCTCGCATTCAACCGTGGTAGTAAAGCAACTTAGCAACGCAATTTACATATTTACATGACATATCACATGGAAAATCTTAAAATTTCTTGGCACTATGTGGCACACGTTAGTATCCCCTGCATTCCTTGGAATTTGGCACTCCCTGACACACACTACCACTCCTTGACATACCCTGGCACTCGAGCATGCCTTAGCACTAGCTAACATATAACCTTGTCACTCCTTCCTTAGCACACCTCCAACTCACAGATATTCCCAATCACACACTCTTATTCGTTCATTTCCATGCATTTTGAACTATTTGTCTTTTGTGTTTCCATGGAACTCACTAACACTCCCTGGCATGCATTGACACACCCTAGCACTTGGCACATCTTGGAATGCTGCCCTGGAACTCTAGAATTCCTTGGAACTACCTAGCATACCTTTTCACTCCCTCCTTTGCACACCTAGAACTCATTGACACTCCCTGACACACATTATTATTCATTCATTTCCATGCATTTCAAACTAGTGCTCCCTTGTGTTTCCCTAGCACTCCCAAACACTCCCTGGCATGCATTGACACACCCTGACACCTGACACATCTTGGCATGTTTCCCTCGACTCTAGCATGCCTTAACAATGCCTAACATACCTTTTCACTACCTCCTTAACACACCTGGAACTCACTGACACTTCCTGTCACAAACTGTTATTCATTCATTTCCATGAATTAATTTGACCTAGTTCTCCCTTTTGTCTCCCTAACACTTTTTAGCATACGTTGGCACACCCTAGAACCTAGCTATTGGATTTATGTCTTACACTAACATGCCAACTCAATTATGTGCCTTACCCCTTCAAATAGACTCCAATAGTAACCAAAGGATCATGTCCTAGGAGTCTTCAATGCCTAAAAAAAATGCTCGACACAATACTCAAGAATTTGTTGTTATTCACTAAAGAAGGAGGCTAGTTGTGTTTGCGTCCCTTCTTTCCACAAATATTACCATTGACCATGTGACATGACCTATTATCATCACATTAAAAATAGTTTGAATAGGTGGCGAAAGGGCCAAGGTGCTCCTTACTCATGTTGCAAGGGGCAACACCCTATAATTCTAGTAGTTGCTATAAATACCCCCCTTTTATCTAAATCCTTTGCACTTGCGTTATAATCTACAAGGGTAGGTTCATACAAATTAGTGTGCTATCATACCACGAGAAATTTTATGAAGGCTCTTTAACATAAAATAAGATTTCATTGCATTTCTTTCACAAAAATAAAAACACTTCAACATGAACATAAATCAAAGAAGAATGAAACTCTATGACCTATGGAAGATGTTTTCCTAACAAGATTGCATTCCATATAATACCAACAAGGGTCACTAGCAACATAAAGACGTAGCCCAGGGCCATCTAGATTTGGCTAGGGAAAAAACTAGAGCACACGTTTTAGGGTTCTAACTCATCTACAGTGGGAGCACCATGAGTTCTAAACTCTCAAGTATATTAAAAATCTGATTACAAGTATACCCCCCATCATTAGTGATTATACAAAAAATACTCTCTATGGCCTTACCATCAACTTTCATAGGGTTCACCAAAGGGAGACGTGGGTTTTTTTTTGACAAAATAGTTTGTTCAAATAACCATCGAGATAAGGTTAAAATAAAGCCACGTGGAATATATATTAGGCTCATGTTTCATGAACATTATAGAACAACCCCATTTTCAATCTCACCACCAATATTTAGGTGATTGAGTTATTAAAATAAAAATGAGATCAATTGAATCAATTTATAAACTTGTTACAAGATAATATTATTAGACTTAGCTAACATGTATGTAAGCTTGAACCACTACCATGGAAACTAAACCCTTGGATGCTAATTTAGGTACACAAAAACATTTATTTGAAATGAACAATGCTCATTGATACTAGTGGAAATAAAGTGATATTAGTTTATCTAAAATTAAGTGAAAGTCATGGTGGCAATTGATTTCTCCAAAATTCTAGTGGAAAGTGATAATATGAACAAAATTCCAATAAACTTTTCACCAAAACATCAGTTTTGAGAGTCTCCAAATTAAATAAAAAATAACTTAAAACCTACTAAATGAATGGAAAGTATCTCATACTTCTATCAAGATAGAAATTTTTCAATTTATATAGGATATATTTGTTTCCCATAATGATATGCATTTTCTTCCATAAATTTTAATCAAAATGTAATTAAATTCAGTTTTACATGATGAATTTTGTCTATATGTTTTATGGATTCATTATCTGGACAACATCATTTCGGGCTAACCCAACCTAAAAGGCTAGGTAACTAATACCTCGGGGTCACATCAAAAACCCAAGTGACCGAGGGAAAAGACAAATTTCTCAGGCAAAAGCTTAAATCTTCATCTCAATTTGGTCATTTAAATTCCATCCCTGAGCAAAACCCCGTCCCTGGAAAAATGTCGACAGATGTTCCTCTACTTGCAAGAAACTGGTGGGGCAACTAGTCGTATGGGTTCTGTCACTATAATGCACCCAAAAACATTGGCTACTCATTGAAGGTTGAGCCAGCTGTGGCACGAGCTTCCCTATTTAGATGTCAGTCAGTCGAATCGGGTAACCTGGAAAATAAAGGGAAGGGAAGATAGATTCATGAGGGTTGCTGATGGGTAACGATTGCTAATGCTAATATGTTGTACCGTCCCACATAAGATCTCTCTCCGCCACCGCACATTGAAGCTAGCTCTTTATAGGGAAACTTCCGGTAAAGTCTCACAATTCTTATTTATTAAGGGGGGTCGAGGCAATAAATGGTAAAACAAAACTTCTTCGGTTGGTCATCTGTGAATGTTCATCACCAGAGCTTGGAATCGTCAAGCGAAGACTTATCATCGTTATCTTCAATGGATCCCTTGCTTCTCATCCTGAATCTTCGTTCCAATGCTCTCAGAGTACCCCGCATGCACCTGAAGGTGCCCTCCTTTTTGGTGCATTCAGCCATGACTATCTTCTCCCTCGTCTTGGCCACCTATTTCTTGGTGGTCGCCGGCTTCATCTACGATGTCATCGTCAAGCCACCAGGCTTTGGCAGCACGCAGGATCCTGTCACAGGAACATAAAACCAGTGGTCTTCCTCTCCGAAAGAGTGAATGGACAATATATTATCGAAGGGATCTCATCAATGTTTATGTTCTTGCTTGGTGGGGTGAGGATAATTTTGTTGGACTTGGCCCTGGACAAACACAAAGTGAGGATCAAGGTCTCTTTTGCAGTGGCCAGGGTTTTTTCTTTGGCGATCTCTTATATCACAAGTAAGCTAATCGTTCGCATCAAAATTCCATCTTGTTTACGTTAATCGGGGTTATAAATAACGAATCTAGACGTTTTAGGTCTATTGCTAGTTTAGTGAAACCAAAAAAACCATTTGTCAGTGGCCAAAGCCATGAGTAGTGCAACCTCCAAAGTAATCTGTCAGTGACAAAAACCACTTTGAGACCAAACATCAAAACCGTTCTGTCCGCGCAACCTAGAATGAGAACTGATGTATATACCGATCTTTTCATAATAAGTCCAATCTGGCAGTAAATAAAAATCAATAGCTGACCTTGGTGACCTAAATATTTACATAAAAAGTAAAATATCTGACAAACTATTCAAAAAAGGATGGAGAAATATAATCTGTAGTCTGATACAGAGGGGAAAAACAGAGCATCGGATATCTATAAAAGAGTCGCACTGGAAAATTTGGACTGTCCCATTCATATGTTTCATGACTTGCAGGAACCTCTATCTAGATGATTGATCAGTTATCTGGATAATCACTGAGTTAGACTAAAGTCCCACTACACAACTGGCCTTCCACTAGTTCCTCCAATAGTTAAAACTAGTTTAACTGAAAACAACTTGAAATAATTGACCTTGAATGCTACAAATTAGAAATCACACATGCTTAACTGAATTCCAACTCCTCTAACTCGAATTTACTAAGCTAAATTAGTGACAAGATCCATGTCACCTTAGTTAACTGCCTCCAAGTTGTCCATTGATGTGGAAATATGATTTTTCTCAATTTGACCAAGGCAAAGTCAAATTGAGATTTTCTTGCTACATTTTTCAACAGTAGGTATTTTTCTACTCTAGATAATGTTTTCCCTCAACCAAGCATGGTAGCAAATTTTTGTTGTTGTTGTTGTTGATCGCTTCCTTTGGACGAGAATTTTGGCACCCTATAAGAATATTGTCAAAACAAAATCAACTCATAAGCTCTTCTTGGAGCATATTTTGATTCATTTTGGGTTGCCAAAGACCATATTTCTTGATAGGGATAGTAGGTTCCTCAGTATTTTATGGTTTAAACTTTGGTCCATGATGGACATCAAGCTTTACCAAGTCCATTGCCTTCCATCCCTAGATTGATAAACAAAAAGTACTCGATATGATCATTGTAGATGTTCTTAGAGTATACAATTGTGAGGATCCACATACACATGTTGAAAGCCTTCCTTATTTTCAACAGAAATTATACATAGCTCTTCATATTTCTATTACCCACAAGCCTTTTCAGGTGTGCTTGGTGTCCCAGCAATTGACACAAATTGATGTAGCTATATTCATGCAATAAGACATGAAGATACCTCCCATACTTGAAACAAGGTGAGCAATGAAACCAATTTTGAGGAATGTATCTAACAAATTCAATAATGAGTTCGTGATATTTTATAGAAAGTTTCCAACTCCAAGTACAAGTAGATACACAATCCATTCGGTTCCACATAAATTTTAGGTTGGGGACGAGTTATGGTTGCACTTGCATAAAGAGAAATCGACAAACTCCCAGAAGAAGCTCATACCATTTTGATACGAGCCTTACACCATCACCAAGGCTATGGGTGAGAATTCATTGGAGGATAGTCATAGGATGATTTATATTACTTCAAACGTATATGTTAGGATGATTTATGCTTGATGGGGTGCATATCTAGAAAGAGTTCCTTTAAGAGAATGAAAAATATGATCGCACCATTACTTATATAAGTAATTGTGATATCTACTCGAATGACATTAGGTAACTTCATAAGAGATTTTAAAGTGACATTTTTAAGGTTTGTTTTATATCAATGTATGTGGATCATTATGTTTTTTTTCAAAAGCATTTACACATGACTAAATTTTTTAAATAGTACATCACTCTAATATTATTTCTCTTACATGCTCCTAGGTTATAATTCAAAGCATCATAGGTACTAAAATTCATGAAACTCTTGTTTTTTTGCTCTAAATAACTAAAACCCCCAAGTGTGCTACTCTTAATATTCAAACTTGCACTATTGTTAAGTGCTAAATTTGGACAACTAGGTCCAAACTCCATCTTGTGATGCTCAGATGAAGATTCCAATATTTGTATTGGATTCCTCTTTCAGAGAGGTGTAAAATCGATCTAAAATTGATTGAATCTGATGAGAAGAACATTTATTTTGAATTTATTATTTATAATAAATTTAAGTGCAGGTCGGCCTTAAGGTTTTTACCCCCAGCAGATGTGTCACACACCTTTCATGATTGGTATTTATAGGGTCAACGTTGGAGCATTTTTCCACTCATTTCATCACTCATCTCCTCCTCTTATGCAAGCATCTGAGAAGCAGGTTCATCTCACACGTGGGAAAGAATATCGAAGTTTACCGCAGCAAGAAGGTCGAATTTCACCGCAGCAAGAAGGATGAAATTCACTGCAGCCAGAAATTTGCGGTTAGGGTTTCTGGGAAAGTTTGACCAGCGTTGACTTTGGTCAACACATGGTCCGATTGGGCTGAATTTTGGAGGAGACTTTGATCTAAGGAGGCCGTACTCTTTGGCACAGAAATCGAAGTCAAAGGTTGACCATAAGTTGAGCTATGTTAAATTTTAGTGCTGCTGCCCTGTGTTGCCTTTTCTGGGCAGCGTTGACTTTTCTGAGGTTGACTTCTGAGTTGATCGTGTGACTGTTTTGAGGAATGTTGTGACACATGCTGGGTTGGCTAACCGTGAAGTCTTTGTTGGTTGAAGTATCCTGTTGACCGTCGTAATGCACCATCAGCTTTTATCAGTTTCTGACTTGTCTTCTAAAGGATCACTGGTATGTTCTATCTGCATTTTACTTGTAAATTCATGTGATTGCTGTTGATAAAAGTAAAGTTGCATCAAGCATAGAAAATCTACATAATTTTACATGGTATCAGAGGTGAGGTGAAGACAAGCCCTAACTTATAGCAATCACAAAAAGAGAAAAATGGGTTCCACAAGTTATGGCTTCAAGGAGGATGACAAGCTGACTGGAAGGGATGACTTCCATGCTTGGAAGATGATATTAGATCTCAAATTAGAAGACCATGATCTCATGGACTATGTACTGGGTAAGATACAAGAACCTCCATCCACTGCTACTGCTGCTGCCAAAACCAAGTATAAGAAGGGGGAGATCAAAGAAAAGCTAATGATTAGGGAATCCATTCATAAAATTCTGGTTGCCTACATATCTGAGCTAGGCACATCCAAAGAGATGTATGATAAGTTGATACAAATGTTCAAAGTAAACAATGCAAACCAGGTGCTATTCTTCAAGAATCAATTGAAGAATATGACGAAAGGCAAGGATGAGTCTGTCCAATCATACTTTCTGAAGCTGACCAAGATCAAGAACAATTTGCTGGCTATTGGGGAGACAATAGCTGATCGAGAGATGGTACTCACCACACTTGGAGGGCTCCCATCCAAATGGCATGTGTTCAAAACTACCATTCTCAATAATAATGTGATACCCGACTTTAACGAGGTATTGTCGAGATGCGTTCAAGAAGAGACAAGAATGAAGGAGTATGAAAATGAAGGGAATGCTGCCTACACTACTCATTCTAGAAAGAAGAACTTTGGTGGTCCAAAGATCAAAGGAAGAGCAGGGGCACAAGGAAATAAGGGCAAGTGTTACACTTGTCATAGGCCAGGTCACTATGCTAGAGAATGTCCTTTCAAGAAGGATTCTCCCGATGGTGATGACAATCAAAGGAACAACAGGCTCAAGGGAAAGAGGAAGGCTCCCTTTGGAAAAAACGATCAAGCTTTCAAAAGGTCAAGAAATTCCAAGTATGAGAAATCAAATGTTGTTGATACAAGAAATGAATCCATTTTTGTATCTGCCCTCTCTGCTGCATCTCCACCCAACACTATGGATGTCTGGTTGATAGATAGTGGTGCCTCAAGGCACATCACTAGGTTCAAGGAAGCACTCTCTGATATGGTTGAGAAAAATACTAATCTGGAAATTATCCTTGGAGATAATGCCTCATGTCCCATGAAAGGGACAGGGACTGTGACCCTCCACTTGTCTCAAGGTCAAGTCCTCCGCTTGCAGGATGTACTCTATGTACCTAATTTGAAGAAGAACCTTGTGTCTATATCGGCCATGGAAGACAAAGGTTTCAATGTGGCATTCACTGATGGAAAGGTGCGCATGTGGAAGAAGAGCTCCAAGGAAGTTATCACGTTTGGGTCTAGAATTGATACACTCTACCAGATTGAGGAAGTCCACTGGGAGAAATGACATGAGATGCTATCCGACAGACCGATAATGGCACTGAATATGAGTTGAATGAGTTCAAGAACTTTTGCAGAGGAGCAAGCATCAAGAGGGAGACCACAATGTTTGTGGGCTACAACAAAACTTTGAAGGCCTATAGATTTTATGTGCCCGATCAAAGGGAAGTGGAGATATGCCACGATGTCACCTTTGATGAAGAAGCTTCCCTGAGGAAAGTAGTCAATCTTCTAAGATCTGAGGAAGATCATGAAGCAAGGCCTGCAAATCAAGAGGAACCAAAGGATGAGACGATGCCTGATATTGAAGGATCGATGGACCCGATTGATCCACCTCCTTCACTGGGAAAGAGACCATCATGGCTCAGGGAAACTCTCGAGGATGCTGAGGGACATATGGCCCCAAGGGGGACATTCCGTGAAAGCAAGAAGCCGAGTAGATACCAAGGGTATCTAGCAGCCATGAGTACTATTGAACAATCTGAGCCTAGATCTTTTGAGGAAGCTGTAACACATCAAGTCTGGAAGGATGCTATGCACGAAGAGTATGAGTCCATAATGAAGAATGATGTCTGGGATGTGGTTCCAAGACCGGAGGACAATGCATTTGTCACCTCGAAATGGCTCTACAAGATCAAGCATGGATCTGATGAAAGTGCTGAAAAGTTCAAGGCAAGATTCGTTTCCCGTGGCTTCTCTCAAAAAAGAGGCATAGACTATGATGACATATTTGCACTTGTGACCACCATCTGATCTATCATAGCCCTTGCTGCTACACAAGGATGGAGTCTTCATCAGATGGATGTGAAGACCGCATTTTTGCATGGTGCGATAAAGGAAGAGGTGTATGTGGAGCAACCTCTGGGGTTCGACGTCCAGGATCAGGACACCCATGTCTGCAGGTTGAAGAAAAACCTCTATGGGTTGAAGGAAGCACCCAGAGCTTGGTATGAGAGGATAGATAGCTACCTGATGAAGCTGGGCTTCACTCATAGTAATGTTGATCCGAACCTTTACTTCAAGGTTGATAGGGGGAAGCCTCTCATTCTGGTGTTGTATGTGGATGACCTCTTCCTGACAGGTGTTGACCCTCTCATTCATCAGTGCAAGAGGGAGCTCGCTGCTGAGTTCGAGATGAAGGACCTAGGGCTGATGCACTATTTCCAAGGCCTAGAGGTCTGGCAGAGACCTGGCAAGATTTTCCTTTCTCAAGGAAAATACATTGTGAAGCTTCTGGAAAGATTTAGTATGGTGGACTGTAAGTCCGTGTCGACATCGATGGAGCTCAACATTAAGAAGTTGAGTGGCAGCGCTGCTGGGTGCGTCTTAGAAAATCCTACTGAGTATCGTCAACTTGTAGGGCCCTGATGTTCTTAGTGAACACCCGTCCAGATATATGTTTTTTAGTGAACACTTTGAGTCAAAAGATGGTTGAGCCTCATCACTTTCATTAGGTTGGTGCCAAGAATCTTCTGAGATACCTTCGAGGCATGATAAACCATGGGATGAGATACACTGCTGGGAGCGTGACACTCCTTAAATATACTGATGCCGATTGGGCTGGCAGTGTGGTGGATCATAAGAACACAATGGGATGCTGCTTCAATCTTTGTTTTGCTTCGATCTCATGGATGAGCAGGAAGCAGAAGTCGGTGGCTTTGAGCACCGCTGAGGCCGAATACATTGCAACAAGTATGGCCTGTTGTGAATCAGTTTGGTTGCGAAAGATCTTTAGTGAGCTATTTTGACATGTGCTAGATACCACCGTGATACTCTGTGATAACCAGAGTGGGATTCACTTGTCCGAGAATCTAGTGTTCCACGATCGATCCAAGCATATTGATATCCGGTACCACTATATCCGGGATATGGTACAACGAGGCGTCGTAAGGCGCAATCATATAGGAACTGATGAGCAGGTCACGGATATTCTCACAAAGCCCCTGGGGAAGGTCAAGTTCCTAACCTTTCGTGAGAGTCTTGGTATCGTAGAATGTTTCTATGATGTGGGTCCTGTTGGACGATGAGCTCTGGGAGCTCTGGGGGGCTTTAGGGATAGCTTCTCGGAGCTATAAGCACTCACGGGGCTAGGCTTGCTGAACCCTGTAGTGCTTCTGCCCCACCGTTATGATGTTTGAGTTGGTTCACCTCTCATTATCTGTGCCCTGTATGCATCCTACCCATTGAGTTCAGGGCTCATAGGAAGTACCTCTCATTTGGCCAATGAGGTGGGAAAAGCTAGAGACTAGTAGCAAAGACTGATGGATGCATCAAATATTTCCGTACTCTCTATCTAAGATGGCACGGTCCAAACACTTGATCTGGGATCAAGTATAGTGATGTTTCAGACCTCCAACTGACTTCGGGATAGGTAAACCAACTTCGGGTTGGTATGAGACTCTTTGAGTTTGATAGAGGTTTTGGACCTCTAGGCTGAATCTGTCAGCCAAGAGATGATGTCTTTGTGACTGACCCACTACTGTTCTGAAGTAAAGAGGCCAAAAAAGCAAGTTACGGCGGGATGATGCACGATGATTGATTGCACTGGTGGATGGAGTTCTCCCTAGTTGAGAGGGAGTGTTAAATTTGGACAACTAGGTCCAAACTCCATCTTGTGATGCTCAGATGAAGATTCCAATATTTGTATTGGATTCCTCTTTCAGAGAGGTGTAAAATTGATCTAAAATTGATTTTAATATGATGAGCAGAACATTTATTTTGAATTTATTATTTATAATAAATTTAAGTGCAGGTCGGCCTTAAGGTTTTTATCCCCAGCAGATGTGTCACACACCTCTCATGATTGGTATTTATAGGGTCAACGTTGGAGCATTTTTCCACTCATTTCATCACTCATCTCCTCCTCTTATGCGAGCATCTGAGAAG
The DNA here is from genome assembly GCA_034641835.2 of Pinus albicaulis. Taxonomy (NCBI): domain Eukaryota; kingdom Viridiplantae; phylum Streptophyta; class Pinopsida; order Pinales; family Pinaceae; genus Pinus; species Pinus albicaulis. The sequence continues at coordinate 484,518,785 of CM076575.1, forward strand.
TAGGTTCATCTCACACGTGGGAAAGAAGATCGAAGTTTACCGCAACAAGAAGGTCGAAGTTTACCGTAGCAAGAAGGACGAAATTCACTGCAGCCAGAAATCTTCGATTAGGGTTTCTGGGAAAGTTTGACTAGCGTTGACTTTTCAACGCATGGTCTGATTGGGCTGAATTTTGGAGGAGACTTTGATCTAAGGAGGTCGTACTCTTTGGCACAGAAATCGAAGTCGAAGGTTGACCAGAAGTTGAGCTGTGTTGACTTTTAGTGCTGCTGCCCTATGTTGCCTTTTCTGGGCAGCGTTGACTTTTTTGAGGTTGACTTCTGAGTTGATCGTGTGAATGTTCTGAGGACTGTTGTGACACATGCTGGGTTGGCTGACCGTGAATTATTTTTTGGTTGAAGTATCCTGTTGACCGCCGTAATGCACCATCAACTTTATCAGTTTCTGACTTGTCTTCTAAAGGATCACTGGTATGTTCTGTCTTCATTTTACGTGTAAATTCATGTGATTGCTGTTGATAAAAGTAAAGTTGCATCAAGCATAGAACATCTACATAAATTTACATTAATACTACTTCCTCTAATTTTTATTGTTCATCCATAAGTAAGCTGACTACGAGGTGGAATTGAACCATTATTAACACGCTAGTGTAGTGCTACCTAATTGTGTTTAAGAAGCATAAGGGGCAGGGTTGGTACAAGGCCAACTTTGCTATCATCTAGTGCCATGTCCACTACTACGTTTTCATCCTCTGTTGGCCTTAGGAGATGGTTTCCCATTAGTTCATTTGATTCTTTCTCATCCACAATCTCATCCTACATTGCATCCAACCTGCTACTTTGTAATCACATATCTCTCGTAACCCCTCTCCAGTGTGTTCATTAGACCTCATTGATGTGCCTTGACTACTACTCTTTATTGAGCTATATTTTATCATCAACCCTTTGTTTCACAACCATCCGCTCGCCAACTCACCTTTCCCATTGAAATTCTCCAACTCTCTCATCCTCACTTCACTACTCTCTTCCTCGTTAATCTCATTTTGAACTCCTCATTGCCTTCTTCATTTGCTCACATCTAGTTCAACCACCACTCATTAGTTATCTCTACTTCCTCAAAACTTATTCAACTTGCTCTTTAGCTTTTGTGTCCTTCATGATCATTTAATCCTTTGAGCTATCCTATTTTCCAACCCCATTATAACCCATTACTTAATACAAAGTTATACACCACCATGATGAAAATGTCAATAGGAAATAAATTTTCCTTCGTTAACAATTCTTGTACGGTTTGTATTCACTAATGTCTCTCAAAACCCCTTCTCCTTAGCTTTTGAGTACAACTAGTAAAATTCATGGGATTTATGTTTTTCGAATATCAAATTTTTTCGTTTCCCTCCCTCTATTTCCCTCGTTGCAAGCTTTTTCCAGGAAAGGAGGAGGAAGGGCGCGTCCATGCTGCAGTAGGTCTGATCCGATACACTTGATTGAACTCAAGAAATTGGATTCGGTTGAACTCAAGAAATTGGATTCACAGTGCATAATCATGGTGATTTCATTTTACATATGGAATTTTCAGTTGAACTCAGGAAATTGGATTCCTGGTGCCTCCAATCGTTGCAAATTCATTTTACAGAAGGAATATATCACCTAAAAACTCTCTAGACCATTCCAACAAGGCACTCAAGGGGTTGTATGTTCAATATTTCACGGAGGAAGACGAAGTTGAAGGCATGGGCGATAATATGTTGAAGATTCTGTTGATTCTCCTCTGTTCATGAGCTATTCCTACAGAAAACATGCCATCTTGCAGCATGTCTACCATGCCCAGAATTCAAAAGTTGATGCTAAGCCAAATGAAATGGTAATTTTCCAACACGTTTTAGCGATTTGTAAGAACCGTGGGATAACTATCACCAACCAGTGAATTGATACCGATTAGAAAGAATTTATGCACATTTTAAACCTTTTCACGATTACAACCTGAGATGTCATTGGTGTGGGTGCCTCTGCTACTTCGCTAGTATTTAACAATGAGTTGGGATTCACCAACCACAACATAGAATCTCTCTGCAGCGTTGGACAATCTACCAAGAAGGGAAAAAGACAAGGAGGCTACATTGGCGATAAAGGTATTTATTTCTTAAAACCTATACTCATAAAACAAAAGGAAATTGGGGTGATAGGGAGGTTTTTCAATCCTTGACTATATACTGTTTAGATCAAATGTAATATCTATTTCTAAATTTGCAGAGACTGGGTTTAAAAACTTCGGGCTGGCGCCCCTGCAGTTTACACCCTGGCTGCTTGATCTGCTTATACTGGTGGATCAAATTCAATTGCTCAATCAACGAATTCAATTGAATTTCCATCTTGATCCGTTGCGGGTGAACCTGGTTATGGCTATAGAACAAGGAGGGGCGCACCTGGAACCGTTACTTGCATGGGAATGGGCGTTTATGCTACTGGTACTTGATAAGATGTGGGGTAGCCTGGTGAAAGTGAATTGAATCAATCAACTCGATCAACTGCAATGACTGGACTGGGTTTAAAAACTTTAGGGAATGGCTGCTCATATGCAACATGTTATGCAAACAATATAAATTGGGGTGATCGGGAGCTTTTTCTAGCCCTGACTGTTAAGATAAAATTTGCACTAGGTATCTAAATTTGAAGATTTTGGCTTTAACTGCTTTGGATCATGGCTGTTTAGATGAAATAAAGTATTAGCTGAGATAACATCAGATGAGCTCATATACGATACAAATTATATATGTTGAATAAAAGAATTTGGACTTTTGGACTTATAGAATTGGTTTGCAAATAGGATGCAAATATGTTTCCAATTTTTCTTGTTAGTTGTTTTGAAGAAAATTATTCATATTGATAATATCCTTGCATTAATATGTATGAACTGAATTCCTTTGTATACAAGTTTAAACCTTTTTGATCCGTCCATTAAATAGTTAGAAAAGCTAGAGTTTTAAAAACAAAGGTAGCTATCTATTTAGTCTAGATACTAGAACATGCAATTTCCATTGTAAGAGATGGCAAGTCTTCATGATGAGTCATATTTACTATTGAACTCGCACTTTCATGGATGTGCACTATTCTAGAATGCAAATTGTGCAATGCTATGTAAGTAGAGTTGGATTTGTTTCTTAGTTGCAATCAATATGCAGTCATGTTTTTGTCCTATACTACTTGAGATGAAACATTGCTTGGAGAATGGCATTCATGGAATTCAATATAAATTGACAAAGTAACTGAATATGAAACAGAGTTATTTTCTATGGAAAAACTTCGAAGAAAATGACCATTCTTTTAGAAATGGATCAGGACAATGCATGTGTGAATGTTTATAATGAAAAAAAAAGTACAAGAATCAGTGTGAGGGCTTTTTCAGGACTTGGGAGATGTTTGAAATGTAAATTTTGGGCTTCACTGCTCTTTTGTGTTAGTATGCATGTATGTGATTGAGGCATGATTGACCTAATCGATGGAAAGGAAAGTGGAAATTTTCAAGTTACAGTTATATGGATATAGTTTCTTATGTTATAGGGAAGGACTTCATTTTCCTTTATCTGTGTACCTGGAAACGTGTGTCTGATTTCATAGGAAAAATCAAATCTTAAAGGTAAGACTGTTGTCATTATCTAGCAATTCAATTGGAGTGAGGCATGACTTAAGATCAATGATTCAATAATTTTCATTATAAGTTAGTATAGATACTAGAACTACAATTTCCATTGTAAGAGATGGCAAGTCTTCATGATGAGTCATATTTACTATTGAACTTGCACTTTACTGGATGTGCACTATTCTAAAATGCAAATTGTGTAATGCTATGTAAGTAGAGTTGGATTTGTTTCTTAGTTGCAATCAATATGCAGTCATCTTGTTGTCCTATACTACTTGAGATGAACATTACTTGGACAATGACATTCGTGGAATTCAATATAAATTGACAAAGTAACTGAATTTTCAACATAGTTATTTTCTGTGGAAAAAATTCAAAGAAAATGACCATTCGTTTAGAAATGGATCAGGACAATGCATGTGTGAATGTCTATAATCAAAAAAATGGTACAAGAATCAGTGTGAGGGCTTGTTCAGGACTTGGGAGATGTTTGAAATGTAAATTTTGGGCTTCACTTCTCTTTTATGTTAGTATGCCTGTATGTGACTAAGGCATGATTGACCTAATCGATGGAAAGGAAAGTGGAAATTTTCAAGTTACAGTTATATGGATATAGTTTCTTATGTTATAGGGAAGGACTTGATTTTCCTTTATCTGTGTGCTTGGAAACGTGTGTCTGATTTCATAGGAAAAATCAAATCTTAAAGGTAAGACTGTTGTCAATATCTAGTAATTCAATTGGAGTGAGGCATGACTTAAGATCAATGATTCAATAATTTGCATTATAAGTTAGTCTAGATACTAGAACATGTAATTTCCATTGTAAGAGACGGCAAGTCTTCATGATGAGTCATATTTACTATTGAACTTGCACTTTAATGGATGTGCACTATTCTAAAATGCAAATTGTGCAATGCTATGTAAGTAGAGTTGGATTTGTTTCTTAGTTGCAATCAATATGCAGTCATGTTGTTGTCCTATACTACTTGAGATGAAGCATTGCTTGGACAATGGCATTCGTGGAATTCAATATAAATTGACAAAGTAACTGAATATGCAACAGAGTTATTTTCTGTGGAAAAAATTCAAAGAAAATGACCATTCTTTTAGAAATGGATCAGGACAATGCATGTGTGAATGTTTATAATGAAATAAATGGTACAAGAATCGGCGTGAGGGCTTGTTCAGGACTTGGGAGATGTTTGAAATGTAAATTTTGGGCTTCATTGCTCTTTTGTGTTAGTATGCCTGTTTTGATTGAGGCATGATTGACCTAATCGATGGAAAGGAAAGTGGAAATTTTCAAGTTATAGTTATATGGATACAGTTTCTTATGTTATAGGGAAGGACTTCATTCTCCTTTATCTGTGTACCTGGAAGCGTGTGTTTGATTTCATAGGAAAAATCAAATCTTAAAGGTAAGACTGCTGTCAATATCTAGTGATTCAATTGGAGTGAGGCGTGACTTAAGATCAATGATTCAATAATTTGCATTATAAGTTAGTCTAGATACTAGAACATGCAATTTCCATTGTAAGACATGGCAAGTCTTCATGATGAGTCATATTTACTATTGAACTTGCACTTTAATGGATGTGCACTATTCTAAAATGCAAATTGTGCAATGCTAAGACTGTTGTCATTATCTATTTATTCAATTGGACTGAGGCGTAACTTAAGATCAGTGATTCAATAATTTGCATTATAAGTTGGGAAAACTTGGAACGACTCAACAACAAATTAGCAAGCAGGGATAATAAATCAGGAAAAATTTGATAGTTCCTAATTTATTAGCAATCTTTTTCATACTGATTTGCAAGCTTCTTACCTTATACACTATTCTTCTTTTTTGTTTGTCCACGGATGCCTATATTATTCATATGTTTAGTTTTTCTTAATCGCCTATGTTGGGATTGTAACATGATTGCTACTATCATAACTCTTTAATTCCCCGTATTGATGGGTGGTTTTGGATTGCAATGCAATGAAGAAAAGTATCAGCAATTCCAAGCAGATGGAAATTTGTATTACAGATGTGTTGCATGTCATGGAGACTGTTACCAGGTTTGCCTGGTCACATGGTTATGTGGATCATTAATTCAAGTGGTTTTCTGATTGCATTCAATTACATATCTGTTTCATACTTTTGGAGAACAGGGTAATGATCTTGGTGATGCTGTTCAAGAGCTGTGGAGGAGGAGGGATGAAACAGAGCAGGAGCAGATGAATAAACTCAGGGCTGCTGCTGGACTCCCTTCACAACAAGAAATGATACGCCTTTGCCCTTAATCAGATGATGACAAATAATTCCCGTCCATTCAGCCAAAAGATTCCAAATCCATATCCAAGGGTTTAGTTGAAAAGACATTTAAAAGTGGAAAGGATCAAATGATGAAACCAAAGGAATATGGAAAAAAGGCCTCAAAAAATGCATTAGTAAATAAAAAAACTGTTAAGAAAGGATTACAAGTTCAGTCAAATGGTAAAACAGGGGCATTGAATAACAATTTTCATATATTTCAGTTTGAAATGAAAGTAGAAGAGAATTCAACACCAAGTCAGGACCAAAATATTTTGATATATGAAAACAATGAAGAGGAGTGGTCTCAAAAATCAGATGTGAATAAATTATATTCTCCTCCCAAAAAAACACGTTCAGTTAAAGATGGGATATCAGTGGAGGCTGATGACACGATTTTTAAAAGAAACATAGTTGAAAGTGGTTCACTTAGTGGCAAAAAGAATGCCAAAGGTCATTAAAGTAAAAGCAGTTCCAAGTCATCTCACAGTCAAATACATGAGAAAGTGGATACACAAACTGAAATGTTTGCTAGCAAGTCTGAGAGCATCAAGAGGACAAAGATTATTATACATCTCCCAGCAAGAGATAAGAAAAATAAAGATACATGGAAATCATTCCACCATTCGACATCAGAGGCTCATAGTAGTCAAAGGGAACAGGGTTCAGCAGGTTCACAAGGTGGGTATCTTAATTAGGTACTAATTTGATAGGAAATATTAGTACATGTATATTCTTTAACTGCAGTTGTTTGCTTCAAAATTTGAGTCTGTTTCAGAAGAAAGAATGTGAATTATGGTTCACCCACAATAGAAGTGGTCTTCCAGGGCACTGAAAGATTGATAGCTATAGGAAAACCGATATCTCCATGTTGTGGTTATGAGAAGCACTGCTGTATTTACATGAATAATTAGCCCTATTAGGTTATTGTTCCAATTTTGAATGTTTTTGTTGAAAAATTAACATTGCAAGGAAAGCAATCATGATCTTTGTCTACTGTTGAATGACTTCCTGGGTTCGTTGTGGATTAGAGATGAGAAAGTTAGGTTCTGTAATTATTGAAACTAAATTAGGCTGGAATGAAAAGTTGCAGGCATTTTTGTGGAGGTTAGACCATCTGGCATCGACATTTCTGGTAGAACCTATTCAGCTTTATCCTCACCTTTTTACACATTATTTTTTATGAGATGAGATTTTGGACTATTGGAATTGGAATTCCTCCAATCTAGATGAGGGAAGTTTTGAATTATTTTGTTCAAGGCCACATAGGGAGATGTATGTTCACTTAGATCATTACACCCAGGAGCCAAAAATGGGTCAGACAAGAGCTCCCCGCTGACATGAGCAAGGAAGGGGAATCATGTTTGCTTCATTGTTATTAGAACCAGAGCAGTGGACCTCTAAAACTGGAAACTGGTGTCAACCAGAAAAAACTGTATGACCCAAAAATACATAAAATATTCAAATTTTGATTAAAAAATAAATATTCATGTACATCCATATGAATCCAAACCATTATACACAAATATGCAAATTTCTCTCATGTGTATAGCTAGTAAGGATGCATATAATCAAAATAGAGCACTAAATACAATCCATATCTGAACAAAAATAGTAAAACCAAAATAGTTTTTCTCAAGGATTTCATCATGGCTTCCTGATGCTTAGCTTTGCTCTACCATATGCAAGCTTCCAGTTTCAGCTGTTTGACCTGCTCCTTTAGTTCTCTGTTTCTAAGATTGAACTTCTCCATCTCCGAATATTTTTCCCTCATTTTCCTCAGGACGCTTTCCTCAATCATAGAAAGCATAGATAGATGCCTTTGCCTCTTCTCTTCAAGAGATTGCCTCAATTGATCCGCCTGTGCCCTCACAAATTGATCAAGCTCTTCTTTCTGTTTTTGCAACTGTGATGCTATATGCTCTGTTAGAAAATGAAGGGTAGAAGCTGCATCGCCTCTCGTTGCAGATGGTACTGAAGAATTGACTTGTTCATCCTCAAATGCCAGACGGAGACCAGTTGATACAGTACCCACTGAGTGTGGTACATTCCCTGGTCCTGCAGCTGGGGATTGCTGATGAAGGTCACACAAATTTATTAACAAGGGTCTCTGATGTTGCAAAGCAATAATATCCACAGCCTCCCTTGGTCTCTTTCGCGATGGAGGGTCCTCTGGCATATGGAACATTGCTCCATTCTGCTGACCATGCACAAAATTAGGCACTGCATTGATATTTAGAAGAGCATAAAATATAATGCATTCATGTTATATGGTTTTTGGATATGATAACCTGTGGAATGGAAATCCTCATAAGAAAACTTTCCATGAGATTAGTTTATTATCTAACATGGTTTCCAGGGGTGTCCCCAAAGCTTTGGAAATCACTAAGTGCCACCCATTATATCTTTTGGTGATTCTCAAAAGAAGAGGTTTCACTAATGGAAGCATCACAAAAGGAGATAGAGACAAATGTAAACCTTATTCTTATGATGTTTATTTTCTTTTCAAAACCACCCCCGCCCCCAAACTCATGATTTTACAAGATTTTCTACCAGAGTTAAGGAGGCAGCAAAAAAATGGTGAGCGAACAGTGAAGGATGCAACAAACAGTGGAGTAAAAGTTTCTAATATCACTACATTATAGATTATGCATCTACAAATTTGATTTTAATTTCTGGTTCATTGTTTGTAGAATGTCTGCAGTTGAATTTGTGATTAGAAGTGTGAGTTTTTAATGGTATCTGAGATTTAATCAATATTTAGAAGGGTGATACTAATATGCATTGATGAATCTTATTGGAAATGCGTATGAAGATATGGTGCAGATATTTCTCGTGGTGTTGCAGAGCTTTATGCAGCAGGTGTCTCATGTATGAATCTCAAACCATCCAACCTTCTTTTGGATGCAAGAGGGCGAGCAGTAGTTTCTGATGTCGGTCTTCCAGAATTTTTGAAGAAACCTCAATGCAGAAGACCTCGCTCAACCCTGGAGGATGATGTGACAAGGACACATTCATGTGTGGAGTGTACTATGTTGAATCCTCATTATACAACCCCCGAAGCTTGGGAACCACTCAATAAGTATTCTTTGAACATTTTTTGGGATGAAGGAAATGGAATTTCTTAAGAATCTGATGCCTAGAGTTTTGGGCGCACCTTGGTTGAGATGTGCATTGGAGCAATTCCGTAAGTTATATTGTGTCTACCCTTGTGTTTGTAGTTGAGAAGTCCAATCTTCAATTCCATTTTTCTTCTGTAATGTGAAAACATGGTACCCTCTATATGAAACACACTTGCTAGATATTTAATGAGATTTTTCATGCAGGTGGAATAACCTAAGTTCAGAGGAGATCTCTAGGGCTGTTGTCAAGGCTCAAAGGCAACCATGTGAATAAGCTAGTGTTGTTGGTGTTGGAATCCCAAGAGAGCTGTGGAAGATGATTGGTGAATGTTAGCAATTTAAGCTTTCAAAGAGACCCACTTTTAATGCAAAGCTGCCCATATTTTTACGCCATTTGCAGGAGATTCCTCTTAGCCCTTCTGCAAGTCTAGACAAGTAAGAATATAGTGGGAAGCTTTATGTTGCTATTTGAAACGTAAGGCTTTCTTTGATTAGTTTAATTTTAACTTATGGTATATTTGCTTGATGCAACTGATGTGAAGCGTATTTAGTATGTACATATGCAGTTTGCTCATAGATTTTTTATTTCCTGTGTTGCTTGCTAGTTACTATACTGCTAAGATGGCACAATTAAAAACAGTTGTGACTTTCACCATAGAATGTGGAAAATGCGCTGCATGACTTTCCATCAATGTTAAAAAAATAAGTAGATCAGTCAGGTGAAGAAATATTTCTTCCATAAATATGATTACTGATTAATGATGGACCAAATTTTACTGGGATATTGTACTATTTTTGTCATGCCGAGCTTGAGTACTGTGTAACCACTTTTTGGAAGAGGCATACTTCTTTTTGTCAGAAAACTTAATTGCAACAGGATTCTCATTATTTTCCATTGAGCTGAGCCTGAGAGTAAGACTGAAATCTATAATTTTTTTGTGGGTAAAAACTCATAGATTTCATGGTTGCTCATGGCAGTGATCCATCAAAAGATTCTGAGACTACATGGATAGAGCCATCTCCTTCATCTATCTTGGAATTTGTATAGGATACTCAAATGTTCTTCATCATATGGTCTCAGAAGGGGATGTGGAAGGTGTTAGGTGATTTTCTTTACTCCAAAATTTTTGTTGTTTTCATGAATTTTTGTTCAAATAGATTTCTCAGTTATATGGCTATAGTTTTATCTTTGACAAGAAATGATTTTAATTTACGCTATGCAGAGATTTACTTGCAAGAGCTTCATCTGGAAAGACTGGAAACTCAGTTGGCCCCCTAAAAATGCTGCACACCCTTCTGTAGAGTGTACTCGGGCTGATCCAATCTACTCTAGGCTAGCAAACACCCGAGCTCCAATCTGCCAGGCTAGCAACAACTCTTGTACATCAGAGTGTTGCACTTCGGCACCGTCCTTCATCCAACCTTAAAATACTCTTCGTAATTCAAGATAGATTGTCTAGGGCTACTTTGGGTAGCCAATCTCACTGCCCTCAAACAACTCTATGACACCCAACCATCCACTGCGGAATCTGCCACCACTTGAAGTGCTCTCGACACCCTTGTCTACTTCACTGCTTGGCTTCCACAGTCAACAACCAAAATAATCCGATCCGGTCACTTCTTGACCCAAAAAAACTCCACAAACACTACTGTTACAATATTGTAGTACTACTGTCCTGGTTAGGGCACTTTGCAGGCTGCACTAACCACTAACCAGCCATTGGACAACCTACTCCTAGCTGCAGCCTAGGAAAGACGAGGTGCCCTATGTATGGGCTATTTTTGTGGCCATGTGGCAGCCTTTAAAGACTCCACGCTGGCCTGTTTGGAGTGGCTAGGCTTGTGGCCTACCACAGTCCACTGCGGCTCCCTTACAACATACCCAATCCACCTTCCTTCTCCACGTGCAGCCCTCAAAAAAGTGCGCAAAGAGCTCCTCTTCCAGCGGCCTCTGTTCCAGCAAGTCCAAGCTTGGGACAAACCTTAAATGAGGCCTAAAACAGACCTAGAAGAGGCACTGTACCTACATCAACTTGGCCTCTCCTCTACGCAGATAAGCCTCCTCCACACTGTGGCAATATGCTCCTTACAAGGCCTCTTCCAACTGTGGCTAAACCCAAACAAATTTAGAGATGTACTTGCCCAATTAAGATGCTCAAACAATACTAACTCGTCCTCCTTTTATAGACAAGTCATCCTCCACGAAATCATGATGAAGAGACACCTCCAAATTCTTTCAAGTCGGCCTACTTGACGAATTAATAATTATGTCATCTTCAAAAATTCATATCTCCCAAACGAAAACTCAGAATCAGACGATTCTTGATGCGTTAGAATAATATTTCCAAACACTATCATCCTCATCCATCACATGCTGTGTCTTATTCTTGGTTTTGCCCCAAAACTCTATGGGTGCCAAAACCCCACGCTTGGGTTCCAAGCCCACAAATTTCCCTTGTGGCACTTTGTCCTCCAAACCCAGAACCCCTAGGCTTGAAGTACCTCCAAAGCTACACAATTCAACACTCCCTATTAGCAAGGGAGGTACCTCCATGCTAAGGAAGTACTTCGTATTCATCATCACTGCTCGCAACACTTGCCCAACTCCTATTGCTCACAATTGCAGCAATCCCTGTAGCATGCACTATGCTTTTCTCGGAAGTGTCGTTGTTACTAGAAGCCTCCTGCTTCTTCTTCTACTCTTGAATCGCTTTCCAATCTAGCCACGATTCCTTCTTGCTGAATGTGGAAGCACCCTTGCTCCCTGCTGACCAAGCGCTCTTCTTGGGTTGCAGAGTCTCCTCCAAATCTGAAAACTCCCTCTAGAACTCGACTCCCTATCAGCCTCTGGAACTTGGACCTTCTTGGAAAAGTGTACCTTCATCTCGGGAACCTGTACCTTCTCTTCTGAAACCTGCACCTGCAGCAGCTGTTGCTTTTCTAGAACCTGTACCTATCCCTGCTTCTTCCCATGATCCTCAGGCTTGCCCGTCAACCTATAGAGACCATGCTCCCTGACTCCAAGCATAATCCCATTAGAATTAGAGCCTCTAGGCTCGAGTCTTTCCTTCCCATCCTGGAACAAGACCTCAAACCCCTTCCTCTCCATAATTGAGATAAAGATCACACTATATCTGAGTCCTGGTACAAAAAATACATCCTGGACCCGCATCATACGTCCCCTCTCCTTCCTGAATGACACCACCACCAATCCTCGGATCTCCAACTGACTCTTGTTGTCCAACACCATGTGCAACTTCGAGTCCCATTCAAAAAGAGTCTCAAATAAATCCTGTGATCCAGTCATATGCTTCATCGCACCACTGTCCACGCACCGTCCATCCTCTCGGATGGTACCCTGCGAGAAATGAGAAATCATAGCAATGTCTTCTTCTTGTTCTTACAATCTTCTAGTGAGCTCATCATTCTCTGCTTTATTGGCAAGAAAAGTAGCCTGCTTCCCTTTCTTCTTTTCTCTCTCCTTTTCTTTCTTCAAACAATTCGAAGAAAAATAACCCATTTCACCACAGTGAAAACACTTGATTTTACTCAAGTCCTTCTTTCGCTTACCCTTCATTATGTTTGAAAGTTCCACGTCCTCATCTTCCTTCTTGGAAGAATGAATATCCTTGTCTTGCAATTATTCCTGAATGAAGTCGTCCAAAAATCTATTCTAGTCTGGAAACTTTTCTTGGGCAATGATTCCTTTGATGAAATGTTTCCATTCCGAGGTGAACCCTTTCAAGGCAATCCTCACCATCTCTTCATCTGAAACTTTGACCCCAACGACAACAAGCTCATCTCGAACTTGAGACAACCTCGTCAGATACGAAGTCATTCCTTCACCCTGGATCATCTTGGTGGACTTAAACTTATCCTCCACTACTAGCACCCAGTTCTCGTTCTTGTTCTAGAATAAATTCTGAAGAGTCATCCACATCTCATGTGCATTGTTCTTCCTGGACACATGCGGTATCAAGGAATCCTTCACATTGTCAAGGATGATCAACCTTGCCTTCGTACCCAAATCTTCCCATACATCCAACTCCTTAGGGTCTGTTGGTTTCTCGATTTCCTTCTCGACAAACTCCCAGATCCTTTTGACCTGCAAGACTAGCTTGATCATTTCCTTCCAAAGAGTATAGTTGGACAACCCTTCCAACCTATCCTCATACTGGGGACTTTCCTGCAGCTTCGACATTGTAGTGACTTCTTTAACTCACAATGCAACCAACTCCCTCTCACGCTGTACTTCGCTGCGCAAACTCTGATTTACTAGCTTCCAAAGTAGTTCAGATATGCTCTGATACCATGTTGAATTTCCGTGACCTTGGATCTAGGTTAGAGTCTTAAATCACATACGCTAACAAACCAAGAATCTCAACCATAAACTACTTTTCACAATGGAAAATATAAAGTAGTAAATCACATATGCACAATAGACATATTTTTAAACAAAATTGTATAATAATGTACAATCCCAAATCTTCATTATATTAGATCAAATCTGAATAATACAACAGTCTATGGTAAACAAGATACACTAAAAAACACAATGTCATATCTCGTCCTGTCGGTCCTTTGCTTCCATTCTGCTTATTAGTAGCGCCTTAGGCCATCAAGGCATCTACACATCGAGACTCCAGGAGGGCTGCCCCCTACCACTGCTGCACATCATTCTGTAGAGTGAACTTGGCATGATCCAATCTGCTCCTCTAGGCTGGCCAACACCCGAGCTCCAATCTGCCAGGCTAGCAACAACTCTTACACATCAGAGTGTTGCACTTCGGCCCTGTCCTTCACCCAACCTTCAACTGCTCTTCGTCCTTCAAGATAGCTTGTCTAGGGCTACTTTGGGTAGCCAATCTCGCTACCCTCCAACAACTCTATGAAACCCAACCATCCACTGCGGATTCTGCCACCACTTGAAGTGCTCTCGACACCCTTGTCCACTTCACTACTTGGCTTTCACAGTCAACAACCAAACTGATCCGATTCGGTCACTTCTTGAACCAATACACCTCCACAAACACTGCTATTACAATACTGTAGTACTGCTATGGCTACAACAACCACTAACCAGCCAATGGACAACCTCCTTCTGGCTGTGACCTAGGCAAGACAAGGTGCCCTATGTATGGGTTGTTGTTGTGGGCATGTGGCAGCCTTTAAAGACTCCACGCTGGCCTGTTTGGAGTGGCTAGGCTTGCGGCCTACCACAATCCACTGCGGCTCCCTTACATCATACCCAATCCACCTTCCTTCTCCACGTGCAGCCCTCAAAACAGTCCGCAAACAACTCCTCTTCCTACGGCCTCTGTTCCAGCAAGTCTGAGCTTGGGAAAGACCTTAAATGAGGCCTAAAACGAACCTAGAAGAGGCACGCTATACCTACAACAACTCGATCTCTCCTCTATGCAAATAAGCCTCCTCCACGCTGTCCTAATTCGCTCCTTACAAGGCCTCTTCCAACTGCGGCTAAACCCAAAAAAATTCAGGGATGTACTTGCCCAATTCGGATGCTCAAACAATACTAACTCATCCTAATTTTATAGAAAAGTTATCCTCCACGAAATCATGATGAAGAGACATCTCCAAATTCCTTCAAGTCGGCCTACTTGGCGAATTAATAATTATGTCATCTTCAAAAAATCATATCTCCCAAATGACAACTCAGAATTAGACGATTTTCGATGCGTTAGAATCGTATCGTCGAGCACTATCATCCTTGTCCATCGTATGTCATGTATTCTTCTTGGTTGTGTCCCAAAAATCATTTGGTGCCAAAATCCCACACTTGGGTTCCAAGCCCACAAGCTGCCCTTGTGGCACTTTGTCCTCCAAACCCTGAACCCTTGGGCTTGAAGTACCTCCCAAGCTACACAATTCAACACTAACCACCCGATGCCTCTGGCACTGCAAAGAATATGGCTTTGATGACTGCAAGGTCATCGTGTTAACCACTAAAGAGGTGCTAAGTCCTTCAAGCTAAATTTAGAAAGGAGGTCCTATTGTTTCTATCAACCAAGTTTATGCTTGGAAGTAAGTTATTATATGCAAGAGTAGCTTAGAATGCTATGCAAGGTGAATGAGTGTGTATTTAGGTGAGATTACTCAAATGTACTTCGTTAGGATTTTCTTTAAGATATCAAGTACTTTACAATGCTTATAAAGGGTAATCTCAACCACAAGACAAGTTCCAATTTAACAAGTGACAGTGATAAACAAGAGATGTTAATGACACAATTACTTAATAAATACAAGATACAAGATAATAAATGCTAGCTTTGAGTAACAATTTAGAGCACTTTCCTTCTTAGAACAATTAGCCATTGATTATTAGACAATAAGAAATCTTCCAGGATGTTTCAACCAATGTTTTAATATTCAGCTGAGTTGCCCAAGCCAACCCCTCGATTGGGTCAGCTTGGTACAAAAACTGGGCCAAAATCCGGTTTGTTACCGAACCGACTGAGTCGGTCACTAACTCGGCCGGCCGAACAGCTCGATAAAGTCCGTCTTGGCTCGGCCGAGCCAGTCAAACTCAATCGCGACCCACCAAAACGACGAATTTCAGACCCCAAATTAGATTTAAGTTGGATTTTAAGGTTTTGGTATGCCTTCTAACCTGTCCCAAATCTATAAAAGCTACCCAACCCCTCTCATTTCCTCACAACTACCTCATTACATTAGTGTGAGCATTTGTGAGGAATTTGTGAAGGTGGAGTTGGTTTTTGGAGCAACATTAAGGAGTCTCTTATGAAATATTTGGAGCAACAGTGAGGAGCTTCTTGGGCAGTCATTGGAGAAACATTGAGGAGTTGGTTTGTTGTAGTGTCTCTTATACGTAACTATTTTTCCCTCAACCCACTTTTCATAAATTCCATAACCATTAGGTAGGGACATGCAACTTCGATGATGTTTTTCTTGTTTAGTAAAAGATTGTCAAGACTTTTATTTATTGAAAGTTGTAGAATTTACAATCTATAAAGTTTCAAGATATAATTTTTAAAAGTCTAATTATTTAAAGGGTGCTAGCTCAATGGAAGAGCACCTGCTTTACAAGCAGGAGGTTGGTGGTTCGATTCCATCGTGCCCTGATATTCATATGGAATGGCGACGATTAGTTTTTGGTGACGGAGGCTCTTATGACCATCACCAATGAGCTTATGGTAACATTTTTCAACCCTCACCAAAATATGAAATGGTGATGGTCAATGAACGCTACCATATATACACATAAATAATGACGACCATGAAGGTTCCATCACCATAAATCGTTTTTGTTGATATGAAATGGTGAGGGTCATTGTTTGTCATTATAGTGATTATTCGTGACGGACCTTGATGTCACCAATGAGTTTATGGTGACGGTCAATGAACGTCGCCATATATATGCACCAATAATGACGGCCATGAAAGGTCGATCACAAAAAATCGTTGTTGTTCATATGAAATGGTGACGGTCACTATCCGTCGTTATAATCAATATTCGTGATGGACCTTGAATGTCACCACAACACATACTTTTGGTGACGCCACCTTTGGTGACGTTCAATTTTTTGGTGATGGAGGCTATTGTCCGTCACCATTGCTCATATGAAATGGTGACGGTCACTATCCGTCACTATAAATCAATATTCGTGACGGACCTTGAATGTCACCACAACACATACTTTTGGTGACGCCACCTTTGGTGACGTTCATTTTTTTGGTGACGGAAGCTATTGTCCGTCACCATTGCTCATATGAAATGGTGACGGTCACTATCCGTCACTATAAATCATTATTGGTGACGGACCTTGAATGTCACCACAACACCTATAATTTCGGCGACGCCACCTTTGGTGACGAAGACTCTTTTGACCCTCACCAATGAGCTTATGGTGAACATTTTCGCCCCTCACCAATGTCCTTTTTTCTTGTAGTGTGTGTTCAATGATTCTAAAATTTTAGGATCCTAGGTTGAGTTAATTTCAGCTGTAACAATTTAATTTAGTTAAATTAAGTTAAGGTCAGTTAAACTAGTTCCAAATGTTGGAGGAACTAGTGGGAGGTCTAGCAGTGGGGTGTATCTTCATTTCTTAACTAGTTAACTGATCAATTAGCCTAAATTAAGTCATGCATGCACAAAATTTGAGTTACCCAATTGATATTTGAGTTAAAGGGTAGTGTACTATCAGTTGTAGAATATTCCAAGTGGTGCAGGTCATGCATGTAGTCAAAGGAAGGCCTAAAGGAATTGAAAAATTCTTAATGAGGAATTTCATAACTAATACGGGTCTAATTCCTCATAAAAAAGTGCAATAAAATAGGAGCTTGGAGGGCTTGAAATTTGGCTATGTGTTGACCAAAGTCGGTCAGTCAGGCAGAGAATAAAATATACTTGTGCAGGTTGAGATGTAGGTTGAGCAGCATATATTGTATTCATCAAGATTCTTTGATTAATGCGATACATATAGTAGGTGGTTTTGAGTAGTTGATTTCCCCTAGATATATATTTGTGTATGTGTGTTGAATCTTGATGCATGTTAAGGATTTGTGTTCTCGATCATGAATTTCCTTCTGCAAATTGGTAGAGTAGATTTGAATCTTATGTTTTAGTACATTACATGAGCACTTTTGAATCTACACATTAAAATTATACATGGTATTAGAGTTATATTTACAGTAGAGAAGAGAATTTGAAGTTGTCATTATAGGAGGTTCAATTTTTCAGATCGGGTTACATGATTTCTTCAGGACTGAGAAGATGACTTTCAATAGACTACGGTTCGAGTATGCCCTTGAGGGAATGTCAAATTATGTTGCATGGAGAGACCGGATATACGAAGTACTAGAGGATAATGGGTTGAAGGAATACATTAATAATTATGTTCCAAAACCAACAACAATTCATCCTCATAATCTATTATAATGGAAGAAGTGTGTTGCTAGGGAAAGGATCTGTTACACAATATTTTGTCACCGTCCCTGAAATCCCCATCCCAAAAATTGGAGGACCATTTCAGTGACCCATATGTAGTGTCATGCATTTCTATAAATGTCATTGCATCCCTTGACATGTCAGGCACATAATATCTATTGATCATTCCTCAAGTAGACCCTTAAAAACCTATGATTTGGGTTGGCGCTAATAGGTAGTTATGTCCTCGTGCCCATGAAAAAATTAACACTGAGACTCACACCCATTGGCGCTCTGTCTCAGATGGGAACCCACACCGAGCTGCTTTTGGAAAGTTTTTAAAAATACAAATGAAGATTCTATGATTTAACATCTTTGTGAGCGGAGTCATGGTTGTTTTTTCGACTGGATCAAGTTGAGTTTCTCCCTTTGGCCTATTATTTCCTACAAATGCGTAACTCCCTAAGGGGATAGATCTCTCCTCCACCTTATGTGGATCCAAAACCTCCTCCTCCTCTCCTATAAATTCTTCTTCCTCACATTGATTCAGCTAGCTGAACAGTCAATAGTTATAGCTGGTGTGTTGAAGAAAGCATAGAATAATCCATTGTTCAGAGAGAGTTTAAGACCATTGCCTCATTGAGATGAACGACGAATGAATGCTTGAGACGTGCCTGACTGAACCCGTCGAAGGATATCTACACTGCCAAGGCATAGGTTGTAAAATTATTTTTCATATATCAATATTAAATGACTTATTTCTGGTTCCAACTTTGTTTCTATTTATATTCGAAGTGTTTAACTCTCCTTGACTAGTTGAATAGCTGTAGATGAATGTATATGCTTGTATGCTGTCATCATTTGTTTTATCTTTTTTCAGGTGCATGGACATCGTCACCAATTGAGCGCAAGGTGTGAAGACAAATATTGAAGGATCGCTGCCACGTGCCACGAAAAAAGCATTGGACTGAGGTAGGATATCTGTTCTAGTCCATATTTCATTTACAAGCTAGGAATTTAGGAATTGCGCATGTTCCCTTGTTGCTAGAACCACCATAGGGCTAGAGGGATCGCCTCTATCTGTAGAGGGGATTTACCTGCTCAACAAGTTGGTGACCATACTAGGGATCAGTGTGCCTGTCGTCTCTCGTTGTTCGTTGTGAATTTTTACTTATCTGTCCAAGTTTGGTCGTATTGTCCTTTCTCTACTTTGTTTTTCTTGTTTGAATATTTCAAGCCACTCCACCTATTCTCAGAGTGATAAGCCTGGTTTTTCCTCAACTTCCTTTTCTCTTTTCCTTGGTTTCCTTACTTGACGCTTCTATTTTTCTGACATTCGCGCCCATTAGCGCAAGTTTCCTTTTTCACGGGTGTGATTTTCCCTGTTCAGCGTGGATTACTGGTGAACAATCATGACAATTCATGTAGGTTTGAGTTTGGGCCTCTTTCCTGAGTTTCTAGTGCATCTTACCCTTTGGATTGGTTTTTATCCCCGATTTAATCCACTTGGATTGGTTCTTGACTTCTCTATCTTGTTCATTTAAGTTGATTGTCTCTCATTTGATCAATGTGGCTTTTTCATCCTAGGGTTTCTAGGTGTCTCAAATCATTTGTTCGGTCACATGTTCATTGAGTCTCCGAGCTGTATATGAGTCATTTTAGTCAATCGTCTTTTTAGCTTATTGTCTGATTGCTTGGTCTCTTCTTTCAATTCTACATGTTGTAGGATTGTCGAACTATGATCATAATGTCAGTTTGACCCTTCCTCCATTGCCCTAAGCATAGATCACATTTCTCATTGAGTTGACTTGAAATTCATTTTTGCGTGAAGGAATGAATGTCTGGTTTTGAGTGTGTCTTACTTTTTCTTAGAATTGGTCTCTTTGTATTTTGATCATTTCATTCGAAGTTAATCAAAACTAGTGTTTGTTTTGTCCTTTTTGTGCGGGATTGCATTATTGCTTCTCACTCATACAAAGAACAAAAAATTTGCATTCTTTTTTTTGTTTGAAAATGGAAAGTACTCTTTTGCATTAGTAGGTCTCTTCTTCATTAGAAAGTGAAAAACAAGAGAAGAATTTTTCGTTTTCAGCTTTAGTTGTGTTAGTAGCGTAAAGGAAAATGTCCTTCTTGCATTCGGTTGATTGTTGCTTTGTTGTGAACTTCTATCCCTCTCTTAGCTAGATTTTCATTGAATTGAAATGATATTCTTTCTCTCATGTACTTGTGCATTAGAGATTTGAGATTACATTCCATAAGGCCTTGAAACTGAAACATAATTTCAAGATAAACTATAAAAGTAACTCAATCAACCTAGGGAAGCATTGAAACTTAACACTCACACTTAGAGGTCTAGGCTAGTGACGTGTTCCGACGTCGTTAAACCTAGCAGTTTTCGCTCGCCATCTGGCATTAGACAACGCTAGTACGAACTTGTGCTCCCCATACCATCATGCATATAAAGGGAGAACCTCATAGGTTGCAATCCTTTATCCATAGGAAGCTGAGTCTGTCGCCCTGTAACCATGATACACCGAACGCAAAATTCGGAGAGATTTCTTGCACGTACGTTAAGTCCTTAGTCATTACTCTTTCATTTGATCACCAAGGTGTATATTGTAGTTCACGGGAGCTTGTTACACCCTCTTTCCTAGAGTTCCTGAGTAGTCATTTTGATCTTTCCAAGACTCTTTAAAATTTGAAAAGATCATCGAGCACTTGTACTTTCGAGATTATTCAAACTAAAAGTGAGTAGAGTGACCTTTTGTCCTTTTCTCGACTCTTAAAACATGAAAAGGTAGAGTCTTGATTCAATGTTATAAAATTAACTGCCCACGAAATATTCCTGGTTAAAGTTATATTTTTTAGTGATTCTTAGATTGAAGTCAATGGCAACGCTTTTTGAGTCCATCAACCCAAGGGTCCCCTCAGATGGGAATCCTAGTTCATTTCCTTCTTTCGGAAATGTTAGTGCTCCATATATGGCAACATTGTCCCTCCCGGGATTAACCATTGGTCTGCCAGTTTAGTTATTTTCAACCCTTGTGGTTTCAAATTTACGTACTGTCTCTCAACCGAGTACTCCTCCGCCTGAACCGCGTCAATCCCGTATTGATCCTAAGGTTTACCCCTTGCCTTCTTCACCCATTTCTTCATTGTGTTCTTCTTCTTCGCCTGGAAAAAGTATGAATTCTAGTAACCAGGTGGCTAAGAAGAAGAAGAAGTAGTAGTAGAAGAAGAAGGAAAATAAACAAAAGGGGAAATCCATAGCCGTCGCTATCGATGCAACTGATATTGAGAAACCTTGCACTCCATATCGCAGAGTCAAATTCCCTTGTAAATTATGCAAAGGTGATCATCTTCTTAGAGAATGCCCTGGTATTCCTAAGGTTCTAGAAGTGTGGTCCGTTGGCTCGATTCGTCCTTCATCATCAACCTCTGGGCACCATGCTGATGATGAGCCTTCAACTAGAGATAATCAGACTCATAAGAAACATGGTAAGATAAAATTTCTCTGTAGGTTGTGTGGAGGGTGTTGAGCCCTGAAATTGTCTTCTATTTTACCAAAATTCACTTCATTTCACCATTCCTTTATCATTTCATAAACCTAAAACTCAATGAGAATGACTAAGATTACTTAAAGGTTGCATACAATGATTAAATTATTGTACTTTTGTGATTTTTGCTGTCTTAATGATTTTTGAACAGTTTAGCTACAGAATGCAGCCATTCTGTAGCCAGTCAAGCGTTACGTAGCTGTTTTAGTATTTAAGTATGTTACAGGTGTCATCAAGAGAAAAGGCACACATAGGTGGATTCCAAATCTTTCCTACATCATTAGTTCCCTTCCACGAAGACTGGATCGATATCTGGAGGTACCTATGCACGTGGTCAAAGCAAAAGTCAAGCAAATTGTCTTCTAACAGAATCAGGACTCCTGATTTTGCTTTACAGCAAATCAGGAATCCTAAAAGAGTTTCAATTTGATTTTGACTTTATAAATACACTTGTACCTACTTTTTTTCAATGTTAGTTATGTAATTGCATATAAATTCAGCTCGGTTATTCTGAGAGAGACAGTTGATACATATTTTATCATTACTGTGATACTCTGTTTCTCAAGCATTTTGATAACAAAAGGAGTATAAATTTGATGCTGTTCTGAATACAACCTTGAGGAGTTAAATATTTAATGCCGAATTGATAGCAGAGGGCCCCTGTTATTCGAGGAGGTTTTATATGCTTTCTAGATAAGTAGTTTTCAATTCTGTTTTGTCATATTTCCTTACTTAGACTGCTTTATGAAATTATATCTTTTAGCATTATGTTTCATGTCATTTGCTCAGATAAAAGATCCTCATGATATTAAATTTAGTATTCTTCTCAAGCTCTTCCAATATATCTCTATTAAATGAATGGGATTTAATTGTAATATTCTGAGTTACTAGCATTTAAGTTTCTGTTATTTAGATTAAGAAGATCCTCATTATATTACAACTATTCTCTTTATCAAGCTCTTCCAATATATCAATATTATATGAATGAGATTTAGTTGTACTATTTTGAGTTATTAGCATTTTCTGTTCTTCAATTAGATAGAAGATCCTCATTTTATTGCAAACAGTCTTTTTCAAAATCTCTTCCAATAAACCTCTAACTCACGAATAAGACTTAGTTGTAATATTGTGGGTTACTGATTGTTTGTTTTATAGAAGATCCTTATCACATTATCCTTAATCTCTTTCAAAAGCTCTTCCAATAAACCTCTAACTCATGAATGAGATCTAGTTGTAATGTCATAAGTTGTTTCAACATTTCATAGGAGATCCTTACTACATTATAGTAATCTTCTTCTCAAGCTATTCCAATAAACCTCTAATAAATGAATGAGATTCCTCTGTAATGTTCTGAGTTATTGTTTGTTTCAATTTTAGGAGATCCTCATTGCATTAAAATTAATCTTTTTCACAAGCTCTTCCAAAAAATCTCTAACCAAATGAATCAAATTAAGTTATAGTGTTTTGAGTTACTTTTTATTTCATGTATAATGTCCATGGATTAGGATTATTTGTTTTTATCACTTCCTAGTTAGGAATAGATCTTGTAATCAAATTCTGTTTTAATGCATTCCTCTTTGACATAGATTTAATTTCATTTTATTAGCATAGAGTAATATATTAGAAATCAAACATAAAAAACCCCAAAACATCAATAAAACACCGAAAACAACGAAGTAAAAAAAAGGATACTTAGGCACATATAGTGCATTACCCTTCATCAGTTTACTAGCCTTGGTCGATAATTTATGCTATCAATTTAGGACACTAAATTGACTAAGCATTTTGGCACCGTTGTCGGGGAAGTGTAACTAGGTAGCCTTATTTCCTATTTCCCAAAAACAATGATATGCGTAGAGAAAGAGATTCTAGGGGTAGATTTATAAGAGGCAAAAGCTTAATTCCCACAACTCCACTCACTCCACCAAGACCAAGAAGCAGCACACCTCCAACTCAAACCCACATTCCATACTATACTGGTCATAGGCTTCCAGAGGTCTCAAGATCATATATCCCATTAGGAAGATCTCCCACTTCATCCACTGAATCAATTATAGAGGAAGAAGATCCAAGGACTCCTTCAGAAGGGATAACCTTTTTCACTTCCATAGGGGAATATATTCCAGCAGAAGAATTACAAATCCCTAGTGAAGAGGAAGAAGAGGACTATTTCTTCAATATACCCTTGATAGAAGAACCAGTAGAACAACTAGCCCTTCCAACTGAACCCTATATCAGTTCAGAAGAATCTATCATGGCAGAAGAAGGGGAAGGATAAGTCTTTAATGGAGAAAATACACTATTTGGAGGAGGTAGAGGAAGAGGTAGAGGTATAGAAGAAGGTAGAGGAAGAGGAAATACAGAAGGAGGAAGAGGTAGAAGGGAAATTGGAAGTCCTTTTGGATTCCCTATAATAGATGAAGAGACTAATGCAACTATGAAAAATATCTCAAACTCTGTTCTTCCAAACTTTCATGGACTAAAAAGTGAAGATCCTGAGACCTTCCTATTTGAATTTGAAGTTCTACAAGATGATTACCTACAAGATGCTCAGAAACTTAAACTGTTCCCTTCAACATTGAAAGGAGTAGCATTAAAATGGTTTATGAGTTTAATCACTAGGTCTATTAGGACATGGGATGAAATGATAAAAGAATTTCTAGATAGATATTTGGATTACTGTACACCAGTCAGCCATAAGGAAGAAGTGTTCAAGATGATGCAAAAAGAGGATGAAAAACTGGAAGATTTGTTGGAAATATTTAACTATAACATCAAGAGGGAAAAAATGGAAAACTTAGACCAAGATATGTTGAAAGCTCTTTTGTTGAAGAAAATTAGGGATGAATGGATAGATATCCTTAATATGATGGGGAAAGGAGACATATCTCAACTTTCATTACCTGATATAGCAGAATTGTGTATTAATCTTTCAAAAGGAAAATCTAAGATTCTAAAAGGACCAAGAGACCCTGCTCTTGTGAGGGCAAGAAAATCTGCAACTAGAATAGTAAGTAGGGCAGGAATAGGAAATATGCTTGATAAATTCAAAACTGACATTCTAGGGAGTCTTAGTGAGAAAATAGACACCCTTAAGTTACAAAACATGCAGAAAGTTGAAACTGATGCCTTAGCAATCTTTTGTCCCAAATGTAGGAAAAAGCATGCCTTAAGAGAGTGTCCTTTGGATGCAAAAGTAATAGAGACTTGTGCAATTTGTTCAGAAAAATATGAGACCAATAATTTTGCCTCAATCCCTGCCCTTAAAGCTGTCTTTCAAGAAGAAACAACCACAAATTCCACAGAATATCTTAATTTTGTCTCTGGAAGACCTTGGCAGGGACCTCAAACAAAAGGGTTTAGTAATCAAATGTATAATCAACCCCCACCTAATTGGAATTCTTGGCAGCAACCCTCGCCCCAATTTCAAAATCAATCTCAACCTTGGGCTCAAGGAGCAAAAAATAATTATGGAAGGTTCTCCCAGTATTATCAATATCCACCCTCTTATCCATCATATCCATCATATTCAAACTTTCCTCCTCAAAAAAATACTCAGCAGAATCCACAACATCAAAATCAACATCAAAATCAAAATCAAAATCCACCACTTCCATTACCATTTCCTTAAAAAGAAAATTAGTTACCTGCCCAACCAATACCAAAACCCAACAATAAAAACCCTCAGAATAGATATATGGTAGAAGGTCAACATTTTCCAACCTATTTGATTACTTCTTTAGACCTTAATAATGTTCAACTTAGGTTTGGAAGAATCATTGAAAGAAAGAAACCTTCTATAGCTATACAAGAACAAAAAAACTCTGAGGAAGATTCTCTATGGGTAAATAAAAGTCTTGAAGAAAGCACATATTTTCAAGACCAAAATATTGAAAAATCAAAATAGAAAGAACCAATAATTTCAACTCCTATGTTAGAATAGCCATTAACATCTACTACTACACCTCCTTTTCCTGAAAGATTACAAATTGATAGGGGTGTAGAGAAACAAATTATGATGCCTAACTATGATTTCTTAAATGAGTTAAGAAATGTTTGTATTAATATTCCATTATTACAGGCCATCAAGGATATCCCATTTCTAGCAAAGACAATAAAAGAGTTGAGTATGAAAAAAACAGGAAAAAGAATAAAATAGATAAGGAAAATACAACTGGTAGGAAAAATAGCAGACATAATGATGGGAAAGATTGCCATTCCAAAATATCTAGATCCCGAAAATCTAGTTGTTAAGATACATATCAATGGAATAGAAATTCCAAACACACTTATTGATCTAGGAGCAGCAATCAATATCATGAGTAGGCAAATCATGGAAAAGCTAAAACTTCTTAATCTTCTTTTTACACCCACACTATTAAAATTAGCAGATAGATCTGTAATCAAACCAGATGGGGTATTAGAAGACATTCCAGTGTCCTTATATTCTTGAGAGTATGATGTGGATTTCATGATCCTAACTCCTAAAAATGGTTTAGGAGGACATCCTATTATATTAGGAAGACCTTGGTTAGCTACAACTGATGCTTTCATTAGCTGTAGATCTGGTGATATGTACATCTCTGATGGAAGTTCAACCAAGAAATTCACCTTGTATCCTCTAGCAAGAACAATCACAGAATTATATGATACTCAATTGATTTATGATGAAGAATATATACAACCTCTCTTCACTATTTCAGAAATTAGTGAAGATAGTCAGATTTTGAATACCTTAGAAAATCATGAATCTTTTTCAGAATACAAACATGAACAATTTCAAGAAGAATCCAATATTGAGTTTTTGTCATCAAGACATATGTCTCTTTAATCCATGGAATAATTTGGCAGCTCTACAATGGAAATATTCCCAGGAAAAATCTTAAACATAAACAAAAACCTAGAGAAATTTCAATAAGAAAAGCTAGTCAAAATATTACAGAGACACTCTTCTGCATATGCATGGGAGTACACTGATATGAAAGGGATAAACCCTAATACTTGCACTCATCATATCTACATAGAGGAAAATTTTAAACCAATCAGACAGCCTCAGAGAAGGATGAATCCAAACCTTAGGGAGATTGTTAAAGAAGAGTTGCAGAAATTGTTAAATGTCAACTTTATTTATCCCATTTCAGATAGTCAGTGGGTTTCTCCTTTGGTGATTGTACCCAAGAAAAATGGTAAATGGAGGGTATGCATTGACTACCGAGAATTAAACGCTACTCTTAAAGACCATTTTCCCTTACCCTTCATAGATTAGGTGTTAGATACATTAGCAGGAAAAAAGTACTTTTCATTTTTGGATGGTTTCAGTGGTTACAACAAAATACAAGTTGCACTTGAGGATCAAGATAAAACCACATTTACCTGTCCTTGGGGTACCTATGCCTACCGATTATTGCCTTTTGGATTGTGCAATGCACCTGTAATGTTTTAAAGGGCAGTATTGGGAATCTTTTCAGATCTAATACATGACTGTGTAGAAGTATACATGGATGAATTCACCGTCTATGGAAACACATTTGAAGAAGCCTTAGCAAACTTGGAAAAAGTTCTAAAAATATTTAAAGAGGCAAACCTTTCATTAAGTCATGAAAAATTTTTCATGGTGTTCACTGAAGGTATTGTCTTAGGACATCATATTTAAGGAGATGGGATTAGAGTTGATGAGTCAAAAGTTGAAGTCATTTCCAGACTATTAGTTCCGAGTTGTCAGAAAGATTTTAGGAGTTTTCTAGGATTTACAGGATATTATAGAATATTTATAGAAAACTTCACCAAGATAGCATCTCCACTTTTCAAACTACTTACCAAGGACTGTGAATTCAATTGGAATCCTGACAGCTAGTTAGCCTTTGAAACCCTGAAAACAAAAGTCTCTGAAGCACCTATTTTAAGGGGACTTAACTGGAAATTACCCTTTCACATTTCGACAGATGCCTCAGATACAGCTTTAGGAGTTGTGTTGGGTCAAAAAGACCTGATTCCTTATGCCATCTACTATACAAGTAAAAATTTGACTCCTTCAGAGTTGAATTATACTGTAACTGAAAAAGAGTTCTTAGTTGTTGTTCATGCCATAAATAAATTCAGACACTATATCACAGGCTATGAAACCTTTTTCCACACAGATGAATCTACAATTAGGTATTTAATGAACAAATTAATTACTAATGGCAGAGTCACAATATGGTTATTTCTTTTACAAGAATTTAACATCACCATTCTAGATAGGCCTGTAAAACAAAATACAGTAGCTGATTTCCTATCTAAACTCCAAAACATTAAAGACAATACTCCAGTTGAAGATCAATTCTCGGATGAATATCTCTTTGCAATTACTACTCAAACTCCCCAGTTTACTGATATTGCCAATTATCTAGTTTCAGGAAAATTTCCTTCAATTATGAATGCAAGAGACAAAAGGAAAACCATTTTTCACAGTGAAAAAATTCATGGATTGCTAATGAGTTACACAAAACAGGTGCAAACTTTATTATCAGAGGATGTGTTCAAGAAGACGATATGCCTAAGATTCTCAAGGCATGTCATGATGAACCTTGTGGTGGATAATTTGCTGATTAGAGGACAGCTTATAAGATACTTCACCCTAGGATATTATTGGCCATCCCTCTTTAAATATGCTAAATAGTATGTCAAAAGGTGTGACAGTTTCCAAAGGGTAGGGAAACCTTCCCCTTCAGGTGAGATGCCATTGCAACCTCAGGTACATATTGAACCTTTTGAGAAATGGGCTTTGGACTTTGTAGGACCTATTAATCCTCCATCAAAGCAAAAGAAATATATATTAGTTTTCACTGATTATGTTACCAAATGGGTAGAGGCCAAGCCATTACTTTCTGCTACTGAAGCATATGTAGTTAATTTTATTTTTTAGGATATTTTTAATCATTTTGGTGTCCCAAGAGAAATTTTTACAGATCAAGGAGCTCAATTCACATCAAAAATGGTGGAACAAATGGTATAGAAGTACAAAATCAGACACAGGAAATCCACTCCTTACCATCCACAAGCAAATGGTCAAGTAGAATGTACCAATAAGGTCATTGAAGGGATCCTAACAAAGACTATTCATCTACATAGAAGAGATTGGGCAGAAAAGCTTCCTGAAGCCTTATGGGCCTACAAAACTACATGTATAAACACAACAGGTCACACCCCTTATAAGCTTGTTTATGGAAAACAAGTCTTGTTTCCCATAGAGTTTCAGATCCAAACTTTCAAACTGGAAGTCCAGTTAGGAATTGATCTAACAGAAGCACAAAAACACAGACTGGAGGAGATTAATGAATTGGATGAGATCATACAAGATGTAGTCTAGAGAACAAGCATAGTCCAACAACAAAGGACTAGATGACATGATAAGTACATCAAAGAAAAGAAATTTAAAGAAGGTGACTAGGCCCTCTTATTTAATTCAAAGTTCAAGTATTTTCAAGGTAAATTCCAAACTCATTGGCTTGGGCCATATGAAATTGTGAAAATATTTGAAAATGGAGCAATAAAAATCAGGACAATAGATGAAGGAAAGGTAGCTTTTCTTGTAAATGGACACATACTGAAATTGTATCATAAGCAACTTTCAAGAGAAGAATTTGTCAAGAAATTCCAAGATAACATTGATATGAAGTTAGTGAAGAAGAATTCTTCTTCTTCACTAACTTAATTGTATTTTTCTTCAATCATTTGAATTAAAAAAACTAAAAAATAAAAAATAAAAAATAAAAATAAAAGTATAAAT
Organism: Pinus albicaulis; assembly: GCA_034641835.2. Classification (NCBI taxonomy): domain Eukaryota; kingdom Viridiplantae; phylum Streptophyta; class Pinopsida; order Pinales; family Pinaceae; genus Pinus; species Pinus albicaulis. The sequence goes on from CM076575.1 coordinate 484,548,075, forward strand.
ATGAAAACCAATCATTGATTAGCATGTTTATACAGAAAGTATAAGGTGAAAATCATAATTATTCTGACATTTTAAACTTTCAAAATTGATTCTCTTTCTGCAATTAAGTATCATAAAATCATAAGTTGCAGATTCACTTTTCATACTTCACTTAATACTTCATTCCATTCCATATTCCATGATCCATCTCATTCCATTCCACATTTCACTCCGTCCATATTTCATTCTATTCCATACTCATAATCCATTTCATTCCATTCCATTCCATATTTCAGAGTTTTAACAGGTACATTCTGCAGCTATTTGTTCTATAGGCAAGCCTGTTCTGCAGCCAATTGACTTTGCGATCCTGCTTCAATAAAAAAAGGATGAGTCAAAGAAGATTATAAAGCTTAAAATATCAATAATTTTCGGGTGAAGGACAAGCACAACAAAGCAACAAAATAAAAAAGGCTAAGGTAAACTATGTGAAATTATTTTTGATAGCAAAACATGAAAGATATAATATGGTTAAATCATATGTTTCCTAAAGTTATTTTATCATTCAAATTGATCCTTGCCTATCATAAAAAATGCTCGACCAAATCCCTTACATCCCGCTCCATAACAATTCATCAAAGATTAAAAGATTAACGAACAAAACTTAGATGTGACCTATTAGGTCACGTCCTTAGATCGTATCATTTATTGATGAATTTTGAAAATCATCATAAGATATCTCCGTGGTCTTTTATCCCATATCAAACTCTTAAACAGATCATTTTCATGATTTACCATTACCTTATTCATTCATCCGTATCCACTCACTGCATTACATTCCGTAGCCAGTTTTCATATGTAGAAACAGAGAAGTCATTTTTGGGCAAAACAACCTTCCACAGCTACTCTTTCTTCAGACAGAAGATCAGAAACAGAGGAGTGGATATAAGCCAAAGAAAGGAAGAAATTTGTATCAAGGAGAATTGGGGCTTATTGTGAGATCAGAGCCAATTGGGACCAAATATTTAGAAGGATACCCTTAGGTTAAGGGACTATTACAACAGTGGGTGGCTGAACTTTGTAAAGAAGTTCAATGGATTCCACAAAGAAGTCACGAAGTCATTTGCTAGGTAATTCGATGGATCAGAGGTAGAAATTGGGGATATTAAGTTCACCATCACAGAGTCATTCATAGCTGAAGCCACAGAATTACCATGACAGGGTGAACGTTGGTTTAAAAACAAAGAGTTCCATAATGAAACCTGGAAACAAATGCTAAAGAAACTAGGTATGTACATTTCAATATTTAGAAAAGGTATTCCTAGTACAACTCTGAAAAATAAATGGAGAAATATGTTGTTAATTTTACAAAAAATCATAACATGTGAGGGTAGGTTCGACACCTTGTATGTCTATCATATCAGACTGATGATGAATTTCTTAGATGATGAAATAAATTTACCTTTCTTCCTGCTTAATAGTTTGAAAAGGATGGCCTCTAATGTCCAGAAAATACTACAATTCCTAGAAACCACTCTACACCATCATGGCCTAATAAAAATATTGATTGAGTTCCATTTGAAGAAAATAGGAGATAACTGGGATGAATTTCTTTTAAGAAACCATTTTGAAGAATCAGAGGAAACACTATCTAAAAAGGAAACTGTAAGAAGAAGTAGGAGGGGAAAAATTGACAAATCTGTTGAAATCAAACCTGATACATCAACACAGGAAGATAGTGAAGAAGTACTCTCTAAAAAATTGACAAAGATCAAAAGAAAAATCAGGGTTAAAAGAAAAGAGAAATTAACAAGTGAATGTGCTGAGGAAAAAGATGAAAATCCACCCAAATTGAGGAGAAGCTCTAGATTAAAAGGCATAATGAGAAAGACAGGGACTAAGGAAATAGGAGTTATAAATATTGAATAAGAAGAAACTCCAATCCAATCTCCAGTTGATAAATATCCTTTACACCAGTATGAAGAAAACCCTAACAGAAGAACCCCAGATACAGATCCAGCTCAACAACAGATTTATGACTATGTGGAGTCACTAGAAAAAAGGGTCTTAGAAAATCGAGAAAGATCCCTCAGTCCACAAGAACCTCCAATAGAAATTTTGAGAAGTGAAAATTATGAATTAGAGATACTAAATAACCATATCAAGAATTAAAATGAAATCTTAAGAGAGCAGGTCAAATTGAAGAGTAGCATGAACAACACTCTCTCTCAACAAATGAAAACTCTGTATAAAGCAAACAGGAAGTTAAAGAAGAGAAACAAGAAACTAAACAGGGCACTCATTGATCGTAGGTTCAAATTATTTATGAGGAAACCCAAAATGGCATTGACTACCAAAAGAAGCAGAAAAAGAAGCCTAGATGTTCTTGCAGAAGTATCAGTACAAATGGAATAAAGTTTTGATGAAATTGCATGAGGACATGCAAGAGTTTTGCAGTGGGGGTATGTTGAGCCCTGAAATTGTCTTCTCTTTTACCAAACTTCACTTCATTTCATTATTCCTTTATCATTTCATAAACCTAAAACTCAATGAGAATGACTAAGATTACTTAAAGGTTGCATACAATGATTAACTTATTGTACTTTTGTGATTTTTGTTGTTTTAATGATTTTTGAATAGTTTAGCTACAGAATGCAGTCATTCTATAGCCAGCCAAGCGTTCCGTAGCTATTTTGGTGTTTAAGTATGTTACAGGTTTCATATGGAGAAAATGCCCACATAGGTGGATTCCAAATCTTTCCTACATCATTCGTTCCCTTCCACGAAGATTGGATCGATAGCTGGAGGTACCTATGCACGTGGTCAAAGCAAAAGTCAAGGAAACTGTCTTCTATATGAATCAAGATTCCTGATTTTGCTTTACAGCATATCAGGAATCCTAAAAGAGTTTCAATTTGATTTTGACTTTAAAACTACACCTGTACCTACTTTTGTTCAATGTTAGTTATGTAATTGCATATAAATTCAGCTTGGAAATTCCGAGAGAGATAGTTGATACATATTTTATCATTGTTGTGATACTCTGTTTTTCAAGCATTTTGATAACAAAGGAGTATAACTTTGATGTTGTTTTGAATACAACCTTGAGGAGTTAAATATTTAATGTCGAATTGATAGCAGAGGGCCCCTGCTATTCGAGGAGGTTTTACATGCTTTCTAGATAAGTAGTTTTCAATTATGTTTTGTCATATTTCCTTACTTAGACTGCTTTCTGAAATTATATCTTTTAGCATTATGTTTCATGTCATTTGCTTAGATAAAATATCCTCATGATATTATAGTTAGTATTTTTCTCAAGCTCTTCCAATATATCTCTATTAAATGAATGGGATTTAATTGTAATATTCTGAGTTACTAGCATTTCAGTTTCTGTTATTTAGATTAAGAATATCCTCATTATCTTACAACTATTCTCTTTCTCAAGCTCTTATAATATATCACTACTATATGAATGAGATTTAGTTGTACTATTTTGAGTTATTAGCATTTTCTGTTATTCAATTAGATAGAAGATCCTCATCTTATTGCAAACAGTCTTTTTCAAAATCTCTTCCAATAAACCTCTAACTGACGAATAAGATTTAGTTGTAATACTGTGGGTTACTGATTATTTGTTTTATAGAAGATCCTTATCACATTATGCTTAATCTCTTTCAAAAGCTCTTCTAATAAACCTCTAACTCATGAATGAGATCTAGTTGTAATGTCATAAGTTGTTTCAGCATTTCACAGGAGATCCTTACTACATTATAGTAATCTTCTTCTCAAGCTATTCCAATAAACCTCTAATAAATGAATGAGATTGCACTGTAATGTTCTGAGTTATTGTTTGTTTCAATTTTAGGAGATCCTCATTGAATTAGAATTAATCTTTTTCACAAGATCTTCCAACAAATCTCTAACCAAATGAATCAGATTAAGTTATAGTGTTTTGAGTTACTTTTTATTTCATGAATAATGTCCATGGATTAGGATTATCTGTTTTTATCACTTCCTAGTTAGGAATAGATCTTGCAATCAAATTTTGTTTTAATGTATTCCTCTTTGACATAGATTTAATTTCATTTTCTTAGCATAGAGTAACATATTCAAAATCAAACATAAAAAACCCCAAAACATCAATAAAACACTGAAAACAACGAAGTAAGAAAAAGGATACTTAGGCACATATAGTGCATTACCCTTCATCAGTTTACTAGCCCTGGTCGATAAATTATGCTATCAATTTAGGACACTAAATTGACTAAACAGAGGGAACCATCCAATTCACCTATGTCCTTATATGGATGAAGCTTCTAAAGTACTAGATACCCTTTTGGCTTATGAGTCTTGTCTTCCTGTTGGTTACCATAAGTTTTCCTCAAGTCCTCTGCTAGTTTATCAAGTCATTTATCGGGATTCGTCCTCGGTCAATTCCACTATCTCTAAAAGTCAGTCTCCTGAGTCCATTTCTGACTAATCATTGGTTGAGAAAAAGTTCGACCTGATTCCACCTACAGTTCATCAGGTATTTTCTGTTGAGAGTGGGTCTCATCCCATTCAGGTTCTTTTTGTTTCCTTTGATTGCTCGGGATCAGAGGGCGATACTACCGTTTCCATGATCCGGGAGGGTGATCCTTTGACTCTCATCGCCACATTCCGAGAAAGTGATCCTCCTTCTCTCATTCTTGGAATCTAGGAGGATGATCTTTCCGCTCCCATAATGCAAGGGGATAATCCTCTTATTCCTATGGCAGCCCCTCCATGTAGTTTGGTCGCTTCCTTGATTGGAGTCGATTCATGGGATATTGTCTTCCTTCTTACGTGCCCTTTGAGGTCACTGTACAGGCCTATCATATGGTCGTACCGGGAATGACTGTAGATGAAGGAACCTCTGTTAGTATTCTGTCCTCAACTACCTGGAAAGATTTCGATTCCCCGCAGCTTGTGCCCGTTACCCAGAATTTGTTAGCCTTTGATAGAGGAACGAGTCAACTGCTAGGGATCCTTCCAAATTTGCCTATTACTTTGGGAGGTAAGATAGTCTATATAGACGTGATGGTTGTTTAAGTCCCTTTGGATTTTAACTTGCTCCTAGGGCGCGACTACACTTATGTCATGGGAGCACTTGTCTCTTCCCTTTTTCGTGTGATATGTTTTCCACATGAAGGTCAGATCGTGACCATTGATTAGATTTCATTCATTAGTCCCAACATGACATCTATTCTACCGTCATCCCTTAATGGTCCTTATGTAACAGTGGTATCTACCCCGCCATGGGTTAATTATGTGGCCACCTATTCCATGTCCACGTCCACTGATAATTCAGTCAGTGAGGTAGTACTCCATGTACTCGGGCCATTGGATCCTAATTTCCAGAGTATTTTTCTCCCGTCGAACGAGAAACTCTTGGAAGCCATGACTTCTGATTCATCGTGATCAGTTTCTTCGAAGCATAGTTCATTTTCTTGTGTCAAGCTCCTTAAAAAATGAAACAGGCTCATCGGAGCATAGTTCGTTTTATTGTGTCAAGCTCCTTAAAAAATGAAACAAGATCTTCGAAGCATAGTTCATTTTCTTGTGTCAAGCTCCTTAAAAAATGAAACAAGCACGTCGGAGCATAGTTCATTTTCTTGTGTCAAGCTCCTTAAAAAATGAAACAAGATCTTCGGAGCATAGTTAGTTTTCTTGTGTCAAGCTCCTTAAAAAATGAAACAAGGTCTTCGGAGCATATTTCATTTTCTCGTGTCAAGCTCCTTAAAAAATGAAATCAAATTTTCAGAGCATAGTTCGTTTTCTTGTGTCAAGCTCCTTAAAAAATGAAACAAGCTCGTCGGAGCATAGTTTGTTTTCTTGTGTCAAGCTCCTTAACAAATGAAACAATATATTCGAAGCATAGTTCGTTTTCTTGTGTCAAGCTCCTTAAAAAATGAAACAAGCTCTTTGGAGCATAGTTCGTTTTCTTGTGTCAAGCTCATTAAAAAACTAAACAAGATCTTCGGAGCATAGTTCGTTTTCTTGTGTCAACTTCCTTAAAAAATGAAACAAGCTCCTTGGAGCATAGTTTTTTTTCTTGTGTCAAGCTCCTTAACAATTGAAACAAGATCTTTGGAGCATAGTTCATTTTCTTGTGTGAAGCTCCTTTAAAAATGAAACAAGCTCGTCAGAGCATGGTTCGTTTTTTTTTGTCTAGCTCCTTAAAAAACAAAACAAGATCTTCGAAGCATGGTCCATTTTATTGTATCAACCTCCTAAAAAATGAAACAAAGTGTCATGAGGATAGTTCTTTTACTATGTCAACCTTGTTAAAAAATGAATTAGATCTTGTGAGGATAGTTCATAAGTAAAAGAATATAAGTAAATATTTTTATCCCACATAACTATATAATTTGTCGCCATTTAAAAGAACAACATGAATCAATTTTTACATTTCCCATTGACTCCTTATCTACTTCGTTACCTCTAATTCATACATTTACCTATACAACACCTACCAGTGAGAAATACAAGGAACCATTGTGTAAAACAAACAAAAAAACCCAAATAAATAACTCCCAAACAATTGTTGTATGAGTGCTTCCTATATTAAAAAAAAAAATATAATTTTAGTGGATGTTGAACTTAGTATTTGTGATCTCCCTATTGACATGCTAAAAGGCATTTCGTTATCAATTTATTAGTTATCACTAGACATGTGTTAGATTTTTTTTTCTTTTTCTTGAAGATACATTTGATGTTGATTTTGTATCTGATTAGTCATTTTCACCTTGTTACAAAGTTTTCTTTGCAATAAAGTATTTTTTTGGGGTGTGGTACATTACTTTGGTAATAAATTTTGTTGCATATTGTGAGTAAATTTTGACTATTTCAAACACCTTTTCCTAAGGGTTATATTGGTGCAAATGAAATACAAGGGGATCAAAGTAGTTAACTATTAAACCATACAGACTTAAGCTTGGCGGATAACAAAATTTTGATTTTAGTAGAAATTTTATGCATATGTATAATTAGACAATGATCACTTCAACTATATAAAAATTAAAATACATATTATAAGTAAAAAAAGCCCATTTGTTCTTATTTACATACAACTTGAGTGGGCCTAATGGACAAGAGCATGTTTTCCTTCTAAGAGGTCACAGGTTCAAAATCAGAGGGGGGTAGAGTATGTATGCCTTCGTAGACTTACCAGTCAAATCGTTGCATGGAGGTGGGTCCTTTGTCCCAAAAACAAGGGGGTCTCATACACCAATTTGGTGTCTGGCTTGGCTCTGACCTTAAAATTGGATAATAATATAAATAAAGAATACACAACTAAATTTACATCCATGTTCTTAGGGATTTATTTAGGGGAAATTTCATATTCTCTACAATTCTATGGTATCCAAGCTAAATATTCGATTTTTTTTGGTTCCCATTATATTTTTTTTAGTTAAGGTTAGGCAATAACTATTAGATTTAAATAAAAAAGGAATGGTATATAGTTTTTTGTTTCCAGTTGCTGGTTTACCACACGTGAAACCCGATGAATATCTAAGATATATATATATATATATATTTAATGTTATGTATTATAAATAGGTTATAAGTCTATCACTTAAACTTAAAAGACGACTGACATAAATACATTTCCAAAGACTCCAACTTCTAAAATTATAACATTTTAAAAACAAAAAATAGTAACATGGTAGCTAGCTCGCCTGATCATGTCAACCTGAGGGTAAGTCCACTTGGATTGGTGGGGGAGAGTCACTTTCTTCTTTAGAGGGAGAGAATACTATTTTTTCCTACTTATTAGTTAAGATAAAGACTTTCCTATATAGATTTTCAAAATTTTCCATCATTCCTACCATGCAAACGAAAATCCCTTGTTAAGTGTCAAGCCTTTCAATAAGAACCCTGCCCATGATTGTTTTGACATGCCAATAAAGATTGAAAACCTACATGTAACTAGTCCGACGAGACTGAGTTGAAGAACCTATTTCTAGGATCGATTGTTGTGTTTCGCTTTCCACGTGATTGTCAGGGATTTATCTATGTTCTTGTCTCACTTGCTCCTCAAACTCTACAACTTTTCGTTGAACAAACTAAGGGAGTACTTCTAAATAACGTGTCATTTCCTAGTGGACAACAAATTGAGCACAAGTTTGAGGAATGGATGAAGCACGGAGGTTGTTATCACCAAAAAAATGAAGCATCATTTGACAAAGTCATATAGGTTCATGTGTCAAAGGTAGGGTTGTAGGATTCATTTTTTATATACTTGGTCAAGAAAAATTTTAATTTTTTTCTTGTTTAAGCTTACCCTAAGGTCCACACCCACTCACTTTCAAATCACCTCATGTCACATCACTCATAATTTTCTGACAGATTTCAATGGCCAATATTTTTGTACCAAAATAGTCGTTTTAGCCAAGAAACCACAGTTTCGTAGCGAAATACACTGAGAAATGTCACTTTTCGCTACGAAACTGCTGATAATTTCATAGAAAAAACCTCCAGATTTACACTAAACACGCTAAAAAAGCATGTTTTCCTGTCTGTCTTGTCAGATTAGTTTTTAGGTGTCAGCATATCGTTGGGAAAGGGTAATTTAGATACCGTTCGAGTCATTGAGGGATAAAATCAAGGTACATGGTCAGGTCTGAAGTCATCATCACCATTTTAGGCATGTATGAGTCATCATTTAGTTATGAGTGGATATCAAACTTCAAAATCTTTCCTAATTCAGTCATTTATCATTCTTCATTTCTTCTTTGCATGATATCTAGCTCTGGAGAGCTATTGCAATGAGCCAAAGATGTGGCTGGTGTTTTCAAAGGTTTACAAAGATCACTGATCAAGCGAGGCTGAGAACTATCAAGTGAGGCTGAGAAGGCATTAAAGAAACCATGGCAGAAAAAAGAAGGACAAAGAAGGGTGGACAATGTCTGAGATATGAACCAGCAGATATGAATCTGATCAATGAAGACCCAACAGCTGTAGAAGTCTTCAGAAGGATAGGTTTCTTACATTTTTGTGAAATATTACAAGGCTGCCATGTACAGGTTTCCATGGAATTTGCTTTAAATTTCAGTGGAATAGTTACCAAAGTGGGAATGATTAATCTTTCCATTACACCAGAGGTCATTGCAGCAACAACATGGATTCCAAGGGGACAAGAGAAGTGGTTCAATGGGTTCAACCTTAACATGGAACAATGCAAAGAGTTTATGAAGCTTGAAAATAGTGAAATGGACCTCACTAATGCCATTCCAAGGAGCTGCATGAAGGATAACTACTCAAAATTTTTGCTCATCATCCAAAAGTATTTTACTTGTGAAGGAATATATCATAAATTCTACTCTTACCATTTAAAGCTTCTCCTACACTTTATTGGTAAGATATCTCTTGCTGCCTTTCTATTTACATAGATATTTATAAAAAATGGCAGATAAGGTCCAAGAAAAATCTGAAGGGAGTGAGACTTCATTGTTTCATCATGGTTTAATGAAACTGCTGGTTTTAGATGAGCTCCAAACACTAGGCAGAGACTGGTCTTCATTTTTGTTTGTTAGTGGTTTTGAGTTGGATGCTCTTACTCCTTCAAGAACTCCTAAACCTAAGAGGATCCCATCACCCTTAGTAGCAGAACCAAGTGAACCATTGGTGGCAGATTCAAGTGAACCAGCAAGAGTAGATCTAAATGAACTAGTCATGATGGACACAGAGCATTTGCTGAGTTTTGATACACCCAATGTTCCACCTAGAAAACATATTACATTCCATTGACATAGAAGACATTCCTATAGTCCAGGCCAAGGACGTAGAGGAAGGTGGACAGAAACTAAAGAAAGCCAAATCTAAAAAGAAACTAGAATTTGAAGGAGAAGATGTAGGTTTTATGTTCCAAGCAAGAAAGCCTATGACAAGGAATTATAGAAAGATATTAGAGAGAAGTAAATAGGTTCATCCACCTACTGACACAGTCCAGCCACCAGAAGACATCATTGATCTTTCATCACCTGCAGAGAAAGATACAGTCAGAAAATAAAAGAAAGGAAAAGAGAAAGTAATGGAAAAAATAGAGTTTGAACTCCTTGAGAAACAGTTGAAGTTGGCCAACCATGAAATTTATTTTATGAAGAAAGAAGCAAGGAAACACAATGCAGAGAAGGTTCTTTTTGAAAAGATGAATGAAATTTGGGAATAACAGGTTGACAGTGTTTCCAAGACTCTAGATAATACACAACAGTTTATCAAATATACCATTCCATTGAGGAAAGAGGTCAAACATGTCAGAAGAATGAACATACATTTTAAATCCACCAATATAAAGTTGAATGACCAGGTTAAAGACCTCCAGGAACAGCTTGAACTAATCCATGAGGAGTTAGAGAAAAAAGGCCTTAAAATGAAAGTAGTTGAGGAGCCAATTGCTCAACTCATCATCAATGAGGAAGAAACACCTCAAGAATCATAGTGTGAGGTGGTTTATGATTTTGAAGGCTATTGGCATGTTATAAACAAGGTTTTTTCACTTATAAGGTATATTTTTGAAGCTACACAAATTTATGGAATTTTGACTATTTTAAGCAATTTTGTAGCGTTTCTGGGCTTGAAGAACATGAAAACACTATGAAACTACTGTAGCTTTCCTTTTATATTTTTAACTGGTGTTTGGAGCTCCCAAGAGATGAAAATGGTATGGAAGATGTATTAAGGAATAATGAAAATCACGCAGGAGGAAATAACCAGAAATATGGATGGTAGAAGGCAGTTTTGTAACACTACAAAAGTACGCTACGAAACTGTCACACTTTCGTAGCGTACTCTTTTGAAGCTATATGAACAGTTTTTTGTGTAGTTATGGATAGCTAGACACTTTCAAAGGTTCAAGGGATTTTCTTAGCATTCATCCAAAGCTTAAAGACCACGTGATGAAGCTAAGTCATCAACCAAACCCCTCGTTGAAGATAAGGACTAGTTTTCCTAAAAAAAGGGTTTGTTTCCAGTTTTAGAGGAGGTCAATTAAGAGGTCATGTCGTGATGAGTCCCATCACATCATATTCGAAAATGTGAAGGCATATTTGTCAAAGATGAAATTATTTTTAGGAGATAAGGTTGTTAATCTAATAATGAATAGTTTGAGTTCTATTAGGAAAATGATTGTCAAGCAGGATAACTATCATTTTATCATTAAAATAGATGTTTTATTGTCATGAAAGGTGTTAGTAGGGTCAATTCGATGAATCTAGCCAGGAGGCATATCATCTCGTCATGTAACAAGTCTATTAAAGGGTAGAGAGTCAAATTTGTAGAGGGTTGGAGACTTTTTGGCAAAACTGCAACTTTATGTAATTGATTGTTTTCAGTAATACAGAGACTTGTTTCTTGACCAACATGAGATTCTGATTGAGTTTCTATTGCCTATATTATCTATATCTTTTATGGGTATCATTTGAAGTGGTTTTCATATTTAATACTCAGAATTCATTCATGTAATGCTCTGACTTCCTTTATAGATGAATTGACTGTGTGATTTCCTGTTTCATGTGTGTGTAATTCTGCTAAAAAATCTTAACTACCTCAGCTTCCATGTCAAGTGAACTTACTACTGAGCTACTGAACTTGTTGACTCCATAAGCCCAATGTTTTCATACTGATGTTATTTTCAACCTACACTTATCACAAACAAGTAATTTTATAAGTAGATTTAGCCATATTGTTTATCATTATCAAATATCATTAACCCTTTTTGAAAGAGCCCTCTCAGACTGAAGAGGCTAAGCTTCAGTCACAAGTTGGTTTGAAACAATTACATAAAGTTGTCTGATTAGCAGCCAGCTAGGTGCAATTTTGTGATGACATTTTGGTGCATCTTCCAGGAGTTTGAAGATATACATCTCCCGAAATTTTAAAGCTAAACTCCTGAAGGTAGCAGGAGCTCAGAATCTGTTCGAGGCTGCAACTACCTGGGCGACTCCATCGTTGAAGGATTCAAAATTTCATATATTCATGGTGATTCCATTGGACTTATGAAGAACTCATATGTTGTCATTCTTGTTTCAAGGTATGCATATATAGATTTTTCAAAAATTTATGGCTTCCCAAATCCTTTTCCCAAAGATGCATATTTTTTAAGGAATGATCCAAAATTTAATGGATAATATCTGAGTTTGACCTTGAAGTATATATCAGATTTCCGTGACTTTACTGAGCTTCTTACAGTCAGACATGAAGATATTTTCATCATATATTCTATGATTCATTTCAAGGGAAATGTAAATAGTGGATTGAAAGCCTTCCTGTCAGATATATTAAGTCATTTGCAGAATTTTGGCTTATTCTTTTGGAAACATGGATGGAAAGAACAAAGTTGGTGGCAGAATCTCCTTCCATTCAAGGTTTTAAACAATGGAATGATGATCATTATAATGAGGAAGTGGATGAAAAATTTTCTTTGTATTTGTCTTCTTATTTAAAGTCATTTAAGTGCAAGTCAGGATATAAGATTCAATTTTTGGATGAAGTTGCTAAGAACATTGAGAAAGACAGTGAAGTTTTAGAAGGTCAAATTCAATCCTATAGTCGTCATGATCAAGATCAGTCTTTTCAAAATTTTTTCATGCTAGAATACAAAGAGAGGGTGTTGCTACCTTTCTCTTTTGAGATTGAGGGAGAATACCATGTTTTTGAAAATTAGTTTGAAAATCAGTTTGATAGCACACAACTGAAATCTTGTGTTTCTGAGCAAAGCATATATGAGTTATCCAAAGTTGCAGAATGTCTTGAGAATCATCAAATAGATTATGTCTTCTATGATCCTATAACTGACTACATGGAAGAGTTTTACAGTCCATATTTCCAGTTATATTTTCATTATGAAGATCAGATTCATTTTATGTTGCCTTGGTCATTTCAGTATCCTATTTACTTATGGTTCAAGCACAGTCAAGAGGTTCAAGTTTAAGATCAGATCAATGATTTGCTTCATTGGAAGTTTCATGTTGCTTGAATCAAACATGAAGATTACAGTTGTTAGGGTGGGTAGGTAGGAGTGCGTGTGAATAATCTCAAATAGACTGAGCATCTTTTCAGTAGGTACAAATTCGGTTTTTCAACAGTAATCATGAAGCTTGAGCCCGAGGTGAAGGCCATTAGAGTTTGAATGAATCTTAGTAAATTTAAGAGTTTTTATTTCTAAGAAGATGGATAGCACTAGAACTACAGGTTCTTTGGTGTACCATAGGGGCACACCATCCCAAGTGGATCCACTGTTATCACAAAAAAATGAAGCATCATATGACAAAGTCATATAGGTTCATGTGTCAAAGGTAGGGTTGTAGGATTCATTTTTTATATACTTTGTCAAGGAAAATTTTAAATTTTTATTGTTTAAGCTTACCCTAAGGTCCAAACCCACTCACTTTAAAATCCCCTCATGTCACGTCACTCATAATTTTCTGGAAAATTTCAATTCCCAATATTTTTGTACCAAAATAGTAATTTTAGCCAAGAAACCACAATTTCGTAGCAAAAACCTCCAGATTTACACTAAACATGCTATGAAAGCGTGGTTTCCTGTCTTTCTTGTCAGATTCGCTGTTAGGTGTCAGAATATCATTGGGAAAGGGTAAGTTAGATACCATTCGAGTCATTGAGGGATAAAATCAAGGTACATGGTCAGGTCTAAAGTCATAATCATCATTTTAGGCATGTATGAGTCATCATTGAGTTATGAGTGGACATCAAACTTCAAAATATTTCAAATTCAGTCATTTCTCATTCTTCATTTCTTCTTCGCATGATATCGAGCTCTGGAGTGCTACTGAATTGAGCCAAAGTTGTGGCTGGTGTTTTCAAAGGTTTATAAAGATCACTGATCAAGCGAGGCTAAGAACTATCAATTGAGGCTGAGAAGGAATTAAAGAAACCATGGCAGAAAAAAGAAGGACAAATAAGGTTGGACAATGTCTCAGATATGAACCAGCATATATGAATCTAATCAATGAAGACCCAAAAAATGTAGAAGTCCTCAGAAGGACATGTTTCTTATAGTTTTGTGAAATATTACAAGGCTGCCATGTACAAGTTTTTAAGGAATTTGCTTTAAATTTCAGTGGAACAACTACCAAAGTGGGGATTCTTAATCTTTCCATCACACTAGAGGCCATTCCAGCAGAAACAAGGATTCCAAGGGGACAAGAGAAGTGGTTCAAAGGGTTCAAGTTTAACATGGAACAATGCAAAGAGTTTATGAAGCCCGAAAACAGTGAAATGAACCTCACTAATGCCATTCCAAGGAGTTTCATGAAGGATAACTACTCAAAATTTCTGCTTATCATCCAAAAGTATTTTACTTGTGAAGGAAGATATCATAAAGTCTACTCTTACCATTTCAAGCTTCTCCTACACTTTACTGGTAAGATATCTCTTAATCTGCCTTTCTATTTACATAGAAGTTGATCAAAAATGGCAGATAATGTCCAAGAAAAATATGAAGGGAGTGAGACTTCATTGTTTCATCATGGTTTAATGAAACTGCTAGTTTTAGATGAGCTCCAAAGACTAGGCAGAGAATGGTCTTTATTTTTGTTTGTTAATGGTTTTGAGTTGGATGCTCTTACTCCTTCAAGAACTCCTAAACCTAGGAGGATCCCATTACCCTTAGTAGCAGAACCAAGTGAACCGGCAAGACTATAACCAAATGAACCAGTCACGATGGAAACAGAGCATTTGCAGAGTTTTGATACACCCAATGTTCCACCTGCAAAATAGAAATCAAAAGTGCTCAAACCTACAAAACAAAAAACAAGCTGTGAGTAAAAAAGGAACTAAAAGGATGACAAGGAGCCAAACAATGGCCTTAGAAGACAAAACAGTGGCTATAGAAGACAGAGCAGTAGCTAAAGGAAATCTAGAAGACATATTACATGTCATTGACATAGAAGAGACTCCTATAGTCTAGAATGAGGACATAGAGGAAGGTGGACAGAAACTAAAGAAAGCCAAATTTGCAAAGAAACTAGAATTTGAAGGAGAAGATGTAGGTTTTATGCTCCAAGCAAGAAAGCCTATGATAAGCCATGCTAGAAAGATATTAGAGAGCAGTAAAGAGGTTCATCCACCTACTGACACAGTCCAACCACCACAAGAAATCATTGATCTTTCATCACTTGCAAATAAATATATAGTCGGAAAATCAAAGAAAGGAAAAGAGAAAGTAATGGAAAAAACAAAGTTTGAACTCCTTGAGAAAAAGTTAAAGTTGACCAAAAATGAAATTTATGTTATGAAGAAAGAACCAAGGAAACACAATGTAGAGAAGATTTAGTTTGAAAAGATGAAGGAAATTTGGGAAGAATAGGTTGACAATGTTTCCAAGAATTTAGATAATACACAACAGTTTATCAAATGGGCCATTCCATTGAGGAAAGAGGTCAAACATGTCAGGAGAATGAAAATACAATTGAAAGCCACCAACAAAAAGTTGAAAGATTAGGTTAAAGACCTCAAGGAATAGCTTGAACTAATCGATAAGGAGTTGGAGAAAAAAGGCCTTAAAATGACAGTAGTTGAGGAGCCAATTGCTCAACTCATCATCAATGAGAAAGAAACACCTCAAGAATCATAGTGTGAGGTGGTCTATGATTTTGAAGGCTATTGGCATGTTAGAAACAAGGTTTTTGCACTTAGAAGGTATGTTTTTGAAGCTACAAAAATTTATGGAATTTTGACTGTTTTCAGCAGTTTCGTAGCGTTCCTGGGCTTGAAGAACAGGAAAATGCTATGAAACTATTGTAGCTTTCCTTTTACATTTTGAACCGGTGTTTGGAGCTCCCAAGAGATGAAAATGGTATGGCAGATGTATTAAGGCATAATGAACATCATGTAGGAGGAAAGAACCAAAAATATGGATGGAAAAAGGCAGTTTGTAACGCTACGAAAGTACGCTACGAAACTGTCATACTTTCGTAGCGTACTCTTTTGAAGGTATATGAGCAGTTATGGATAACTGGACACTTTCAAAGGTCCAATGAAGCAACAAAATTGTAGAATTGCCTTGAATTTTAAAAATACATAAGAGGTATTTTCTAGTAATAAGTTATTAATATATAAAATGCATATGTGATGAATAAATGTTACAATGAGGCCTTGCTTACATACCTAGGTAGGTGGCCTTTCATGACTAACCATGTCTTTTAGACATGCCTTTTCAGTTAATTAATCAATATTTAAATAACCATTATCTAGATTATTTATTATTTACATTTATTGTATTTATTATATTTGTTATGAATTATATTCATAACATTGCCCCTTACTTGAAAAGCTTTTGTCCTCAAAGCTATATTACTAGTGATTTCTTCATCTTTGCTTATATGTTGGCATCACTGGTACTTCGCCTTGTATAATTTTGCTGGTGGTTATTTATTGAATTTAGGGTTTTTTTTGTTTATATATATATATATATCGCCTTGTATAATTTTGCTGGTGGTTATTTATTGAATTTAGCATTTTTTTTTGTGTGTGTATATATATATATATATTTGTTTGATAATTAATCTTTATAATTGTATGTTTATTAAAGTATATGGCTATAATCGGAAGGGTACGACGAGGGGTACATGCGAAGGTTTCATTGGTCAAGGGTCAACAAGATACAACAAGATACTAGTAAATGGTCAAGGGAAAAATGATACATAGTAGACAGGGATGGTCGATGGAAATACTAGGCACAACGGAAGAGGATTTAGAGATAGGAGATGGTGGACAAAAACATATGACGTTTGACACCCGTTCGACGGGATTTACTCAGCAAATCAAGGGCGTGTGTTCAAAACATATCAAACGAATGACTATCGAGGGATTTTTATGCTCCTCCAAAATGGTTGTAGCATCCCTATTACGCGCTGACACCCACAAGGTCGCCCATAGATCAACAAAGGAAGGAGCCTCACGATGAATTGGTAGGAATTGCTCAATCTTTAGTTCGCCATTTTCATGAATAGCCTCTCCAATCACATTTATGATGCGAATAAGAGTGGCCCTTCCAATAGGGATTATGATGGGTGGTCCCGTCTTCAAAAATTTTTGAGCACGGACAAGCTACTCGATTTCATCCATGGCCATGTTCTCGACGGTGTTCTCGCCCAAATACTGGGCGACCTTGATCACAAGACGAATGGGATTGTCAAAAACCTCCAGCGCTGTGAGGATCAGGGGAAACCTTGTTGGAAGGCGACATCAACGATGACACTGATGACCTGCAAGACAAGGCTGACAGGTCCAGCACTAGTGAACTATTTAGTCACATTTCCAGACAACCCAACGCTTTTTGGGCCACCAACGGAAACCCGAGCCTGCCAACTCTACAAGACATGGCCGAGATCACCCCCACTAGAGCACGATGACGGGTAGTCTATGTCGTGGGCATTTTCATATTGACCATCCCCATCCTCGTCACCACGATCATCCTCCTCTGAGAAATCTTGGTGCAAAGAGAAACTGCTCCATAATGCCTGAAGTCTCCCTAGCTCATCTGCGAGTACACCAAAAAATGTATCACTGAATTCTGTATCTAGACTGATAAGAGCCGTATTAATGGCTCGATAATGGGGGTAAGGATCAATTAAATGAGTCTCAAAAGGCACACTTGGGTCTGTGGCAATGCACTTGTGTGATGAATCTTGTAACCTCTCATGCAAACCAACAATATATATTGGATCACCTCTACTCAAAGCAAGTTAAGGAAGAGGAACAACTGCACGCACTTCTGCAGCCCCCTAGTGTCATAGGATCATATGCTATTAATGCATAGTTGTGCACAGAGTGCAGAAAAACAACATCTCTAGCTACCCTAGTTGTGTTAGCAACAAATGTAGGGTTAACATTTGAAACAAAAATGGGTATTGTGTACTTGTCAATGAAAAAAAATCCCATTATTTTAGAATGATATATAATCACCCCAGTTCCAGAAAAACCCTTAGCATGCACACCGTCAATAACTACACATGGTGGTATATCTGTCTCAACCATCACAGGTGTTGGCTTAATGACTCTCTCTGCATTAGAAATAAATTTTTGGCAATCATAGCTACCCAATAATTCCCTTGGAATTTATGGTGGTTGGATTGCTGTATCTTTGGAAACATAAGACTCATTTTATAATTCATGGTTAGTATTTGGAGAAGTATCTAACTCCATTACTTCCCCTTCTTTCTCACAATCCACTTCAAGATCAACTTCATCAGGATCCTCATCTTGATCTATATGATATTTATCAAAATATTCAACATTATAATCATCTAGTGCTTCATCTTCTTCACCATCTTCATTTTCAGCATCATCTTCCTTATTATGGATTTCTTCATAACCTTTTTTAAAACGGGTTATAGCTTCTGTACCTGACTTTTCTAATTGCTGAAGTTTTTCTCGAGTTTTTATAATCTGCTTAATTTCTTCAGGATCTACACATAATGGCACATTTTACGGTAAACTATGTTCATAGGCTCATAAACTACGTTCATAGGCTCGTGAAACTATTTTATGTAGCATGGCTCTGATACCATTGAAGCAACAAATCTATAGACTTGTTGACTTGAATTTTAAAAATACACAAGAGGTATTTTGTAGTAATAATTTATTAATATATAAATTTATATGTGATGAATAAATGTTACAATTAGGCCTTACTTATATACCTAGGCAGGTGGCCTTTCATGGCTGGGCATGTCTTTTAGACATGCCTTTTCAGTTAAATAATGAATATTTAAATAACCATTATCTAGATTATTTATTATTTACATTTATTGTATTTGTTATGAATTATATTCTTAACATTCAAGGGATCTTGTCAGAAGCCATCCAAAGCTGAAAGACCACATGATGAAGCCAACTCATCAACCAAACCCTTCGTTGAAGATAAGGACCAGTTTTCCTAAAAAACAGGGTTTGTTTATAGTTTTAGAGGAGGTAAATTAAGAGTTCATGTAGTGATGAGTCCCATCACACCCTATTCGAACATGTGAAGGCATATTTTTCAAATATGTAATTATTTTTAGGAGATAAGGTTGTTAATGTAATAATGAATAGTTCGAGTCTTATTAGAAAAAGGACTGTGAAGCAGGATAACTATCATTTTATCATTAAAATAGATGTTTTATTGTCATGCAAGGTGTCAGTAGGGAAAATTCGATGAATCTAGCCAGGAGGAAGATCATCTCATCATGTAACAAGTATATTAAAGGGTAGAGAGTCGAATTTGTAAGGGGTTGGAGAATTTTTGGCAAAACTGTAGCTTTATGTAATTGATTGTTTTCAGTAATACATAGACTTGTTTCTTGACCAACCTGAGATTCTGATTGGGTTTTTAGTGCCTATATTATCTATATATTTTATGTGTATCATTTGCGGTGGTTTTCATATTTAATACTCATAATTCATTCATGTAATGCTCTAACTTCCTTTATAGATGAATTAACTGTGTAATTTCCTGTTTCATGTGTGTATACTTCTGCTAAAAACTCTTACCTGCCTCAACTCCCATGTCAAGTGAACTTACTATTGAGCTACTGAACTTGTTGACTCCATAAGCCCAATGTTTGCATACTGATATTCTTTTCAACCTACACTTATCACAAACAAGTCATTTTCTAAGTAGAGTTAGCCATCTATTTTATCATTATAAAATATCATTAACCCTTTTAGAGAGAGCCCTCTCAGAATGAAGAGGCTAAGCTTCAGTCACAAGTTGGTTTGAAACAGTTAAATAAAGTTTTCTGGTTAGCAGCCAACCAGGTGTAATTTTGTGATAACATTTTGATGCGTCTGTCGGGAGTATGAAGATATACATCTCCCAAAATTTTAAATATGAACTCTTGAAGGTAGAAGGAGCTCATAATCTGTTCGAGGCTGCAACTACCTTGGCGGCTCCATTGTTGAAGATTCAAAATTTCAGAGATTCATGGTGATTCCAATAGACTTATGAAGAACTCAGATGCTGCCATTCTTGTTTTAAGGTATGCATCTATAGATTTTTCAAATATTTATGGCTTCCCAAATCCTTTTCCCAAAGATGCATATTTTTTAAGGAATGGTCCAAAATTTAATGGAGAAGATCCGAGTTTGACCTTGAAGTATATATCATATTTCTGTGACTTTACTGAGCTTCTTAGAGTTAGACATGAAGATATTTTCATCATATTGTTCTATGATTCATTTCAAGGGAAATGTAAACAGTGGATTGACAACTTTCTTGTCAGATCTATTAAGTCATTTGCAGAGTTTTGGCTGATTTTTTTGGAAACATGGATGGAAAGAACAGAGTTGGTGGCAGACTCTCCTTCCATTCAAGGTTTTAAACAATGGAATGATGATCATTATAATGAGGAAGTGGATGAAAATTTTTCTTTGTCTTTTTATTCTTATTTAAAGTCATTTAAGTGCAATTCAGAAGGTAAGATTCAATTTTTGGATAAAGTTGCTAAGAACATTGAGAAAGATATTGAAGTTTTAGAAGGTCAAATTCAATCCTATAGTCTTCATGATCAAGATCAGTCTTTTCAAAAGTTTTTAATGCCATAATACAAAGAGAGGGTGTTGCTAACTTTCTTTTTTGAGATTGAGGAAGAATACCGTGTTTTTGAAAATTAGTTTGAAAATAAGTTTGATAGCATACAACAGAAATATTGTGTTGCTGAGCAAAGCATACATGAGTTGTCCAAAGCTGCAGAATATCTTGAGAATCATCAAACAGATTATGTCTTCTATGATCCTATAGCTGACTACATGGAAGAGTTTTATAGTCCAGATTTCCAGTTATATTTTCATTATGAAGATCAGATTCATTTTATGTTGCCTTGGTCATTTCAGTATCCTGTTTACTTTGGTTCAAGCACAGTTAAGAGGTTCAAGTGTCAGATCAAGTTAATGATTGGCTTCATTGGAATTTTCATGTTGCTTGAATCAAACATGAATATTGTAGTTGTTAGGGTAGGTAGGAGTGTCTGTGAATAAGCTCAAATAGACTGAGCATCTTTTCAGTAGGTACAAATTTGGTTTTTCAACAATAATAATCAAGATTGAGCCCGAGGTAAAGGCGAATAGAGTTTAAAGGAAGCTTGGAAAGTTTCAAAGTTTTTATTTCTAAGAAGATGGATGGAACTGGAACTACAGGTTCTTTGGTGTACCACAGGGGCACACCATCCCAAGTGGAGCCACTGTTATCACCAAAGAAATGAAGCATCATTTGACAAAGTCATTTATGTTCATGTGTCAAAGGTAGGGTTGTATGATTCATTTTTTATATACTTGGTCAAGGAAAATTTTAAATTTTTCTTGTTTAAGCTTACCCTAAGGTCCAAAACCACTCACTTTCAAACCCCCTCATGTCACATCACTCATAATTTTCTGACAGATTTCAATTCCCAAGAATTTTGTACCAAAATAGTCGTTTTAGCCAAGAAACCACAGTTTCGTAGCGAAATACACTAAGAAATGTCACTTTTACACTACGAAAATGCTGATAATTTTGTAGCAAAAACCTCCAGATTTACACTAAACATGCTACAAAAGTGTGGTTTCTTGTCTGTCTTGTCAGATTAGCTGTTAAGTGTCAAAATATCATTTGGAAAGGGTAAGTTAGATATTATTCTAGTCATTGAGGGACAAAATCAAGGTACTTAGTCAGGTTTGAAGTCATCATCACCATTTTAGGCACATATGAGTCATCATTGAGTTATGAGTGGACATCAAACTTCAAAATATTTCCTAATTTAGTCATTTCTCATTCTTCATTTCTTCTTCGCATGATATCTAGCTCTGGAGAGCTATTGCATTGAGCCAAAGTTGTGGCTGGTGTTTTCAAAGGTTTACAAATATCACTAATCAAGTGAGGTCGAAAAATATCAAGCGAGGCTGAGAAGGCATTAAAGAAACCATGGCAGAAAATAAAAGGACAAATAAGGGTGGACAATGTTTGAGATATGAACCAGAAGACATGAATCTGATCAACGAAGATCCAACAACTGTAGAAGTCTTCTGAAGGACATGTTGCTTACAGTTTTGTGAAAGATTACAAGGTTGCCATGTATAGGTTTCCAAGAAATTTGCTTTAAATTTTAGTGGAACAACTACCAAAGTGGGGATGCTTAATATTTCCATCACACGAGAGGTCATTGTAGCAGAAACAGGGATTCCAAGGGGGAGAAGAGAAGTGGTTCAAAGGGTTCAAGTTTAACATGGAATAATGCAAAGAGTTTATGAAGCCTGAAAACAGTGAAATGGACCTCACTAATGCCATTCCTAGGAGTTGCATGAAGGATAACTACTCAAAATTGCTGCTCGTCATCCAAAAGTATTTTACTTGTGAAGGAATATATCATAAAGTCTACTCTTACCATTTCAAGCTTCTCCTACACTTTACTGGTAATATATCTATTGATCTGCCTTTCTATTTACATATAAGTTTATCAAAAATGGCAGATAAGGTCCAAGAAAAATCTGAAGGGAGCGATACTTCATTGTTTCATCATGGTTTAATGAAATTGATGGTTTTAGATGAGCTCCAAAGACTAGGGAGAGACTGGTATTCATTTTTTTTGTTAGTCGTTTTGAGTTGGATGCTCTTACTCCTTCAAGAACTCCTAAACCTACAAGGATCCCATCACCCTTAGTAGCAGAACCAACAGAACCATTGGTGGCAGAACCAAGTGAACCAGCAAGAGTAGAACCAAATGAACCAGTCATGATGGAAACAGAGCATTTGCAGAGTTTTGATACACCCAATGTTCCACCTGCAAAACAGAAATCAAAAGTGGTCAAACTTGCAAAACAAAAAACAGGCTGTGAGTAAACAAGGAACTAAAAGAATGACAAGGAGCCAAACAGTGGCCTTAGAAGACAAAAAAATGGCTAGATCAGTAGCTAAAGAAATATAGAAGACATATTACATGCCATTGACATAGAAGAGACTCCTATAGTCTAGGCTGAGGACATAGAGGAAGGTGGACAAAAACTAAAGAAATCCAATTTTGCAAAGAAACTAGAATTTGAAGGAGAAGATGCAAGTTCTATGTTCCAAGAAAGAAAGCCCATGAAAAGGCATGCTAGAAAGATTTAGAGAGCAGTAAAGAGGTTCATCCACCTAATGACACAGTCCAGCCACCACAAGACATCATTGATCTTTCATCACATGTAGAGAAAGATATAGTAAAAAAATCAAAGAAAGGAAAATAGAAAGTAATGGAAAAAATAGAGTTTGAACTCCTTGAGCAATATTTGAAGTTTTCCAACCACAAAATTGATGTTATGAAGAAAGAAGAAAGGAAAAACAATGTAGAGAAGGTTCATTTTGAAAATATGAAGGAAATTTAGGAAGACCAGGTTGACAGTGTTTCCAAGACTCTAGATAATACACAATAGTTTATCAAATGGACCATTCCATTGAGGAAAGAGGTCAAACATGTCAGGAGAATGAAAATACATTTGAAGGCCACCAATATTTTTTTTTGAAAGATCAGGTTAAATACCTCCAGGAACAACTTGAACTAATCCATGAGGAGTTGGAGAAAAAGGCCTTGAAATGATAGTAGTTGAGGAGCTAATTGCTCAACTCATCATAAATGAGGAAGAAAGACCTCAAGAATCATAGTGTGAGCTGGTTTATGATTTTGAAGGCTATTGGCATGTTAGAAACAAGGTATTTTCACTTATAAGATATATTTTTGTAGCTACACAACAATTTCATAATGTTCTTGGGTTTGAAGAATAGGAAAACGCTACGAAACAACTGTAGCTTTCCTTTTACATTTTGAACTGGTGTTTGGAGCTCCCAAGAGATGAAAATGGTATGGAAGATGTATTAAGGCATAATGAACATCATGCAGGAGGAAAGAACCAGAAATATGGATGGAAAAATGCAGTTTTGTAACGCTACGAAAGTACGCTACGAAACTGTCATACTTTTGTAGCGTACTATTTTGAAGCTATATGAGAAGTTTTTTGTGTAGTTATGGATAACAGGACACTTTCAAAGGTTCAAGGGATATTTTCAGCAGTCATCTAAAGCTTAAATACCACGTGATGAAACTAACTCATCAAACAAACCCCTCGTTGAAGATAAGGACTAGTTTTCCTAAAAAAAAGGGTTTGTTTCCAGTTTTAGAGGAGGTTAATTAAGAGGTCATGTATTGATCAGTCCCATCACACCCTATTCGATCATGTGAAGGCATATTTTTCAAATATGTAACTATTTTTAGGAGATAAGGTTGTTAATGTAATAATGAATAGTTTGAGTCCTATTAGGAAAAGGATTGTCAAGTAGGATAACTATCATTTTATCATTAAAATAGATGTTTTATTGTCATGCAAGGTGTAAGTAGGGTAAATTTGAAGAATCTAGCCAGGAGGTAGATCATCTCATCATGTAACAAGTCTATTAAATGGCAGAGAGTCGAATTTGTAAAGGGTTGGAGACTTTTTGGCAAAACTGCAGCTTTATGTAATTCACTGTTTTCAGTAATATAAAGACTTGTTTCTTGACCAACCTAAGATTTTGATTGAGTTTTTAGTGCCTATATTATATATATCTTTTATGTGTATCGTTTGCAGTGGTTTTCATCTTTAATACTCAGAATTCATTCATCTAATGCTCTGACTTCCTTTATAGATGAATTGACTATGTAATTTTCTATTTCATGTGTGTGTACTTCTGCTAAAAACTCTTACCTACCTCAGCTTCCATGTCAAGTGAAATTAATACCTAGCTACTGAACTTGTTGACTCCATAAGCCCAATGTTTTCATACTGATGTTCTTTTCAACCTACACTTATCTCAAACAAGTCATTTTCTAAGTAGAGTTAGCCATCTAGTTTATCATTATCAAATATCATTAACCCTTTTTGAGAGAGCCCTCTCAGACTGAAGAGGCTAAGCTTCAGTCACAATTTGGTTTGAAACAGTTACATAAACTTGGCTAGTTAGCAGCCAACTAGGTGCAATTTTGTTATAACAGAGGGGCTGACTCTACCCCTTCTTCCTTCTGGTTTATGTCTTATTTATCCTTATCTACGAAATTGTCTATATTCCTTTGGTGAATATTCATAATCCTTTGGGTGGTAACCATTGTACCTATTATTATGCATCTTTATCCATTCATCGTCATTGACTTGTAAACCACTTCATAAATGCCATGCACATATCATTTAACTTTCCATGCATAGTCGTCTAATTTAATTTGTTGTGTTCATTGTCATGTACACTTGTTGCACTTTTTCATCTCTTATGCATCACTTTATAAAGTTTTTCTCTTATATGTGCCTAAGCTATTGTGTTTAAGAAATCCTTATATGCATGTATTTTTTCTTGCATCTATGTCATATACTCTTTTATTGGGGGTTTTGGCACAATGGTGTAAAAAATCCTTTATAAGAAGAATGTTAAGAAATAACAAACAAATGAAAGGAAGCAAGGCGAGCATATAAATAATACAATCACCTATAAATACAATGAAAAAATTGGAAGCATTAAACCATGAATTTAATGACAAAAAATAATTCAAATAGTATATATTTGGTGTAAGAATTAATGCTAAATTTAGCATTAAATGGTAAAGAAATTAGAAATATTTCACATGGTGAGAGTTGTATATAGTTAATGGGCTCCATAAATCTTTGTGGGAGGGTCGTTATGCCTCGTATGCTCAATCTCAAACTTCAATGTATGTGGGAAACATACCCCCTTGGTGGACAATCACTTTGGAAGGAAAAAAAATAAGTAAGAGGGTAAGAATGCTCTCAATGGAAGATGGAATATTGATCTCCAATTGCATTCCTAGAATGCAACTCTACTATGATTTTCTCCTTTATAATGCATTCTCGTGGCTCTTTTTTATAAATAGAGTTGGAATCAGGAACTAGTTCTCATGTGAATGGTCTTCCTCCTTTAGCTAGAATTTATGTGCTAGATTGGAATTTGAGGAAATATTAGGGTTCAAGTAGGCCTATTTATAGTTCAATATTGGTATGTTGGAAGTTTGAAAAATACCGAGAAGTGTGGGAATGAATATTAAAGGAAATGAATCTTTTTCACCTCTTTTTATTTTTCTTTACATTCACTAAGTCATAAATCGATTAACCATCATCACCATATACATTACAAAATCATAAATTTGAGGAAAAATCATAAACACAAGAAAAAATTATATCAAAAATATAAGCACATCATCACACAAGGGGACACTATATGTTAGGTGCAAAAACCCAACGGGTAAAAACCACTATTTTTGTTGTCTTTGTCTGCTTCTTATTATTATTGAATATTCTCTTTACATAGCCATTGGCCACCACCAGTGTGCAAGCCTCTACTCACAAAGAAATGGATGTCACCACTCACTCAGAAGCCACCACTTCCAGAAACTATGCAAGCCACCACCTACTGAAGGCCATCACCTTTACTAATTTTCCAGATAACACTAGAAGGAATCCTCTACTCACTGAGCAAGTTCTCTGACCTCCACCAAAAGGAAGCCACAAATCCCTTAACAAGCCACCACTTTCCTGCAAGCCTCTACCCACAAAACTAAAGGCCCCAACCTTCAAACCCTCAAGGACCTAATTTCATCTATATTCAAACTGTGGCCCACTGCAACTCAAATCAACACAAACTTTAGCCTAATTTCATCCTATTTTCATATTGGGCCCCATATAATGTTAATCTCAAACAATTAATACATTCCCTACAACAAAATCCCAGCAGTAATCAATACATCACCTCAACATAATTAGAAACATAAATATAAATCTGCAATAGCATGCCAAATTTGATAAAGAATATACCAAACATCAAACCTATGTTATACACACTCTCAACGTAACTCCATAAAACAAATGCATATTATAGTCATCAAAACTCAACCATGTCTCAATAATAGAAACCACACACAATACATACAATAGAGCTACATCCATATAAAATATCTCCAATAATAAAACATTATCTGCTCAACTATGATCCCCTACATGCACATTGTTATCAAAACAAAAGTGTTGTGGAAAGCATGCTAACATCCAATTCTCCATTGTAGTAACAATATTCTCAATCAAAAGCCTTCATAGACCTTCATAAAACACTTGCTGAAGTGTGCATGCAAAACTCTACAATAATTTCCTTCAGCAATTTGCTACAACTATGTCTTTCCTCTCACATGGCTATCAATGTTCTCAATGCTCTACCATGACTTACTCTCATAAAGGAACCGACCCCTGTTTCACAAATATTTCTCTTATATATATGATATGAAGTGATTAAACAATAATATCTTAGATATATGGAGATACTTATCTTTGACTTGATCCAACACGAACTTCATTCAATGAGAGACTTATCTTTGACTTTATCACCTTCTAGAATGAAGACTAGCTCAAGTCGACTTTATACCATGAAAAACCATGGGAAAAGACACTAGGAAATGCTCATGGTATTTTATGTGTACACACAAAAACTTAAAAATTCGCTTATAGGGCATCATCACCAGGATTGAACTGTCTCTGAGGGATGACCATCGTAGGGATAGAGTGGGCTCCCAAGGAGGTTGCTGAAATCCTCTCTTTGTGCTAGTTATCATACCAAAAAAGTTTCTATAACTTAAGGAAAATCAAACTTTCTCTTCCCAAATTTTTTTCCCACTGTGAAACCACTTCCTCAAGCACCTCCAAGACCTGTACACACCTCAACAAGACTTCAATAAACCTATGTAATTATCATGAAAAATAATCGAAGATTGTTGACATAAAAGTCAACACAATTGACTCCATGGTTTAATCCTTAGCTAAACATCCAAGGTTGAAATCAATTCCAACGCCATGCTGCTAACATTCTCCCCCTTGGCATTTATGTCAACCTACAACCACAACACCAAGCCAATCTCCATAAACTCGTCAAATTGGTTGATCTCATTCTTTTCTTGTGGTTGTGTCACTCTCCCCCTTTGAAATCAATGGAAAAGGGTGGAAAATTCTGGCTAAAACACCATCTAAACACTCTCGATACCAAGTGATATGCTGATGAAATATGATCAACTAAAATAAACTGCAAATAATCATTAAAAACCAAGGAAATTGTTTCCTTCTTTAATCCACACGCTTCTATGCCAACGTCATGTCTTCTCCAAGTTGAACATGCAACCCCTAAACAGGTAATGGAGATGCAACCATCTTCTCCATGATGTTGTACATGCTATCTGCTGCTACTAATGCCTCCTTATCACTTACAAGAGGCTACTCCTCATGGACCATGGAATTTACACATACATGGCAAAATGATTTGACAATGGTCACAGGGCTTCATAATCCTAATACGTAGCTAAATCAATGAACTATAATGACTACTACAATGATATCAAAGAGCCCATATATGGCTGAAATATGATTCTCTCTCATGCATAGCTATCACCATGAATCAACCAATAAACTAAATGATAAATACTGATGTTAAAAGGATTTATCATGAGAGAACATGGTTGAAATGAATGCATGTCAAGACTCATGACTCTCTTCTTCTATGCATGACTGGGACAATGATATAAAATGCAATTACATGGTTGACCAATGATGCTATTCTAAGGATGGCTAGTGCAAAAAATTTTCAATGAATTTTTCAATGATAAACAAATACATATATGGCTGAAAAATTACTTCTTTCAATCAAGGAAACATATGTGATGTTACTACAAGCTACTGAGTGAAGGAAATGAGACAATTAACAAGTAATCCATGAAATCTGCATATTGTGCATAGTTCCCCGCGAGCTCATTATACCTCCAATGAGTAGGTTGATCTAGTGGACATGAATGTGTTTGAGACTCTTGATCAAACATGTTGTTGCAACACACTTAGGTCTTCACGATGCTGCCATACTGCTACCATATGCTCCCCTGAGACTGTGCATGCCTCACATATCTCTTCTACAGTCCTTTAGTCATATATCAATGGATTGTAGTGGGGCTAGATCCTCTACCCGAAATATAAAGAGGAAGAATATGTTCTTGATTTCTTGCTTCATCTCACTCTCCCCTTCAACACATACACATTATCTGGTGTCCTAATTCCTTTGGAAATCACTTTCTTGAATTTCTCCTTCCTGATGCAACATCCTTTAGATTTGAAAATCACTTCATTTCCTCGATCTACCATCTAAGTCACATTTGCAATATTTTTCTTCAACCGTTCAACCAGTAGTACATCAACCGCAGTAGTTCTTTCATCACCAAGACTGGATTTTCCTTTGTCCAACACCTTAGAAGGTGTATCACCTCCAAGAATGATATGGCCGTATGTGGTCTTCCTCAAGGAGAGGAAATTTCTCTTTTCCCCTAGCATGTGGTGGGAACAACCACTATCTATATATTGTTGGCCTCCACAATGTCCCAAGGATGAAAGGAAATCGACGGAGGTAACCTCGAACCAAGCTTTTAGTTTGGTAGCTAGCCCTACCAAAGCAGGAAGGGCTCTCTCTATGAAAAAAAAAACCAAGGGTTTGACTAGTAAAAAAGTGGATTTTAGGCTAGATAGCTCAGCTCGATGGTTTTGAAAGATTTAGGGTTTTTTTGCTGGATCAGGAGTGAAAATCAGGGAATTAGGTCAAAGTATCAAAGGTTTCAGCTGCAAGAAATATAAAGGAGAAAGGTAGCTATGATTTTGTGATGTATTAAGGATTGGTCAGTGTAGTGTATGGTTAAATAAGCTAGAATATCATAATGAGCATATGCACCATGAATTCATTAATCAAGAAGGAAAATTACACAAAATGAGATTCCTAACAAAATGGAGCTTAATGAAAAGAATTATGCTTATAACCTCTTAGAAAAATCACTGAAGATCAAAGATATGGTAAGGAGACAATTATATCATTCATATATATCTATAACAGAGAGAAAACATTATCACAAACTCATAACACGAGAATTCCTTAATAATAACTGCAACTGTCCTTTGATTTCATGTAAAAAGTGATGAAGTACAAGCTACAAGACTTCCACCCTATGATGTCCAACCATCAAAATGACCGAAAAATTCATACATATAGACTCAGAAATGACTTCCCCTCTCTTAGGGGTCGAATCTCTAAGTGTAGGAGCAACTCACAAGAATCTCTCAAAAAAACCCTAACGACTAGGGAGCTTAAAACAAATCCTTCATGTTGAGTTTGATTGACCTGCTCCTCATTAATGAGGTCCTAAATTACATCAAAATGATCACGAAAATCTCATTTACATCATATTACATAAACTCAACATGAAAGTAAATAAATTACATCATCAAACCGATATTTACTGAGAAAAAACTTGAAATTTTCACAAATAGGAAAAAGTGCAACACATCTCTGTAAAAGCACAACAAAAGCACAACACCCAGCTTGTGAGAGACTTTTGAAGGCATTCCCATGCTCCAAATCCAATTCTAAAAGGTGATATGAAAATATGAGGATGTCTATTTGTCACTAGACACCTAAATCAAGAAAAATGGACATTCCATGAGAGAGAAAAATGGATTTTGCCACAGCTACTCCAAAAAGCGTAACACCTAGTCCAGAAAGGTGGTATAAAGTGTGTTTTTGACCAGTTTTTGGGCATTTTATCTCCATCAGTTTGTTGATAGGGCATAAAATGTTGATAGCTGTGATGTATGAGGCATTATCTATCTAACAAGGTAGACCTTTTTCCATTTAGATGTGTTGTCAAGATAAATCCCCTTCACGGAGCGAGGCAAACTCTCTAGCCCTGGAGTGGGTCTAGCAACACAAGATTATTTCTAATGCAAAGATATCTTAACTAATGTTTACAATGCAATGAGAAAAGAGACATAATTACCTTTTTCCCAACGCTACACTTGAATCCGTTGATGGTGTCCTTGATCCACGATCCTTGTAGGCTCGCTTCCTGCTATTGATGGCACGTGAATACCTACGGATGATCAAGAGACAACAAAAAACATGATACAATACATAATAAACGTAAACATTAGCTATATAGTAGATCAAGGAGTACCAGAAAATTTTCATAAAAATTTAGAAAATTATAGAAAGAAAAAATTAGATGTTATTATTGATAAATTAAAAAAGGAGAGCTCACAACCTAGGCCTTGATGTTGGAGGTGTAATTCAGTGAACCCCCATGGATGAGATCAAGGCTCTAAAATAAGAGAGCTCGACCTTATCACCACCATTCAAAAAGCAACTCGTCGTCCTTGAGGTTATAGAGGTCGAAGCTTCTCCTCCATTTGAGGAAGCACTACCAGAAAGGGGATCAACGTGATTTTCCAAGAAATTAGGGCGCTGATAGCACTAAGCCAGAACCGTGAGAAGGACATCAGGGTGGTCATGTCACCAGGAATAGCGCTGACCCAGGAAACTGGGAATTTGACCAAGTTTCTTCAGTAATCTTCCAAGGTAGTCTTCTTTGGATCTTCAAGGGGATATGTGATCTGAAAATGGGTGGATAACTTGAAATTCTTATGCGCAAGCACCTCCCACTCAGTTAAACAAATAAAATATCTTGCTTATACATGATTGTGTGGAATTTTATACTTGAAAACATGTGTATTTTTTTTAACTGTTTAAGCGCTTTACGAACATTTGTTTTTTCCGATATTAAGCACGTTCAACAATCATATAATGCAGAAAATAAGCATCAACACATAACAACAAATTTAATATAGGAGTTCACCTGAATATCGTGGGCTACGTCTCCTTGAGCCTTTTTCAATTGACTTGGCTCTTTGGGATTAGTATGGAAAATTTATTTTACAAGTTAAAAAATCAACTCCAATGGTTATTTGGGCCATACCATTGGGTTTATAATACCATCATACCCCTTTCATGGTTGTTATCACTCTGAAGAAAGAACTAGGTTCCCTTAGACTTGATTTCTGCTATCGATGCCTTAAGCTTCCCTAAGCTTCACTGTGGCACTAGCCATTTAAGAAATAATTTTATGTCCCTGAAACCTTCTCTACTATCTCTAGCATACATCATACCTCCAAAATAGACTGATCATTTGCTCAAAATGAGCTCTGGCTCCCCAATATAGGACTCCATCCACTATTGGACCTGAGCTGCCCAAAACTTCCCTATGGATTCTCAACCTTCAAAAGTCTCCAAATGAATCTGAAAATTCCTTAAATGGATTCATAATTTCAAAAATATTCATAATAGACTATTCACTTGCATAAATTGGCCTATGGCTGCTCTAGTTTCACCTCCAACATCTGGTGGCACCCCCTGGCTCTAGGGTCACTGAAAAATTCTCTGAAGCATATAGACCTTCAAAAGTCTTCAAAAGCTTGTAAAAATCTCTCCAATGGATTCATAAGGCTCATTACAGTCAGAAATGACTATTGGTTTGCTGAGAATGGATACTGGTTGCTCTGGATAGGCCTCATTCTCTTGTTGGCACCTAGTGGCCCCTAGAACTTCTCTGAAGAAACTATGCCTTTAGAAGTCCTCTACTGGCTCTGAAAACATCACCATTAGTTCTAGAATGCATGAAACATCCAAAATTGACTATTGGCTTGTTGATAAAGACCTCTAGCTGCCCTGGCTAGGCCTCAAACTACTGTTGGCCCCTGGTAGCCCTAATGGCCCCTAGAACTTCTTTGAAGCTAAATCCCACTCAGAAGTCCTATTATGGCTCTAAAACCCTCACCAATGAGTCTATAATGTTTGAGATAGTTGAAATTGACTATTCACACTCTTAGAATGGATGAATCTAGCTCAAGATAAAGTCTAACCCAAATTTGTCCAGTGACCCCTAAAAATCCTCCACTAAATGTGGAGAACTACATTTATATGCAATTAAAAATGGCCAAAATCCGAAAATTTTGGTGGCGGGCTCAATTTACTGCCAGTTTTCAAACGGTAAAATTAATGGTTAAGGTTAAGGGGAGGGGGTGGCCGCATGCCAACCTCCGAAACCCCCATGGTTATACTAACTGCC
Organism: Pinus albicaulis; assembly: GCA_034641835.2. NCBI lineage: Eukaryota > Viridiplantae > Streptophyta > Pinopsida > Pinales > Pinaceae > Pinus > Pinus albicaulis. The sequence goes on from CM076575.1 coordinate 484,581,029, forward strand.
AAGCGAAACTTTGCTTTGAAGTCGAGTTGAAGCCCTTTAAACCGGAGTCAACACACTGAGTAATGCTAACCGCGCGGAAAATTTAAATGTGATGGTTTTCATGTGATAAGGTTTCAATTAAAATTATGAATATCCAGGCAGATAAGCCAATAGTGTTAGCTCTTGGACTTGGGGTTAAGGCCACATGGGGAGGGGCTGGCCGCTCTGCTCCCCCAAAATGGAAACCAACAAACGTTATATACAAACCGCCAACCATAGTTAATAAGAACTACATGTGGCATTTTGGCATGCAGGTAGGTTAGTTGGAGTGAGGTGAACCATTCGAATCCTGCGGAGACCGAAAAAAAATTTAGAACACCAAACCTGGGCCACGTGGTAGCCTTTGATTGGCTGAAACCACAACCCATCAAGAAAATTGTGACATGTGTTAGCATATGATTGTCCCTTAAGGAATATTTTAGGGAATATTTCGAGGAATATTTCTTGGAATATTCTAAGGAATATTCCAAGAATATTCCAGGATTTTTTTTTCTCTGAACATTCAAATGCTCAGTCAAACTTGGTAAAAGGACAAAAATTGCAGTTTACTGGACTTTTCAAATCGCGATAAATTCTTCGTACGGTGTCGGTTTTTCGAACCGTTTGTGGCAACGGAAACAAGAAGATGAGATCTATCCAGTCGCTCAGGTTCGACACACTTTCTAACACTTTGAAATTTGAGCTATCACTTAGGTCCATGATCCAAATCTGATCAATATGTGAACATATTTATTGATGGTGGAAAAATTGCACAGGATTTGTCATGGGGCATTTTAGGATCAGGGACGGGAAAATGAGCATGGTGAAAAATTTTGTGTAACATATGCCCCCTAAAGCATGAAGGTAGAAAAAGGAGTGATGGCTGAAATGCTTTATGAACCAAGGCAAAGAACGCAGACCACCTCCAAAAAACCTACTAGATCAAACATTTAAAATATATGACATCTTTGGTATGAATATTCCTAACCATAATGCTATCAAATAACACTTGAACCCATGACATGGTCGCAACCATCCGTCTAAAGAGATAATAGAAATGGATCCGCAGTATGGACGCAACCCGTATAGATAGGATCATGTACAAAATCATGAATACTCAATAACTCCTCGCAACCAAGACCAAAAATCAGATGTGACCCAGGGTCTTCACTGCGATCTCAATCAACCCAAAGTATGAATCTAGCCATGTGAATAAGTGTGTTGGTGTCGAACATGGTGGAAACCACCTGATTACTGGTCAATGATGAGAACCGTTAACAGGCACGAGAGATACCATCAATAATGACGATGGACCTCAAGGTACAACAACACAATCTACAAACATGAATGAATGTGTTGAAGTCAAACACTTGCAGAATCATTCGATCGAAGGCCAATGATGTGAACTTGTCGTTGAACATGGAGAAATTTCCATTGAGGCATGCAAGCTCCAAGGTACTGAACAAAAGTTTCTAAATGACCTTCCCGAATAATGAGCTGATGTCGACAGGAAGTGATTCATCGAAGGAGGGCTATGATGATTCCCACATCATCGAAATGAAAAAAAAGATAGCTTAAGATGATAGGAGTGATTCAGGATTGTAACAGAGAAGGTGAGATAAGCAGGGGATGTTTGACAAAAATGACTTCTCCTAAACATATTGGCGACACGACTCTGGAGTGTGGTAGCATTTGACTCAAATAGGATTAGAGGTCATATTGAGAAAATTGGTAATAAAATGAGAGGCAAGTGGATTTCCCAAACCCATGGAGGCAAAGTGATGAATGTAGGATGTCCCCAACTTGACACGAAATGCAGATGAGTGTCATTTTCAAGAATGACAAGCTGCCCAAAATACACATAGGATGTTCACTTTCAATTTTCCCTTGTTATTGCTAACGAGTACCTCTTTTTTTTATAGCTAGCATGAAGAGGATAGAATATGCTGAGTGCATAAGTTAATTCTTCAAGTGAATCTATCCTATTAAGTTTAATGAGACCTAGGAAAGAGGAACTCGGTCTCGTCATGGTGACACTTCTTTCATCATTTAATCTTTAACGAGTCCAATGAAAGGGAAAATCGGTAACTTTTCATGTTCAAGGAGTTTGAAAAGAAATAAAAAAAGTTAAACTCCATCATGTACCTTTTTGTAAGTCGTCTCTCGAATATGAAAAGGTAGAAAATAATATCCGAGAGAACCTCTTGACCGTGTTCGATAAGGGTATTCCTTTTTCGTAAATAGTAAATCTGAACCCGAAAAAATGGGTAAACGTTCACTAATATCACGTTAATTAATTCACTTTAACGAGTTCGAAATGATAGGTAATCGACAATATTTTCATTTTTCAAAGTTAGAAAAGAGCTGAAAGTTGATGTAATATCCCAAAAGGGAGAATGTAGTAATACTAAAACACAATATAAGAACTACAACAAAGTAAACAATAAATCTAAATACACCATACAAATATAAATAATAGTTGAGCCTTTTTATCATATGGGAGGTGGATAAATAGTACAAAAATGCTCAAAATATGAGACACTCAAGCCAAAGAGATGGCCTAGGTTGAACCTAAAATGATCCCACAGGAGGGACTACGTAACTACTAGAAGGAATACTGTGCTGTCCCTGTTGCAACTGCTGGGACTGCAACTGCCAAAAAAATGTAAAATGTAGATCTAGGCAGTTCTGGAGCTCCGATAATGTTGAAAATATATATCCTAACTCTATGATGGATACCCAAGATAACCTAGAAAGGATTTTACAGATCTATCAATCTAAAAAATCACCCTCTTAGGGCTTCCACATATTCACTACTGGGTATGTAGATCTGCTGCATGATCTGAAGAATAGATGGTTGCAATGTTATAAAGTCAGCTCAATGCAATAAGGGTTGATCCCTTCACTATATCCTTGGGCTAAAAGCTCAAGATCTAGCTCCTCCAACCTTCTTCATTGATTGCATCTGCTGCTACACAACTGCTTGACAAAAATGCGCTGTCAAGGAGGGAGGCTCTCTAGGTTGCTGATAAATATGTCAAATCAACTAAGCAATGGTGGAAATAGTGAATGCAAAGTGAGGAGATGGTCTCTCATAGGATTTCCAGCTGAAATACTGGAAACTTCCTTCCTCCTTTAGATCTGCAAGACTGGACTGCACAATCCTTGAGGGGATTGTTACTGCATGGAGGTAAAATATAATGGCCTGGATGCCGGATATAGTTTGTTTCTCCTGAAAGGTTGAAAATGAATAACAAGGTGAAATGTTGAATCCTCCATTGGTTTCCTACCCGAAGTGCTAGAAACAACCACCATCTCTCAAACCCTGATGCAGGAATGCATTATTCCTGTGGTTAAATGAGCATATGAGAGTTGTATGAAGATGGCACCAATTCCTAATGATGAATGAGCTCAATAGAAACATTCCGAGAGTAGGCACTCGAAGTCCCCCGTGGGTAAGGGTGGGATTTCCGCTCAGAAACACCCTGTGCTAAAAAACACTACAGACTTAGCTAAACAGCATAAGCATGCATAAAAATGTCACATGACAAATCTAGATCTAAACAGATCAAAAATAATAATAAAAAGCCTACCTTCTATTGTGCCTTCATCTTCATTATATAGATTATGAGCATTCGATAGCCCTGACCCACCTCATAACTGCGTTGTACATGTGGCCATTAGTCTCCATGAAGACTGCGATGTCTCTCCATGATCTCCATCATGTTTGCATTTAATTCCCACTCTCTCCATCATGTGTGCATTAGATGCACCACTTCCTCCACTATATTATCATAAGTGCTTTATGATCTTACTTTGAATGCACTATGATATCAGTTGACCTCCTCCAAGATCCTCATGATTTTACATTAATGATCCATGATCTCCACTCTTCCTTCATTTAAGAAGCTGCTCCACTACTCCATAATGTAGATCTAGATCTAAAATATCCACATACACACATAAAAAGTGGATTTTATTCATCTATTGGGTTTGTGGGTCCCTCCACCCTCTTATTTACTTAATTAATTATGAAAATTAAGAACTCTTATATTCCAATTATATGATGGAAAATTGGGAATATTACAATTGACTTCACGGGGTTTCTTTTTCATAAATGTTTAACGAGCCCGAAAAAGAGATAAAATGCAACTCGTTTGTATTAGAAATAATCACCAATGGTGTGGAAGTCCTGTACTGGATGGAAACAACAAACATCACATATATCAAGGAAAAATAATAAAATATTGGCGATTTTTTATTATTTTTTATTATTTTTTTATGTTATTTATTTATTTATTTATTTTTTTTCAGAAATCTATAAATAGACCAAAAAAATAAATCATTTTCACCTTTCTATTTCGAGAAGAGCATTTTGTCCATTTTCCCTCTGAATTTGAAATAAGTGGTGTGACTGATCTAGGACACCATTCGTTGATTTGTTTGCATCAGGTAATAGCTCCAATCCTCATTTTCATTTTAATTCCATTCATTTTCCATTTTATTTTAGAAATAAAAAGATTAGGGGGAAGAATTTCAAGTTTTAAAACAAGAAATCCACCCAACTCCACTATTAATTTCTAAAATTACCCCAATGAAAACTCCTAAAAAGCCAATTGAACATGTTTTGCAGGTGCTTTCATCAAAGATTCCGATCGAATGGAAAGAATAAGGCCATGAGGTGGAAGACAACCAAGCTTTGTAGGATCAAAATTGCGTCAATGCTTTGTACAATTGCGGGTTGTTGAAGTTCTTTCAAACATCCAGGCTAAAATCTCAACTGGAGCTACTCCAATACTTGATCACTATATGCGATGTGGACTGACAATTTTTTTTCATTGGGGACCAAGAGTTAGAGTTAGATGTGATGGACATTTAGTTCGTCACTGGACTGTCTAGGAGAGGGAGAGGATCCAACTCTCTAGAGCTTGCGTAGGGGGTGAGAGTACCAACATGCTCATCCATAGATACTATCCTGGGGCTCAGAAAACATAGAGCGGGAAGGTAGAAATTTCTTCCATTAGAGTGCTTCCCTTGCACACAATTCTACATTGCATCACGAGAGTGGCAGAAGCCCATGCATTTCATGAGTCAACGAAATCTCAGTTCCAATACGGAGTGGAATTCTTGGCCCCAACGATGTTCAACTGGTGTGAGGGGTTACTGGCTAACATGAAGAGCAAGCTAACCAAGTGCAAGATAGGGTGATAGAAATAGTTCGGGTATGGGTCAATTCTGGTGACCTTTTTTCTAGAGAGAGTACCCCTGTTCCAGTACCAGTTGCTAGAGATCCATGATCCAACCCCGAGGGATCCGAGGCTGATGAGATGGTGCAACATTATGCCATGACAGGGTGGGGCCCAACAGATGCATTTCTCCACAACATTTTTCAGTCGGTTGCAGCGTCAACTTATCATAGTTTAGGACTATGCATATGCCGACATCGAATTTAGAGGAGATCCAAATCTTCCTATTCCACTAGGTACACAGTGGACCGATGTAGGTAAAAATTGTATTTTTTTAATCATTTTTTAATTTTTGAATTTTTTTGGTTATATATTCTGAAACATAAACTTATGATGTGTTTACAGATATGGGTCCTTAGAGACCTTCAGGAATGTCACTGATTGCACGGATGGTAGCCCATCCATCAGAGGATGCTCCTTATGAGGAGGGAGCAGATACATTGGTTGAGCTCAAGAAAAACCTGGTTGGCCTCATGAGAGGCATTCTAGAATATGCTACATTTGATGAGATTCCTCTACGCCTTCAGAGACATACAGTCGGAGTTCCGGGCAGACTGTGTCGATTGCCCTGGCGAGTGATTCGAGTAGTAACTTGCTACCATGAGCATCATGTGGGCAGATAACAACCCTACTTTTACATTTATGTACTGATGTAGGCTCGAAGAGCCATTTTTGTAACATAACACATATTTTTTGAGATTTTTGATGTAACACACTTGACAGACCGATATATATATATACACATATGCATATTTCTACGACGACTTGTGTATCATGATGATGTCTTGATTTTACATATTGTGCAAATGTCTATCTAATACATGGTTTTCTAATGTATATGTTAATGTATTTAAATGTCTTGGAATATGTTGATATGTGATAAAATCAAAATGTCTTTCCAATAATATAGCACGCAATTACATACGAAAAATTTGAGGATTGTGCACAGAATAATGCCCATTCAATTGTAACACAATGAGTTGTGAGTCTAACTTAACAACCAAATCTCTAATCCCAAGATAAATGGAATCAGATAATAGTTCGATCACTGCACTATACTTGGAAATTTTGTTAGTTGTTTGACCTAAATAAATACCTTGTAAATTAATCAACTCGCCATCAAGAGCAAAGAGTGCCCATGCTGCAAAAGACATGTTCTATGTGCTATGCCAAGTGGCGTTGACAAAACAAACGTAATCATTCGAAGAAATCTGCAAACCAATTGGAACACAAGGTGAACAGAGGAAATATGTCTGCAAGGCAAACAATCACACCAAAAATCAACTCAAAGAAGACTAATGAATAAAACACTAATGTACAAAGTATCACACTTATGCTTAAGCGTAATAGTTTCTCAGATAGAGCCCATTTCGGGGCTCAACCAATGGATTGCTTTCATAATTTTCTAGCTCATAGTCTCCTCAATCTAATACATGTTGAATGATATAGGGCCCATGCCACATTGGCTCGAGTTTTCCTATCCCAACTTGTCATGGGCTTTCTCATAAAGCAGGAACAAGTCACCTTCGAAGAAAATGTGGGAGAGGGGGGGGGGGGGGGGGTTGTGTTGGTGATTGAATATTTTTCATATTGAACCTTAACTCGTCGTTGATGCGCTTCAAGAACTAAATTAGCAAGCCTTTTGGTCTCGTCGAGATGCTCGAGGTACAACTGATGTTGTCCATCGGGAGTGTGGCCTCTAGACCGTACACCAATTGGAATAGTGTGAATCTAGTGGCAGTCTTAGCAGAGGTTCGATACACCCACAAAGTTGAGAAAAGCATGAGGTGCCAGTCTCATTTGTGCTTCCCATTGGTGCATTGAAACATAGTCACCAAGAGTTTTTTGACAGCCTCAACCTTGCCATTAGCTTTTGGATAATAAGGGGTGGAGTTACCATGACGTAACCCCAATTAAGTAGCGAGATCTTTAATCATATAATTACAAAAATGAGAGCCATGTTCAGTGACAATCGCTTTCGGGACACCAAATTGAGCTATGACATGATTTAACAAGAATTACACTGTAGTTAGACCTTCATTATCATATGTAGGCATCGCCTTGTCCCATTTAGTGAAATAATCGATGGCAGCGATGATATAACCATGCCCCCTGGACGAGCGAGGGTTACAAGTCATGAAATCTATGCCCCATTTTGCAAAAGTTCCAACGACCACAACTGGGTGCAAGGGTGAGGGTGGGGCGCGCTCTTTCCGAGAGTAGATCTAGAAATAATGGAATTTTCTTACTGTGATAATGCAATATTTAAAAATAGACGACAAAAAATACCCTGTGCGAAGGAAATTTTGAGCGGTAGCGTAACCAGACATGTGACCAACACAAGCCCCAGAGTGCCAGTCATTGAGATCTTTCTCAGCTTCCTTGAGATTCAAACATAGACGGAGGACATAGTTGATACTAGTGCGATAGAGGGTGTCTCAAACGATGCAGTAAGGTTAGGACTGGTAGCGAATCCGTCATCGCTCAGAGTGCGATAGCTCTGGCCAAACATTTTGGGTCTAGATATAGACAATGATGTCTCCATACCATGGATCAATAGTACTAATGATAAAGAGAGTCTCATCAGGGATGGACTCATTAAGAGGAGTGGGATCATTCGTGGTGGGAATATCACAGATCAAATCGGCAAAAAATATGGATTTATTAGACTTAGCAGCAGTGAATTATAAGTCGAAATCTTGCAATATGACAATCCATTACGAGTACTTGCCCCAAAGAAAATGACGTTTGAGAATGTAAGTCATGGGGTTGCAATAAAAAATCACAAATTTTTGCGCAGGAGAATGTAGTGATGGAAACATTGAACAACACAAACAACATCCAATGTGAGTTTCTCTACATGAGCATAACGAGTCTCAGTGTCAAAGAGACTATGGCTCGAGTAGTACACTACATTCTCTTTACCATCGTCATCATCTTGAACCAGCAGCATACCAATATTTTTGTCGGCGGTGATCAAATACAGGCAGTAATCACAGTGATAATTGGGAGGATGCAGTAGCGAAAGAGTAATGAGGGCTCGCTTCAAGGCATCAAAAGAGCTCTGAGAAATTTTGTCCCATAAGAACATGATTCCATTTTACAATAAGTGCGTAAAGCCTTTGGAAAGCTCAACGTAATTCAGTACGAAGCGGTAGAGGAAATTGGCTTTCCCCTGCAAACTCTACAGTTAATGAACAAAATAAGGAGGAGGAAAATTGATGATTGCCTCAACTTTAATAGGATCGATGTAGATGCCTTCTTTGGACACCAAGAAACCCAAGAGATGACAACATATGACACAAAAGAAACACTTATGAGGATTCAACCTGATATTATAGTGTCAACAATGAAGGAAAATAGCTCTAAGGTGTTTCGGGTGATCCCGATGTTTCGCAGAATGAGCAGGAAGATCATCGAGATATGGTTGATCTATGTGCTTGATGTCATGAAAAGCATATGACATAGCTTGCTGGAAGGTGGCTTCAACATTCTTCAAGCCAAAAGGGATATTGTTATAGGAAAATGTACCCCATGGACAGATAAACGTGTTTTTTTGTTGATCAGCTGGAGCAATGTTAATCTATTTATAGCTAGAGAAACCATCCATAAATGAAAAAATCTCACTCTCGACACATTCATCAATGATCTGGTCAATAAAAGGAGTGGGATAATTGTCCTTAGGATAGGCTTGATTTATACCACAATAATCAACGCAAAACCGAATGGTCCTTGCTTCTTATTGATAGGAAAAATATTTGAGACCCAATTTGTTAATGGTATAGGGTAAATAAAACCAGCTTTAAGAAGTTTTTCAACTTCACCCTTTATGGCAACAACTTTTCTCGGGTGCACATGACAAATCCATTGATGAATGGGCTTCGAATCTGGATAGGTGGGAATTTCGTGCACAACAATACTCAGATCAATGCCAGGTATTTCTTTGTATGACCATGCAAAGACATCACATAATTCCTGAAAAGGTTCAGTATATATATTGATCTCATCAGGAGAACAAGATGCACCGATATGCACATTCTCAACAGTCATTGGTTTGACAAAGATGTTGATCGGAATGGTTGAAGTGATATTTCCCATGTTCCCTTCGGACAACACTTCATGAATCAACGCCGGATTCTGAAGTGGGTCAATCGATACTGGAAAAGCATGGGATTCCAGACAGGTGGAGATGTCACTTGGGTTTGGGAGAAACAAGGAACAATTATGTCCATCATCCTACGGAGTTTCTTCGAGAGACATTACTTCCACGATACTCTCATCGGTGGGGAAGGTCTCATTTAAGGGATTATCAGAGTCCCAAGAACCAAACCAGGGAGGCTGCGCATAAGTTTCTAGAGAGGAAACAAAATGATTGTTGGTTTCAGATGTTGCTTCAGAAGTCATGAGAATACTTTGATACATTTTGTCAGCTGGGCTAAGAGGCACAACATCACCAAAACTCTCGAGCTGGTCAGAATTGGGAACAATCCAGGGATCATGACCTTACAAAATCATATTGATGGAGGTGACATTCAGAGGCAGAAGTGGAAAAACTCCCATAAGAGACGAGTCTTTGAATAGACCCGACCCAATGTTCTCATAAGGTAGCAGTTTTCCCAACACACATAATGTTTCCTGCTGAAGAATCAGAGGGGAAGAAAGCCTACTGATCGACAATCACTATATTCCTTTAATGAGGGAAATAAAGGATGTAAAAAAGGGTGGAGATCACGCAAACCATAGCATTTTTCCAATTACGTCCAAGAGGGATATTATATTTCAAGTTAGCGTCTACCATTTCAACTTCCATGGGTACTGTTTTCCCCTCCAACATGATGGGAAATGCCTTGAGAATACCATACGGTCGAGAACCTGTACGATCGAAAGCTTCTAAGGTATTTGGGGACTGAATCAATGGGGGAGAGCTGATGGCTTTCCAACATGCAACAAACATGATGCAGGTCGAAGCGCCTTCATCAATGATAGTCCAACGAATATTATTTTCCATAATGGTAACTTGAATAAGAAAAACTACCTGAGATGGGAGGTGAGGAACGAAATTCTCGAGATCAAAATTAATAATATTAGAATCTACAGGATCAATCCCTCCAATAGAGGAGAGTAGTGCCTTCTATTTTCACAGGCACAACTGAAGGACCACCAAAGTCGACATCTTCGAAGGTGCTTGAGCCAGATCTTCTAAAATATAGTAGTGTTGTGTTGCTCTCTCATTCAGATTATAAGATGATTTCTGAAGAACACATTTTAGGGGTGGTCAGATGATGGATTCACTACTTGGTCTCTCAATCGGCAAAGGACCAAAGGTAGGAGGTTCAGAAGAGGAAGGGTGATCTGTAACTTTTGATTCCATAGGAGCCTTGGATGGATTGGGATAATATTTCATTCTCGTGGTAATGACAACAAATTACGTTCCAGCCATGAAAAACTGAGAGCTTTGAGATGATTGAGCCTGATCTACCATTTGCGTTTGCCGAGAAGGGAAAGGTTCTTTCAAAATGATTGGAGTCCCGGGTGCTCTCTTCAAAAGATGGGAAAATTTGGCACGCCAAGGAAAATCCTTGGTGTAATTATCGTCATCACATATCAGGTAAGGATATTTGGGCTTACGTGTGGAAGAATCACCAAAATATGACTTCTTTAAATCCTGTTTAGGGTTTTCATATTTAGAGTTTCCTTTACCATTTTTATTAACTTTCGAGGATTTATATGCTGCGATAGATTGAACATCATTTACCTCTGATGTTTTACCTGGATTATTTTGGTTATTGGAAGGAGTAGTGGGTGCAATGGCAGCAATGGATTTAGACTTTGAAGAATTTTAGGTGGATTACTATTAGTATGAGCCATTTTCCCAATAATACCATCCACCAGAGGCGTAACATGAGACTGAGATGATGCAGGATCAGTCGAAGGTCACGAAGCATCAGGTAATAACTCATATAGAGTCCCAGACTGGTAATAAACCAAATAGAGGTATTTAGATCTAGAAATGACCTCCTCTTCCATGACATACCCACCCATGGAAATATATTTAGCGATCCTGGGAACAAATGATTTCGTAAACTATTCAGTCAACAGTTGATCAGGGATCTCAAATTTGATGAGGTGACGACGATTCTGCCATTCATGAATGTGATCCAAAATATGCATAACAGTTGACTGCTTCATCAAAGTGAGAAAATGGGTGCTGGTTTCATACCAGACATGTAGTTGGAAACGAGTGAGGAAATCCATATTCAAGGAATTGAAATCGAAGAAAATTCCTCGAGGGAGATCAATATACCATTTGGCCGCTGCACCGGTCAAAGTACACTAGAAAAGATGAAGATGAATAGAATCATCGACCCAAGAATTAGAGGAACACCACAAATGCTATGTCATAAGATGGGTTTGGGGGTCTTCCCTAGATTTTCCTTCGAACTTTGGAAAATATCCTAGAATCTTGGTTGGAATTGGATGCAGCTTATGCTGGATGAGGTCATTTGTGAGCTTTGACACATCCAGAAATTCCAACGTAGCCAGGAATGGCAAGGGTGGATGATGAGGTGAAAAAGGTCGGGGGTTCCAACTTGATTGATACAGATTCTGCCCCCAATAGGGTGGATTATGTCTGGATATGTATACTTCCCCCATGGCTGGTAAGGACCTTGATGCAGATATTGTTGGTAGGGACCTTGCTGCGGTTGTTGATAGGACCCCTATGGGAACTGAGGCCGCGGACCTTACTAGATATATGATCCAGGATAAGATCCCTACTGAATATGAGGTCCAGTTTGAGATCCCTACTGAACATAGGTTCCAACTTGTGGTCCTTTCTGAAAAAAGGATCCAACCTAAGGTCCTGATTGAGCCTGTTGGTACTGAAGAATCTACTGATATGAAGCACTAGGATGAGGCCCAGACTAGGGTTGATGGTACTGAACTTGAGGAAACGGTTGGTATTGAGCACCAGACTGATGGGGGAAAGGACCATATTAACCTAAAAGGATATTCATACCATCTTGGGTGTTAGAACCAAGCTAAGGATTAGTCGCAATAACACTCACAGAAGGTTGGGGATGTTGGATGTACTGCTGAGATACGTTTGGTTGAGGAACATACTGATATTCTATGTTCAACCTTGGAACATAAGGTATTTTAGGTTGCTGAAGGGGCTGTTGAACTTGATAATATTGAACATGAGGTTGTGCTGCCCTAGGAAAAGACCCAGAACTTGGCTGCCCCCCACCCAACAGGGGAGGTACATAAATAGGGTTAGAATTCCCCCCAAGCATGGACGAAACCATGGATTTCCCACTCAATGGTGGAACTGAAATAATCATAGATGGAGAATAGGGGACAAAGGATCTGATCGATACGGTCATTTGACCAATGGTGACCGTAGGTTGAACAAAAAGTTGAGACACAGAGGCCACATTTGAAAAGAATGGACCGGAAGACAGAGGAACACCCATTGACCAAATAGGATCCAGAAATAAAGGTGTACCACCGGAAGCTCCAAAAATAAGGTTTCCCAAAGAGGTATAACTATGCGGGAGCGTGGACACAACATGACTAGATAATATTTTGGTCCCACAACCTGAATTGTGAGGTGTGGATTCGAATAGCTCTCCCTTGGAGGGAAACACCAATGAAGCAACTTCTGGGATATAAGAGCCAGAGGTTTCTTGAAGAGTGCTTTGAGGAGCGCTAAAAAATGGAACATCATCAACATTGAATTCCATTTCATCAGGAAACAACCGACAGATAGTAGAGCGAGACGCTACTAGAGAGGCGCAAAAAGGGATTCCGAGTTGATCAAAAGCACTATAAGGTTGCTGAGGCGAGACCACAATCAGAACAAAGAGCATATTTTGAGGAAATTCGAAGAACTGTGCAGAAGTTTCAGGGCTTTCCGGCTTAGAGTCTTCTGATGTCATCCAAGGATAATTGTTAGGTGGTGGTCGAGATGATATGGGTTGACCACTTATGACAATTTCAAGTTACTCACCTTGTGCTTGAAGGGGTCCAACTGGAAACTGAAGGAACTCAATAGGAGGTTCTTGATATCTGTCAGAGGAGGGAATGGGCGAATTTGACGATTCAACCACAATGACCTTTCAAAATAAGGTAAAAAAAGGAGGAGGTGAAAAATTTCACAATTTACCAAGCAATAAAGAGGCTGGATAAAAGCACGGGTGATATTTTTCCGTGTGCAGTTACTTGTATAATTAACGAAAAATAAACAAAAAGGGTGTGCTAGGAATAAAGGTTTAACAAGTATCCGTGAACTGCAATATACACCTTGGTGATAAATGATAGAAAAATGACCAAGGAAATAATGCATGACAACAAATCTCCATGAGTGTTGTGTTCGACGTATCATGTTTACAAGGTGGCCGACTCGGTTACCTATGGTAGGCTTGCAACCTAGTGGTGTCTCCCCAAATATACGCGACGGTACGTGGGAATCCAGTCCATAGTAGTGTTGTCTAATGCGTAACCGTTCGATGAGAGCACCCAAAATATACTTATCATACATCAATATAATTCCATACGTGGGATGTGATATCACCCCCAGGTTGTAATGCAGACCGTTAGCGACAACTCCTACATTTAACGATGTCAGAACACATCTATAGCCTAGACAGATAAATATTCTCATTAATTCCAATGCTCTTTAAGGTAAATTGGGTTCATTTTAAGTTGATCTTGATTAAAGTTTTAGTTTCAAGGATAAAAATAAGTGTCACTTGAATCCTTATAGTGTAGACTAAATGAAAAAAAGAAAGCTTTCCATTTCGATGAATCTTAAACTATTTAGGGAAGAGAGACAAGCAGTAATGCAATCAATGCAGAAAAAATAATGCCCCCCTGAACTAGTTCAAAGTTATGAAATGCAATGCTTTTCAATCAAATTTAATTTTTCCAAACAAATGCAACTTATTGAAAAATGAAAATGCTTTTCTTTTCAGTAAGATGCATTAAGATTTTTTGTTTTTGTTTTTCACATTGAAATGTAACTAAAAGAAAAACAAATGAACGAAAGAAGAAATGCAAATCATTTCACTTTGATTTCAATCGAAAAAAACAAAAATCACTTTAAATAATGTGTTAGCCACCTATATTTTTCTATTATATCAGCTGGTGGCTAAATATTCTTGGCAGCCTTCAAGAAACAAATTCAGGCCTAAAATTGTTGGTACTTGAAGTCTGTTGGTAAGATTCTAAACTACTGGTTGGTTCTACATACTCTTCCTCCTCTCTGCCTCTGATATTCCATGAAGATCCTAGTCAAATATTGTTGCATCCTCCTCCTTTTTCCTCTCCCCTTCTTCCATCTTTCCTTCATTTCTTCAAAGTTTCCTTTCATCCATAAAAACCCCACCAAACCCTTTTATATTCCTTGCCCCTCCAATAAACTCATTTCCTAAGGTTAAAAACCCACTTTTTGACCTATCAGAACCTTTCTCCTTTTGCAAAAATCAGTTAAAAACCATAGGAAAACATGCGTTTCTATGTGTTAGGTTTTAGCCCCTCAGGCTAAGCCCCTTTCCGTTTCTTCCTCCATATGCCCCGACGCCAGAACCATGTGCTAAATCCGACAGGCGCTTAACTCTTGAAACTTATTTTTGCCCGAAAAACATTGAAAAACCTTTGTAAAACGCAAAATCGGGTTTTATTTTATTTTTCATAAAGTTCTCCGCCAAAGAAATTACATTAAAACTTGACCGTCGATCTGTCCCATGGATCAACGGTGAGGAGTGTACCCCATACCCTGGTGGACCCCCCCTTTTTCCCCGCGCTCGTTTTCAAAACCGTGGTATGTATCCCGCACCGCTTTCCGCGTTAAATGGTTTTCTCCCGTCGGCCAGCGATTCCACACGCTGGCCGACACATGTCCTCCACCTCCCTCCAAAACCACCGTGCAAATTCCATCGCCCGCGCGTTAATCCTCGTCCCGTGGCCCCGCAGCGGGATTCCCCCTCACCGTCGGATCTGGGCCCTCCCATCCGACGGTTGGTAATCGCCATTTCCGCTCGATCTTTAACGAACTTACCCATTTGTTAAATCTTCCCCGGCGCATTCAAGAGCCGATCCCCACCGTCGACCTCTGTAGATCGACGGCTACCAGTCGTTCTCCCGATTCCGTCGCCCAGACCACCTTTTTCTCCGTTGACCGTCCAAAGCGCCCCCAACCGTTGATCACAATACAATCAACGGTTCCGATTGCTCCACTTTCCCGCACGCCCTCCGATGCAGTCTATCCATATAACGCAGGATTTTCTCATTTTTCTTGTATTTTGCAGGTTTTAAGGTTTTTTCTTCGTATTCTATGAAAATCTAAAGGATGAGGGTGAAGACTCCAGTCCTTCCGATTAATCCAGGGAATCGATCATACGGTGAAGAACAATGATATCAACAAGGTTTCATGAGCCTTGGTTGCCGCAAATCCCTGTAAAGCTTGAAGAATGCCGTCGATATCAGAGCAGAGAAAGAGTATCATATTTTGAAGACGGAGTGAACCAGAGCAGCAGTTTTATGAATAAATTGACGGGGATTACGGCTAAGACGGTTATCAAAAGCCTAATCCCCGGCTTCGAACACAGATTAAAGCAAAACCTAAAAGTGTTCATCAGACGTTGCCTCCACCGCCATACTTTGAGGCAAATTGATTCCTCAACCACCGCAGTGCCACCTATTGCCTCAGAATGCTCAATCAGAGGATGAATTTATTGAACGAGATCAGATATTATGCCTCTGAACAACCAAAGAAGTTATTACTGCACCAGATTTAATGACAAAATGTTTGCAGAAGTAACCCTAACTGTACTCAGAGCTTCAAAGGTCAACAAAAGCTCCCTTCGAGCTTACTTCTTAAGTGGAAACACATTAATGCAATGTAACACCTGTAGAATTTCTTCATCGAGCCTCACGGGGTCAGGAAGAAATTAATTCTGCGTTAATTGTATTTGAGATCTTTTTATTAGATCTCACCTCCTCATCCTTCTATAAATACTCCAGAAGAAGATGAGTGAGGGGTTGGATTAGTTGGTTGTTAATGTAATTGCTGAAGTGTTGTAGCTGTTTCTGAGTGGAAAACTCTGGACTGTAAATAGTGGTTTCATAGGCTCTTGGAGCTCTGCTTGTAACAGATAGGTTAGATTGTGAAAAGAGATGGATTAAAACATTGGATTTGAAGATTGTAACCGGTTTGAAGCAATCAATACAAGCCGATTTATGGGATCCTGGTCTATGCTGATGGTGACATTATTCTCACTGTAACTTGTCATTTTATTTCAGTTTTCAATTTGTTTCATTTTCCACTATAAAGAACAGTTTAAACAGTGGTAGGGCTTGCTGTATATCAGTAACCTTCTCTAGCTGAGAAACCTTTATTTCACTGTTTTCTTCTAATTGTGTTATTTAGAAATGATTTAATTCAGTCTAAGTACAGAGATGCTGGCGTTCCCTCATCTTTTCGTCACTGCTGAATGTTATTTTTAAATGTTACTTTCATATATGTTGTGTAAGGAATGAATTGAGGAAATCAAAGGTTAGCCCCGAGTCCCTTTCTTGTTTGCTCAACTGTTTGATCGTTTCCCTTAGGATGTGTCAAAAGCTGACTAGTTTCAAAGCACTTATCAGATCTTAGGCCATTCTATGTTATCTTTGTGATTGTCTTGGAAGTAACTAAGTAAAGAAGAACTAGGAGAGGATCAGGGTGAGTCCCAGCCCACTAGTTTCTGCTCCAAAGGTTGCCTTCAAGTTTCCATTCGTTTTTAATTTGTGTTCTATTAGAAGTGTATCAAAGGCTGGATAGTTTCAAAGTACTTACCAGATCCTAGTTTTCTTCTATGTTTTTCTTAAGTGCTTGGTCAAAGGCTGGCTAGTTTCAAAGTACTTACCAGATCCTGGGCTGCTCTTTGTTCTGCATCTGTTAATTCCCTTTCTTGTTGTTTCACCCCATTCCATAAATCAAACTTTAAAGAGATCCTTAGGCCTAGATGACTTGCCCCATAGATTACTCTTGAACCTGGATGCTTCAATTAAATTCTCTTATGACTCCATAGCCCAATGGATTGAAAACTTGCCATCATCTTTCTTTAGAATCAAAGCTTATTCTTTCTGCTTGCAACTTTTCACCTTTGAACCTATTTGCATATAGATCTTTCCGCCTCAGACAGCAACTATGTTCAACCATCCGAGAAAACCAAACAAAACCCTTGACCTTCATAACTAGCCTAATATCATCACCCCAAACTTCAAAGACAATATCCATCTTTGTACATATTGGAGAGATCCCTCTCCAGATTCAGGAGGGCTAGATCCTAGAATCCCAAAGTTGGTTGAAATGATGTTAACTCTGTGATCGGACTTTGCCAATCTTGCTTATTACAGAGACCTAACATTTCTGGTGACTCCGCTGGGGAGTACTTTAACTCAAAATCTCTGGTTCCATGACAGTTGTTCTATTTTGCAGCTGAGCCACCAGAACCTAACATTTCTGGCGACTCCGCTGGGGACATGACTTGAGCTTTCATCTTTTTCCCCTTTATTTTCACATAACATCTTGAGAGTAAAAAGTAGCCTTTTCAAGCACTACCAAAGAATGGTAATCATGATAAAACTTGTTTGAATCAGTGACAAACTAGGTCAATCCTAGGGTTCTTTTAAGTTTTTATCTAACCTTGGAAAATCAGCTAGCTTAGCCATAAGGATAGACTGTCTTTGTTTCATAACCGTAGCTAAGTTTTGAGGCAAAGTTAGGACATTCTTTGAGAAACCACAAATCAAAAGCAATTCAGAAAATACCAAAAACATTTCAGATTGGTAGTAAAACACTAGTTTTTGATATCTTGTATACGTCTTTGATGTGTTTTACCCTATACTCTTAGACAGAGTCTGGAAAGGGCCAGGTAGCCTCTGGATCTCATCCTCTTTTAGGGGTGACATATCTGGTGAATGCCCTCCCAGTCAATCTCTGGTTAGAGTTTGTTGTGTTTTTAGGATATCCTCGAAAAGGAATATTTCACAAACACTGTGGTGGACAGTGTACTCCTTTGAAAACACTCTGAACCTTCCACCTGGTGACTCCACCATCCCGAACAGACCTTAAGACTCCACTGGGAAGAACCCTTATCATTATAAAATCATTCAAACTCGGTTAGAGGGCTGTAAGATTTGAATATTGTAAAACAGATTGGTCAACCTCTTAAAGATTGTCATATCTGGTTGAGCTTTTCCTGTTTAGTTGGGTCTAAACATACAAACATTGTGGCTCCTAAAAAGATTCACACTAGAGCCCATCCTGACCCCGATCCGCCAAAGATAGTTGATAATCCAGAAGAAATCCTTAGGAGGCCTCCTAAGATACAATTTTCAACTGTTTTCAGACCACCCTTGAGAGCTAATTCAGTCCCTGAAAACCTTTCAGCTCTTCGTGAATCACAAATTGACTTATTAAACCCATTCAGAACTAGGTCATTTGGTGATTTAGATCAGTTGGATTCTGAGCCAACACTTTCATCTCCCGAAACAAGTGAAACTCTTGGGAATAGAGGATCAACACCTCCTGATTTACATTTCTTGCATAATCTAGGTGCCTCTCATCCGAGATCAGCTCAGAGATCTACTGCTGTTCCATCCATTTCTATTCACCCTTCATCCACTGTTCAAACCACTCCACTTCAACCCACTCCTCCTCTTGTAAATCCACCCCCACCACATATCATGGCAGCATGGTATGCTCCCTTAGTCCTTCCTGTACCATTAGTCAATCTTCCACAAGATTATCAGTCCAAAATTCCGTTATATGATGCTAGTAATACCAAAACAACGTCTCAACATGTGGACAAGATGAATGACTACTTTGACAGAAATGAAATTGATAATGAATCTGTCAAAATCAGATTGTTTGCTCAAAGTTTGGGGGGAGAAGTGAGAAAATGGTTTAAAGGTTTAACCCCCCATACTATTAATGATCTCCAAGCCTTCCATCAGACCTTCTTAAACAAATGGGAAGTAAGAAAAAACCCTCTCCAAGTCCTTGCCGACTATAACAATCTCCATAGGAACCCTGGGGAAAGTGTACAAGCTTATTGTACCAGATTTAACAGTGTGTATAATGCACTTTCCCCTGAACTAAAACCTCCTCAGGGCTTAGCTTTAAACAAGTTTCCTGAAGGGTTTGATCCTGACATGACATATTCACTCAGAGAGAGAGTCTTTGCAACCCTTGAAGATATGCAAAGAGGTGCTCTTTCTGTGGAAGTTAACCTAATGGAAAAGAGAGCAAGGATGAAAGCTGAAAAGAGAGTTTCTTTTAGGGAAGAAACCACCCCTTCCACTTCAAGCTCAAAGATGGAAAGAATGATGGAAGAAATGATGAAGAAAATGAGCATTCTAGAGAGAGCACAAGCAAGTCTAAATCAGAACGCTCCTCAAAACAGGAACCAAAACCAGAATCATAATCTTAGAAGAAATCAACCTCCAAACAGACCCAGGGAAGATGATCAGTAGATCATCCCTCCCTTTCATCAAAACTTTTTAAGTGAGGTTGAGGAAACAGATCAAATAGCAGAGGAAGATGATATAAACTTATTTGGGATAGATGATGATGACTTTGAGGTTCATTATGATAATAAACAAGGGCTTTATACACCCTACGATGACAGAAGGAATGATAATGAAAATTACTATCAAAACATGGAAAACGCTGTCATAGAGCCTTCAAGGGAATATGAACTCAGAAGTAGGTCTAATCAACAAACCCCCAACAGGGAAACCTCTGGCAAACCTTCTCAAAACAGCACTGCAACCAAATCTAAAACAATCAAACAAAAGGAGAAAACAGTGGCTGATGATTCTGGTAATGGTAAAGAGAAAGACACTCAAAATATTGAAAAACAGAGTGCAAACATTAGTAGTACTAGCACATCAGTTAGTACCCCTGCAAAAACAACTGTTTTAACTGTAGATAAACCAAATCAGCAAGCTGTTATTGCTGATAAAGTGGCAGTAAACAAGGCCGGAACCAATGTTTTAAAGAGTCAAAACCTTTTTAGCCTAGAACAGGAAATCTCAAAGATCAAAATCTCTGTTCCTTTGGCTGAGTTAGCTGCCCAACATGTGTATAGGTCCAAAATTTTGAAGGCTTTGAACTTAGAAGATAACGAAGATACTCTCAATCTTAATGATGACCAACCAGAGCTTATTTTTGGTCCAAAGATTGAAGGAAAGTTCCAAGAGGGTCCTGTCCCTCCCTTTTATGTAAGCCTAAACATTCATGACAAAATTCTGCATAATGCTATGCATGACTCAGGCACTTCCCATAATTTAATGCCAAAGGCTGTAATGGAAAGCCTGGGTCTTGAAATTACCAGACCTTACAAGGATCTGTACTCCTTTGACTCAAGCAGAGTTAAGTGTCTAGGATTGATTAAAGATCTCTGTGTTAATTTAGCCCACATTCCAGCCAAATGTTTAGTCATGGATGTTGTTGTGGCTGATGTCCCCCCAAAGTATGGAATGCTTTTATCACGATCTTGGGGGGCTAAGTTACAGGGAACCATGCAAATGGACATGACTTATGCAACTATCCCTGTTTTCAATCAGACTAGGAAGCTTTATAGGGAATCTCACATGCAGTACACAGTAACAAGTCAGGATCGGCCTCAAAACTCTCCTCTTTATGCTATAAACACGAGCCTTGATTCTTTTATCATGTTTAATGATGAAGCATTCACAGAACAAATCATTTCAACAGAATCAATGGCTGAGATGAAAGAAGAAGAAAACGACGTTGAATTGCCGAAACTGTCTATTATGGCTGAAGGTCATAGCAAACTGAACACAGGTCTCGAACTGCAAGTCATCAATCCTTTGAACTTAAAACTTGACAGTCAGAGAGACAGTCCTCAACCCGATGAAAAACCTGAGGAACTAAAGGATACAAAGTCCATTTACCAAACTGAAAATCTGCCTCTCTGGACTATGTATTTTGATGTGTCATGCACCAAAACAAATGCTGGTGCAGGTGTCTGGATTACTAACACTGAAAACAATCATAAAGAATGCATCTCATGCAAATTAAACTTTCGGTGTTCCAACAACATAGCAGAGTATGAATCCCTTCTCTTAGGCTTGCATTTCTTGAAAAAGCTAGGTTCCAAGAGAATAAATGTATATGGGGATTCTGAATTAATCATTAGGCAAGTCAATGGGGAGTATAATGCAAATCACCCCAGACTTAGGGCCTACAGGAATGATGTCATTGATCTTTTGAAAACATTTGAGGAGCCCACTTTATCTTTTATCCCAAGAAAAGGAAACATTGCCGCCCACAATTTAGCCTTTGCTGCTAGAACCTGCCCAATGCTGTATGATGACACTTCTCAGATAAAATTCAGACCAGCTATCCCAGATAACAAGAAATATTGGCAGGTATTTGATGGAGATAAACAAATAGAAGACTTCATGCAATTCAGAAATGAGTTTGAACTCCATAGTTCAGATTCAGACTATGATACAGACTGCAGTGAAGAAAACTTTCTTGGTGAAGAAGAGCCGTCTCCACAGCTAGTAGATAAAAACCTGCAGACTATCAAACTTAGAGACCAAACAGAATTAAGTGCAAAATCTGAAACAGAGGAATTGGAAACCCTGCACTCTAAGGATGATAGTTTGCCCAAAGGTTTGGCCCCCCTAGAAGAACTGTTTGATTTTGATGATGTGGCCAAAAGACCTAAACTGGAACCTGTAGAAACTGAAACAGAGGAATGCAATATAGGCAGTGAGGAAAAACCGAGATTAATCAAACTGTCTAAAACCTTACCAGCTCACACTAAACTCAAATATATAGAGCTGTTCAAAGATTTTTCTGATGTTTTTGCGTGGAGCTACGAAGATCTTAAATCCTATGACACTGAAATAATACAGCACAAAATCCCCCTTAAAGAAAACCAAAAGCCATTCAAACAGAAACTGCGCAGAATAAACCCTGTACAGCTGCCATTGGTTAAGAAGGAAATCATGAAGATGCACGATGCTGGTATTATTGTCCCTATTAGATATTCTGAGTGGGTATCTAATCTGGTGTCAGTTAGGAAAAAGACTGGAGAAATCAGGCTTTGTATAGACTTCCGAAATTTAAACAAAGCTTCATTAAAGGACAACTACCCTTTGCCCAAGATGGATCATATTTTGCAAAGGGTGGTGGGGTCTAAAAGAATTTCTTTGCTGGATGGCTATTCAGGGTATAATCAAGTCCTAGTCCACCCTGATGATCAATTAAAGACATCTTTTACTACACCATGGGGCACTTTCATGTATGTGAAAATTCCTTTTGGTTTAATGAATGCTGGAGCAACCTTTCAGAGAGCCATGGACATAGAATTCTCGGAAGAATTGGGCTTCTTCATCATCATCTATCTCGATGATGTAACTGTGTTTTCAAAAACAGATGAAGAACACTTAGAACATTTGAGAAAAGTTTTCGAGAAGTGCAGAAGGTTTGGGATATCTTTGAACCCCAAGAAGACATTATTTGGTCTCCAAGAAGGTAAGCTCCTTGGACATATCATTTCGGAGCAGGGCATAAAGATAGATCCCTTGAGGATTGAGGCCATATTGCAAATCTCTCATCCTCGAAATATCAAAGAGTTGCAGTCTTTCATAGGGAAGATTAAATTTTTGAGAAGGTTCATCCCCAACTTGGCTGAACTCCTTAGAAATATCACAAACATGTTGAAAAAGGAGCAAGGGGTAAAATGGACCATGGAAGCAAAGACATCCTTTGAGCTGGTGAAACAAGCACTAACCAAGACACCGGTTCTCATAAGCCCTGATTTTTCAAAAGATTTTTATATCTTCTCATTTGCATCAGAACATACTATAGCTGCTGTCCTTTTACAGAAAAATCCACAAGGGCAAGAGCAGCCCATTGCATTCTTTAGCAAGGCATTGAGGGATGCCCCTTTGAGGTATAACATTATGGAAAAACAAGCTTTTGCTTTGGTAAAAGCTTTAAAGGACTTCAGGGTATACATCCTTCACTCACACATCATTGCCTTTGTCCCAAATTCGGTTGTAAAAGACATTCTAACCCAGGATCCAGATGGTAAGAGAGGTAAGTGGATTGCTGTTATTCTTGAATATGATTTAGAGATTAAACCCACTAAGCTCATCAAAGGACAGGGTCTAGCTAGGTTAATGGCTGAATCAAATTGTGAACTTCTTGATATAAATATGATTGATGCTTTGGATAACCAAGAAGAATTCTCAACTCCCATTGTTGAACATCATTTTGAGAATTCTCCTTGGTATACTGATATTGTTTATGTTTTGCTCAATCTGAATACACCTCCTGGTTTATCCAAAACAAAGGCAAGATTCCTGAAGTTAAAAGCTGTAAACTATTGCATTATTGATAAATGTCTTTATTGGAAAAATGCTAGTGGTATATTGCTTAAATGTTTGCCTGAGTTTGATGCAGATAAGATTAAACAGAATTGATGAAGGAGAGTGTGGAGGCCATTTGTAATTGAAGGAACAATCAACAATAAATTTTGAGGGCTGGTTTCTATTGGCCTACTCTGTTTCCTGATGTACATAAACTGACAACCACTTGCCATAAATGCCAATTGTTTGAAGGCAAGAGAAAATTACTGCCCCTTCCTCTGCATCCAATTACCGTTGAAGCCCCTTTTCAACAGTGGGGACTTGACTTCATAGGAGAAATCCACCCATCATCTTCTGCTCAGCACCGGTGGATCCTCACTGCCACAGACTATTTCACTAAGTGGATAGAAGCCATTCCGTGTAGACAGGCCAATGATTCAGTCATCATTAAATTCATAGAAACTAACATCCTTTCCAGATTTGGCTGTCCTACCAAGATCATTACAGATAACGCAGCAGCGTTTGGATCAAAGAGAATGGTTGAATTCTGTCATAAGTATCAAATAATATTGGGGCACTCCACTGCCTATTACCCTCAAGGTAATGGACTTGCAGAGTCTTCCAACAAAAGCTTAGTGAACATAATAAAGAAACTGTTGGAGGACAACAAGAAGTCTTGGCACATAAAGCTGAACCATGCACTCTGGGCTGACAGATTGACATTGAAGAAATCCATTGGCATGTCACCCTTCCAGCTTGTGTACGGTACTGATGCAATCTTTCCTAACAGCCTTGGTGTACCGGTTATGAAGTTAGTTCAGGAGTTGCAAACTGAAGAAGATGACATAATTAGAAGAATAAATCAGACCATTCATCTTCAGCAAACCAGAGAGGAAGTGTACAACAAAGCATTGCAGAAGCAAGATAATATCAAGAAGATATTTGACAGAAGAACAAAGGCCAGCAATTTCAAAATTGGGGACAAAGTTTTAAAGTGGGACTCAAAGAGGGAGGACAAGGGAAAGCATGGTAAATTTGACAATCTATGGCTTGGACCTTATTCCATTCATTCAGTTGCCAGGAACAATGCATTCTTCTTACAAGAGCTGAATGGAACAGAATTGTTTGGGGGTCCTGTTAATGGTAGGATGCTAAAACATTACCTTTCTTAAATTTTTTCATGTTTGAAGCCTTTTTTACCTTTTTCCGCTGTAAATATTCCATCCACCATTGCATTTAGAGTTATGAAAAATCAAAAAATACAAAAACAAAGAAAGAAAGAAAAGAGGGCAGAAATGAAAACAAGAAAGGCACAGCCCCATGCCAAAAAGAGAAATGAATCTGAAAGTGTGCAAGCCTAAATGCCACTCCTTGAAACACACTTCTAATTGGTCAAACTGTTTAATCTTGACTAATTAGCTTTCAATTTTCTGCTGATAGGGTAGCAAATTTGATTTTCCAAACTGTTTAATCTTGGCTTATCAGTAGACAGAGTAGGGTAGAAATTAAGGTTCAAACCAGCTCAAAATCTGAACCAAAGTTTCCAAAGAGGTGACTCAAAACTGTTCTGTTTTTCTGAGTCATAAAAGAGAAGACCTGGTTCTAATTTGCTCAAAACTTGAACCAGACGAAAGGCAAAGAGAGCTCAAAGAAAAAGCAAGAACAAAGCTATGAAAATAAGAAAAGGCCATGATAAGAAACTTTCAGATCTTAAGCCTTCTGTTTTGATTTTCAATTCTCTACAAATAATAATCTATGTGCAACTTGTTCTTATGCCATAGATCATAGCAAGTCAAACAGTCCAATCTTGACTTGACTATTTTTAAATTTCTGTTGTAGAATTTAGAGAATGAAAGTTTGTTGGATTGTTTAATCCCAACAGACAGTAGAATAGGTAGAGAAACATCTGAGCTCAACTGTTTAATATGAGTTCAGGGAGAAATAAGGAGTAGAAATAGATTAGATTTCCTGTTTTCAAAAGAATAAAATGTTGTGTAAAGAGTTTGCCAATCCAAGTGCACTCTAATGAAGAAAAAATGTTAGATCAGTAGGATTGGGGTAGGTAGAAGTTGTATTGATGAAATCCATTTTTCTTTCATAAACTGATGTTATTTTGTCCAAGGTGAAGCAAGAGCAAGCAATAGTTCAAGCACCAGTCAGCATCCCAGAGAAATCAAGTCTGAATTCTTGATGCCTTCAAGAAGGCACCATCCCCAAGTGGAGCCACTGTTAGCCACCTATATTTTTCTATTATATCAGCTGGTGGCTAAATATTCTTGGCAGCCTTCAAGAAACAAATTCAGGCCTAAAATTGTTGGTACTTGAAGTCTATTGGTAAGATTCTAAACTACTGGTTGGTTCTACATACACTTCCTCCTCTCTGCCTCTGATATTCCATGAAGATCCTAGTCAAATATTGCTGCATCCTCCTCCTTTTTCCTCTCCCCTTCTTCCATATTTCCTTCATTTCTTCAAAGTTTCCTTTCATCCATAAAAACCCCACCAAACCCTTTTATATTCCTTGCCCCTCTAATAAACTCATTTCCTAAGGTTAAAAACCCACTTTTTGACCTATCGGAACCTTTCTCCTTTTGCAAAAATCAGTTAAAAACCATAGGAAAACATGCGTTTCTATGCGTTAGGTTTTAGCCCCTCAGGCTAAGCCCCTTTCCGTTTCTTCCTCCATATGCCCCGACGCTAGAACCATGTGCTAAATCCGACAGGCGCTTAACTCTTGAAACTTATTTTTGCCCGAAAAACATTGAAAAACCTTTGTAAAACGTAAAATCGGGTTTTATTTTATTTTTCATAAAGTTCTCTGCCAAAGAAATTACATTAAAACTTGACCGTCGATCTGTCCCACGGATCAACGGTGAGGAGTGTACCCCATACCCTGGTGGACCCCCCCTTTTTCCCCGCGCTCGTTTTCAAAACCGTGGTATGTATCCCGCACCGCTTTCCGCGTTAAATGGTTTTCTCCTGTCGGCCAGCGATTCCACACGCTGGCCGACACGTGTCCTCCACCTCCCTCCAAAACCACCGTGCAAATTCCATCGCCCGCGCGTTAATCCTCGTCCCGTGGCCCCGCAGCGGGATTCCCCCTCACCGTCGGATCTGGGCCCTCCCATCCGACGGTTGGTAATCGCCATTTCCGCTCAATCTTTAACGAACTTACCCGTTTGTTAAATCTTCCCCGGCGCATTCAAGAGCCGATCCCCACCGTCGACCTCTGTAGATCGACGGCTACCAGTCGTTCTCCCGATTCCGTCGCCCAGACCACCTTTTTCTCCGTTGACCATCCAAAGCGCCCCCAACCGTTGATCACAATACAATCAACGGTTCCGATTGCTCCACTTTCCTGCACGCCCTCCGATGCAGTCTATCCATATAACGCAGGATTTTCTCATTTTTCTTGTATTTTGCAGGTTTTAAGGTTTTTTCTTCGTATTCTATGAAAATCTAAAGGATGAGGGTGACGACTCCAGTCCTTCCGATTAATCCAGGGAATCGATCATACGGTGAAGAACAATGATATCAACAAGGTTTCATGAGCCTTGGTTGCCGCACATCCCTGTAAATCTTGAAGAATGCCGTCAATATCAGAGCAGAGAAAGAGTATCAGATTTTGAAGACGGAGTGAACCAGAGCAGCAGTTTTATGAATAAATTGACGGGGATTACGGCTAAGACGGTTATCAAAAGCCTAATCCCCGGCTTCGAACACAGATTAAAGCAAAACCTAAAAGTGTTCATCGAGGTTGCCTCAAATTCTAATACTTTGAGGCAAATTGATTCTCAATCCACCGCAGTTGCCACCTATTGCCCTCGTACGTTCAATCGTAGGATGAATTTATTGAACTAGATCGTATATTATGCCTCGAACAACCAAAGAAGCATATCGCACCGTATTTAATGAAAAATAAGTGTATAACCCTAACAAGAATAGCCTAAAGGTCAACAAAAAGCTCCCTTCGATACTTGCGGAAAACACATACACGCAACAACACCCGCAGAATTTCTTCATCGATTCTCACAAGTCAGAAGACATTAATTCTGCATTAATTGTATTTTGAGATCTTTTTATCAGGTCTCACCTCCTCATCCTCCTATAAATACCCCAAAAGAAGATGAGTGAGGGGTTGGATTAGTTGGTTGTCAATGTAATTGCTGAAGTGTTGTAGCTGTTTCTGAGTGGAAAACTCTTGCCTGTAAATAGTGGTTTCATGGGCTCTTGGAGCTCTGCTTGTAACAGATAGGTTAGGTTGTGAAGAGAGATGGATTAAAACATTGGATTTGAAGATTGTAACCAGTTCGAAGCAATCAATACAAGCTGATTTATGGGATCTTGGTCTATGCTGATGGTGATGTTATTCTCACTGTAACTTGTCATTTTATTTCAGTTTTCAATTTGTTTCACTTTCCACTATAAAGAACAAATTTTCTTTAAAACAGTTGTTTGCATCCATCGTATTCCCAAGAACCTTCTCCGGCCGAAAACGCATCCTAATAATTGTGTTATTTAGAAATGATTTAATTACCACACAGATGTCGGCGTTCCTCATCTTTTCGTCACCGCCGAATGTTATTTTTAATGTTACTTTCATATATGTTGTGTAAGGAATGAATTGAGGAAATCAAAGGTTAGCCCTGAGTCCCTTTCTTGTTTGCTCAACTATTTGTCTGTTTCCCTTAGGATGTGTCAAAAGCTGACTAGTTTCAAAGTACTTATCAGATCTTGGGCCATTCTGTGTTATCTCGGTGATTGTCTTGGAAGTAACTAAGTAAAGAAGAACTAATATGAGGAGAAAGGTGAGCCCTGCCCGCTAGTTTCTGCTCCAAAGGTTGCCTTCAAGTTTCCCTTTGTTTTTTATCTGTGTTCTATTAGAAGTGTATCAAAGGCTGGATAGTTTCAAAGTACTTACCAGATCCTAGTTTGCTTCTATGTTTTTCTTAAGTGCTTGGTCAAAGGCTGGCTAGTTTCAAAGTACTTACCAGATCCTGGGCTGCTCTTTGTTCTGCATCTGTTAATTCCCTTTCTTGTTGTTTCACCCCATTCCATAAATCAAACTTTAAAGAGATCCTTAGGCCTAGATGACTTGCCCCATAGATTACTCTTGAACCTGGATGCTTCAATTAAATTCTCTTATGACTCCATAGCCCAATGGATTGAAAACTTGCCATCATCTTTCTTTAGAATCAAAGCTTATTCTGTCTGCTTGCAACTTCTCACCTTTGAACCTATTTTCATATAGATCTTTCCGCCTCAGACAACAACTATGTTCAACCATCCGAGAAAACCAAACAAAACCCTTGACCTTCATAACTAGCCTAATATCATTAACCCAAACTTCAAAGACAATATCCATCTTTGTACATATTGGAGAGATCCCTCTCCGGATTCAGGAGGGCTAGATCCTAGAATCCCAAAGTTGGTTGAAATGATGTTAACTCTGTGATCGGACTTTGAAAATCTTGCTTATTACAGAGACCTAACATAATGCATGAATGAAATGCTTTTCACTCTTCTTAAAACGATAAAGATAATCTAAATTAAAGCTGAATGAAAATCACTTCCAATTTCTTTTGAATTTAGATGAAAAAAATATTCTTCTAGACTTGTGCGCCAAACTATTTGTGATCCTGTGTTTGACACTGAACCGAAGGGAAAATTAGATATGAAAAGATGACCATAGAATACAACAATTCACTTCGAAACAAGGCAAGAACAATGCGAAAAAGGGTGTTTTGAATGGTGAAGAATTCCCAAACTTACCAAAAAATAAAAGAGACAAAAAAGACTCGCTCAAAGAAGACAAGTAAGTCAAATGCATAGGAAGGAGATCCCTAAGATCTCACAGATTCCCTTCAAGGGCCAGGAAACACTGGAAAATCAAAAGGGAAACTCAAATTTTCCTAGGTTTGAAATCAATGCTTCTACGCTAAGAAAAAGGGTACTGAAAGGCCAATCATCGCGACTGTACTATATAGAATAGTGCTACTGTGCAAACAAAAAGCGCACTAGTTACTAAAAACAGGGAAACAATAAAAAGAGTCTCACACAAACTCCAGAAATGACACAATGAAGTGAATATCAATCCTTACACAAGCTGACAGAGGCCTAAGCAGATTTAAATTTCAAAAATCCTCGAAACTGATCCAAGATCAAATCGGGGAAGGAGGACTAAAAGTTTAAAGCTCCTTAGTGGGGTCGCCAGCTCTGTTGTTAAGATAAATCCCCTTTGCGTACATAGGAGATCTCTCTAGCCCTAGAGTGGGTCTAGCAACACGAGATTCTTTCTAATGCAAAGATCTCTTAACTAATGTTTACAATGCAATGAGAAAAGAGACATCAATACCTTTTTACCAACGCTACACTTGAATCCGTTGACGGTGACCTTGATCCATGATCCTTGTAGGCTCGCTTCCTACTACTGATGGAACCCGAATACTTGCAGATGATCAAGGGACAAGAAAAAACGTGATACAATACATAATAAATGTAAACATTAGCTATATAAAAAATCAAGGAGTACCAAAATATTTGCATAAAAATTTAGAAAATATAGAAAGAAAACATCAGATGTTATTATTGATGAATTACAAAAGGAGAGCTTACAACCCAGGCCTTGATGTTGGAGACGTACTTTGGTGAAAATCTGAGTCCTTCACCAGGCTGAAAATCATTCCTTCTCCCGAACACTTATGCTTTATCACAGTGCTAGCATGCAAAGGGATGAGAGTTCAGATGAGTCTGACAATGATCAATGTTTTATGGAAATCAAACCTACAGATAGATAAGTTTCCCTAAGTGTGGTGGTCACACTTAGAAAAACATATGAAAGACACTTGACCTTTTCCTTAAGATTAATAGATAAGAGAATAACACCTACTTGTTATATTTCACTATTCCTCGTCTCCCTTTTGTAACTTCCTCCACTCTCAATCAAACTGAACTTGCTTGATTGGTACCAGCAATGGTTAACAGAAGATAGAAAATGACATAAAGGCATATTCTCTATTCATCCTAATCAAACTAAATGGATTGCATTTGAAAATACACATATAAAAACATGAACACATGTATTAGGAAAGGAAAAAATATCTTTATTATGAAGTAGAAGGAGAAGTTACAACTAGTTGGATCGATTCGATTTCAACTCACTCCAGCTTCAGTCCTATCCTCATCACATCATAAACATCTCTCCAAAAACATAACATTACATGAAAAAAATACCTCAAAGAGCTGTGATCTTACCAACATAGCTCTACAAATTCAAATTCTTTCTCCCCTGTGCATTATGATCAATGCCCAATTTATAAAAATGGACGTATTTTGGCATTAATTTATCATTGAATGGATTTTCCAAAAATGGATGAAGAGGTTTCCTTTTTCAATGGAATAGGAGGATAAGTGGTTTAATGGCTCCATGGTGTTCATATTCGAAGTTATCAGATAGTGTGATAGCTAGAAAAGCTTCTAGAAGCCACTAGAAGGTGGGAAGATTCCTAGAATCCTATGAAAAATTCACTCCTAGTCGACCAATGCACTGTCAAGTGGGCCTAGATGATTTGAAACACAATATTTCATGGGAGTAGATACTCTAAAAATCACTTACTGCAGTCTATGGGTGTGTTTATGGCTAAATGAAGCACTTCAACTGGACTTCAAGCAATGAAAATTTCATGGATGAAAACCAATAATGGGATGACTTGTTTAAGGCATGTAGCAACTGATTTAGAGTATGATAGACCCTAATTTGTATTGATCTGGGTTTTGGGAGTGATGCCCAAATTGTCCTATAACAACTCCCCCCTAAAGCATGAAGTCAAAAATGATAATGTTGAATGATATGATTTACGATGTGATGAGTATGATTTGAAGCAGACGGTGACCTGCATCAATTACAATATATTACATCATGATATGTTTTTCAACTTGGACATGAATTACTGAGGGAGGCATACCCATACTCAGCACATAAACTATCATAACATCAGAAATTCGTCTGCACATATAGACCCATGATAGGATGACCATCTGTGTAAAGACCATCATACGGATGATATGGTACTACTCCTGAAATCACAACCTGGATGGATGAAAATAGATCTGGGGTCTTTTATGTCGTTCACTCGATCGCGTAAGTACGAGTCTAACCATGCGAATATGTGATGTGAAGTTGAACATGGGAAGACACCGTCTGATTTCTAGCCAATGATGTAAGCTGTTAACAAAAGCGAGAGAAACCACTGATGATGATAATGGCTCTCAAGGTACTACAACATAGTTTGCATGGTGTGAATAGTTGATTTGATGTCGAACACCATACAAAGTATTTTGGTCGAAGGCCAGTGATGTCAACCTATCATCGAAAACGAGAAACTTGCCATTGATGTATGAAAGCTTCAATGTACTTGAATGGTGTTAGAAAATTATATATTATGGAGCAATGAAACACATAAAATATGTGGAAAATAAAAGCACACAAAACACATAAAACCAGAGAGACACAAATATACGTGGTTCACCCAGTTTGGGCTACGTCCACCCCGAACAACCAGTCCTTCCTTTCTATTATCCAGCAAAATGAAAAAAAAAAACCTATAGCAGATCCGATGTAATATCCTCTGTTCTTTCTCACAGTCTCCCTCTCTGTTTCTCGCTCCGAGAATACACATAGTACACATAGCCGCAATACAATACCCTCATATATACAAGGGGGTTGCCTTCTAGGGAAAAAAACCCTAATCTAAACATAACTTCTACCGTCAGATCATTTGCCTAATGAACGGCCCAGATTGACTAGAAATTACTATACTTTTACAAGGCAATTTTACATCTGTTTTTAGCTTCGGGGGCGCTGCCCCCGAAAACCCCCGCCAGGGGGGGGCTCCGAAAAGCGCTGCCGCCCCCCCCCCCCTAGACCCCCCACAGCAGCGATTAATTACGAGCGGCGTTGCCGCCCCTTTTAATGTACAGAGGTCCAATGTTGTGATACAAAGTAAACAAGATAATCAGGCTCTACACCTAACAATCTCCCACTTGGAGACTGATTGTAGCAACTCCATTGCTGCTTCATTTGCTGGACAATGACTCCTCTTTGGACCTGGCTATTCCTCATCTTCATCGTCATCCTTGAAGACCAATTGAAACTGAGCACATTCTCAATTTCTCCCTGGTTACAACTTTTGTTAGCATATCTGCAGGATTCTGGCTAGTGTGTATCTTTTCCAGCTTCAACTCTCCATCTTCCAATACTGATCGTATGAAATGGTACTTGAGATGTATGTGTTTAGTCCTGGAATGAAATGCTGAGTTCTTTGCAAGATGAATAGCACTTTGGCTATCACTGTATAGTGTGCCCATATCAAGCTTCTTACCCAATTCATCCATAAACCTTTGTAACCAAATCATTTCTTTACTAGCCTCTGTAGC
The DNA here is from genome assembly GCA_034641835.2 of Pinus albicaulis. Lineage (NCBI taxonomy): Eukaryota > Viridiplantae > Streptophyta > Pinopsida > Pinales > Pinaceae > Pinus > Pinus albicaulis. The sequence goes on from CM076575.1 coordinate 484,614,130, forward strand.
AGCAACATACTCGGCTTCTGTTGTTGAAAGTGAAACAACACTTTGGATTTTTGAAACCCAACTGATAGTTGTTCCACCTATAGTAAATACATATTCTGTAGTGCTCCTCCTGTTATCTCTGTCACCTGCCATATCTACATCAACATATCCCTGTAGAGCAATGTTTGAACCACCAAAGCATAATGCTTGATTTGTGGTACCTCTCAAATATATGAGAATCCATTTTACTGCCATCCAATGTTCTTTTCCTGGATTATTCATGTACCTGCTTACAACTCCCACTGCATGTGCAATATCAGGCCTTGTGTAGACCATTGCATACATTAAGCTTCCAACTGCTGATGCATATGGAACTTTAGATATATAATCCATGTCTTCTTGGGTCTTTGGGAACATCTCCTTACTGAGTTTGAAATGGCTAGCAAAAGGTGTACTAACTGGTTTTGCATTGTGCATATTAAATATTTTCAACACCTTTTCTATGTACTCATTCTAAGACAGTGTTAATTTACGAATTTTCCTGTCTCTAGTTATCCTCGTACCAAGGATTTGTTTTGCAGCTCCCAAATCCTTCATTGCAAATGAACTTGCCAATTTTCTTTTGAGCACATTTATTTCCTGCATGTTAGACCCTGCAACAAGCATGTCATCTACATACAATAACAATATAATATAGCTGCCATCATTTTGCCTTTTCAGATAAACACAATGATCAGAGTGACATCTAGTATAACCTTGTTCATACATAAACTTGTCAAATTTTAGATACCACTGCCTTGGGGCCTGTTTTAAGCCATACAAGCTCTTCTTTAACCTGCACACCAATTTTTCTTTCCCTTTTACCTCATATCCTTCTGGTTGCTGCATGTATATCTCTTCCTCCAAATCTCCATGGAGAAATGCTGTCTTTACATCTAACTGTTCAAGATGAAAATCTTCCGCTACTACAAGACTTAAGATAGTTCTGATTGAATTCATCTTAACAACAGGAGAAAATATTTCATCAAAATCAATACCTTTCTTCTGTGCAAACCCCTTCACCACAAGTCTAGCTTTGTACCTCTATTTTCCTCCATATTATTCCTTCAGCCTGTAAACCCATTTATTCTGCAATGTAGTTTTACCTGCAGGCAACCTGACTAAGTCCCAAGTCTGGTTATGCATTAAGGAGTCCATCTCTTCTTCCATGGCTAGCTCCCACTTCTTCCTGCTTTCAGCTTGCATTGCTTCTTCATAACATTCAGGTTCACCAGAATCAGTCAACAATAGATAATATAATGAAGGAGAGTATCGTTCAGGGGGTCTACTTATCCTGGTAGATCTTCTAACACCACTTTCAGGTGTTTGAGGTGCCTGTTGCTGTTGTGGTGGTTGCTGCTGCTGTGGTTGTTGATTATTATTATTTTCAGGCACCTTTACTTTTTCAGATATCTCATCAAGAACCGCGTATTCCTTGCTTTCTTTTTCCTGTTTCTTTTCCTGCAGCCGATTCTTATACAAGACCTTTTCATTGAATATTACATCTCTACTCCTAATGATTTTGTGATTTTCATAATCATATAAGCGATAACCAAAATCATTAGCACCATATCCAATAAAGGTACATTTCGTTGATTTTGCCTCAAGCTTTTTTCTGTTTTCTTTATTAATATAGACAAAGGCCTCACAACCAAAAGGATTTAAAAAAGAGTAGTTTACCTTTTTACCTGTCCATGCTTCCTCAGGAATACCACCATCCAAGGAACTTGAAGGCCCTCTATTTATTAGATAAACAATAGTATCTACAACATCTGCCCAAAATTGTAAAGGCAATCATGCATGCAATCTCATGCACCTTGCACGTTCCATGATTGTTCTGTTCATCCTTTCTGACACACCATTTTCTTGTGGTGTTCTTGGAACTGTCTTCTCTCTGCGAATTCCATGCTCTGAACAGTACCTATCAAACTCTTTGCTGCAATATTCACCTCCATTGTCTGATCTGAGACACTTCAACTTATTTCCTCTCTCAATCTTCACCAAAGCTTTCCATTTCTTGAAAGTATCAGATACATCAGATTTATTCTGAATACAATAAATCCATGTTTTTCTAGTTGCATCATCAATAAAAGTAACATAATAACGAGAGCCACCGAGAGATGATACTTGAGCAGGTCCCCATACATCTGTATGCACAAGCTCCAATTTTTCGCTTTTCTTTTCTTTCCCAACTCTGAGAAATATGACTCTCTTCTGTTTTCCATAATTGCAATTCTCACAGAAATCCAAATCAACATTCTTCAAACCTGGCAGCAAATTTCTTGAGTGAAGAATTTTCATCCCCTTCTCACTCATGTGTCCGAGCCTATGATGTCATAATGCTGCATCTGCTCCTTTGGAAGTTAAAGCATTAACAAAGTTAGAAATACCATTGCATAAATACAATGTACCAACCTTTTCACCTTTTTCTATTACCAGCGCTCCTTTGGTGACCTTCCAAGTTTTATCTGCGAAAGTTGTCACACAACCTTCACCGCCTAACTGCCCTGTTGAAATCAGATTTTTCTTCAGATCTGGAACATGCCTTACCTCCTTTAGTAGCCATTGGTTTCCATTTTGTTGTTTTACAAGAACTTTACCCATTCTAACAATTTTACAGGGTTTATCATCACCCAAACGAACTTGTCCAAAATCTCCTTGAACATAGTCATGAAAATATTTCTTATCAGGTGTGGCATGGAATGAAGCCCCTGAATCTGCAACCCAAGAATCAGTAAAATTTTCGAAAGAAAGAATCAAAGAATCTTGTAACACATCACCTGTCACATTTTCTTCATGATTGTTTTCTTGCTGTGTGTCTCCTTCTTTTCCCTTCCGAGATCTACAGTCTTTCTTTAGGTGTCCTTTCTTTCCGCAATTCCAACACACTATCCCTGATCTAGACTTGGATCTGCCTTTCCTTGATTTACTGCGATATCCCGAGCTCTTTCCTCTTTCCATTCTTCTTCCCCTAGACTCTGCACTCAAAGCATTACCTGATGTCTCACCGGAGCTTTTCCGTCGCATTTCCTCACTAAGGATAGCACCAAAAACATCATCAAACTTTAAAGTACTAGATCCAGAGACAGAGTTACTAATGGCCATTACTAAACCATTCCAAATCTATGGCAATGAGCACAAGAATAACAGAGCTCTAACTTCATCATAAAAGTTTATCCCTACAGAACTTAACTGACTGGTAACTATATTAAATTCATTTAAATGGTCTGCAACAGATCCACCTTCCGACATCTTCATATTAAATAGTCATTTCATAAGAAATACCTTGTTTGAGGCCGAGGGTTTTTCATATAGTTTTGCCAACGTCTGCATCAAACCCTCTGTTGTTGTTTCCTTCGAAATATTGAAGGCGACTGACGCCGCAAGGCACAACCGTACTGTTCCGAGTGCCTTTCTATCGAGAATGTTCCATTCCGCGTCTGTCATGGTCGTCGGCTTCTTTGTTTTTCCGCTCAATGGTAGGTATAGATCTTTCTGATACAGATAATCTTCCATCTGCATCTTCCACAGCGGGAAGTTTTGGCCGTTAAATTTCTCGACCCTAAACTTACCATCGTCCGCCATTGCTCCCACTCGAACTAGGAACCCTTCTTTCCTGCGAGTTTATCAGCCAAATATACCTTCGGCTCTGATACCAGTTGTTAGAAAATTATATATTATGGAGTAATGCAACACATAAAATATGCGGAAAATAAAAGCACATAAAACACATAAAACCAGAGAGACACAGATATACGTGGTTCACCCAGTTTGGGCTACGTCCACCCCGAACAGCCAATCCTTCTTTTCTATTATCTAGCAAAATGAAAAAACAAAACCTATAGCAGATCTGCTGTAATATCCTCTGTTCTTTCTCACAGTATCCCTCTCTATTTCTCGCTCCGAGAATACACATATTACACATAGCCGCAATACAATACCCTCATATATACAAGGGGGTTGCCTTCTAGGGCAAAAACCCTAATCTAAACATAACTTCTACCGTCAGATAATTTGCCTAATGAACGACCTAGATTGACTAGAAATTACTATACTTTTACAAGGCAATTTTACATCTGTTTTTAGCTTCGGGGGCGCTGCCCCCGAAACCCCCACCAGGGGGGGGCTCCGAAAAGCACTGCGGCCCCTCCTTGGAGCCCCCACGGCAGTGATTAATTACGAGCAGCGTTGCCGCCCCTTTTAAGGTACAGGTGTCCAATGCTGTGATAAAAAGTAAACAAGATAATCAGGCTCCACACCCAACAAATGGTGTTTATAAGTCAACTTCCTGGATGATGAGATGATGTTGACAGGAAGTGAATCATCATAGGAGGGCCTTGATGTATCCCTCATCAATGACACGAAACATGAGTAATGATTTCAGAGACAAAATGTAACTGATGAAGCAATGTTCAGGGACGACGGTAATGAAATGAAGGTTTATAAGTATTGCAAAGGATGAGGAATTAGTGAGTGACTTCTGTTGAACATATTGGCGACACTGAATGAATTGGTAGCATTGACCCAAAACCAAAGTGATGGATGGTGTGATAGAAAAAAGATATGATAGAACATCAAGTAGATAACCCAACCCAAAAGCCATTAGATGAAGTGAATGAGTGTCATGTTCAAGAGTGACTTGCTACCATAAATTGATTTATCCCTTTCCAATTTTCCTCAGTCATTGCTGACTAGTACCTATTTTTTTTTTAACAAGCTTGGGGAGGATAACATATGCTTGATATATAATTCTACCCTTTCGGTGAATCCATCTCTATGTGATGTTTTAACGAGCCTAGCAAAGGTGAAACTTGATCTTGTAATGATGGAAAAGTTCGTCGTTATTTGATGTTTTAACGAGTCTAACGACAGTGAAAAATCGGTCCTTTTTCATGTTTAGAGAGTTTGAAAAAGGGACGAAAAGAAAAATCCATAAGTTATTTTTCATAAAATTTTCCCTCAAATCCGAAAAAGCATAAAATAATACCTGAGAGAACCTCCTAGCCATCTTCAACTAGGGTGTTCCCTTTTTTAAAATAATCTATCCCAGTCTGGAAAAGGGTTAAACTTATACTGAGTAGATGTCGTTTCAATTTCTTTTACGAGCTCAAAAAGACAAGTGCTTGAAAATATTTTCATATTTTGGGAGTATGAAAAGAGATGAAAGAGAACTCCAGGGGGTTCTTTTTTCGATGTTTAACAGAGCTCGAAAAAGAGATAAAAGTATGATCTATGGTCAAATATCATTTTACGATCATGCACGCCAAATTCACTATATTAGATGTAAACCTACTCAAAGAACCACCAAACAGATTACAAGTACCTATTTAAATAGTAAAAATGGGTAAAAACTATAGTCAATTCATTAAATATGCATAAAATAATAAAAAAGACTATTTAAATAAGAATTTACCAAGTCATTTTACTATTTCACATTCACCATTAAGTTTTTCAGTGCTATGAGCTAATTTTTCCCTCGAACTTCAAAAAATAATTGCAATAGATTTTGTGGACCATTTCTCGTGCCGTCCAAACTGGGTAGGAGATTTAACCTTTCTCTTTCTATTGGAAGCATTATTTTTCAGTTTCATGCAAAATTTTTAGGGTTTTGGGGATCCTAGGGTAAATATACAACACCCTAGGAACAACACACCCTTGTATGTCGAAAAGTGCATTGCAGAGGAGTTGGAATGAAGCTCAGGTGCTCTGCAATGCTCTGTGTAAGGAACATGGGTGCATTGGGTGCAATTAAGAAATTTGCATTGTGTTTTGTGCCCAAAATTTCTCCAATTTATTGCATGGTATGGATCTTAACTAAGCTTATGGTTTGATTTCAGGCTTTGATTAGATTAGAATATCGATTACCTGGCGAGAAAGAGAACATGAGGAACATGATGTGCTTGCCCTAAATGAACCTGGCACTATGAGATCTCTCAGAGATTGTGGGTTGCTTAAGTGCTTTATATTGTTAGGGATGAGGCAACATATGAAACTATTGCAGTTATTGATTTGCTCATGGGATCCAGCACAACATTCATTTCACATTGGGGACAAAGTGCTCCCAATATTGGTTCATGAAATTTATGTTCTGATAGGTTTGTCGAGACGTGGTGCCCCCATTTCCTTCACGGGTTTCGTCCGTGGAGGTGATACAATGAAGGACTACATTCGAAAATTTTTTCGGCCAGGTATAGAGCCTAGAAAACATGGAAAGATAAACATCAGAGATGTACGTGATATTCCTTTGCGAACTGTTGGCTCGAGGGGTCCTGACCTAGGTTCGGTAAGCAAGGTTTGCCAACAAACCCCTATACTACTGGCCCTTTCGGCAGTGACCTACTTTCGCAGGTCAAAGTCTCACCCGAAGTAGTATGGGTGGGTGCTGGAACCAGGTTTCCGCACCCTGAGAAAGGATGGGTAAAGCAAGCAGAGCAGTGCTAGGTCCTGTAATCCCCGATTACCTTATTCTACGCAGAGTTAATTACGTCTCTATTCGCATCCATGTGTACTAGATCTATAGTTATATGATTGTAATAACATCAACAAAACAGTACATAAACATAACCTAACATATCTAGATCCAAGAACATAGTATACAGATCTTTCGCAGCTTAAGGATAGAAAACACACTATACAACAATTATCAGTAATTCAAATAACAATACTCACAGATTTAGTTCTCTAACAATATTTCGCATTCATTCATTCATCAATTATTCCTTACAATTCCAATTCCCTTCCCAACTTGCGCACACAGCAACAGGGTCCGCACACAGCTGGACTTGGATCTCTGCGCACAGAGCCAGGAGGAGTCCATTCCCCAAAACCAAAACAGATAGCTTAAATCAAGATTGGCATTAATAGCCCATCATATCCTATCCTTTATAATACAAAATGCATCTCTATTTATAACAATCTAGCCTTGACTTTCCTATGGTCCGCAACCCATGGTTTTCGGACCCCTAGTTTACCCTTTGACCTATTACAATGCGTTCGGGGCTTTGACCCACCCCAAAACCCCTCTGTTAGGCTAAATATAATAAAAAATATTCAAAATGGGCCAGTTTCATAGCTTGTTAGGAGACGCCGTTCCAATAGTCCCCAAACACAATCTTGTTACTCGTCCTGAGTCAATGCAGCTTCCATGTAGTCATTGATCCTGGTAAGGCTTGAGTCGAATACCATTGAAAAAGCCTGGTATGATGTCTCCGCGCAGGGTAGCTAGCTGGACCACTCCTCCATTCGTGATTTATTTAACTGTGTAGTGGCCCAACCAGTGCTGTCATAATTTTCCTGGATGTTTCACAAATTGGCTATCGTATAAAAGGACAAGGTCACCTGAGACGAACATCTTTTGGCGAATACGTCGATCATGCCATGCTTTGTCATGAGCCTTCTGAACCTGTTGATGAAGATTAGCAATAAATTGATCTTCCTCCAGAGAGATTAGTTGTGCAAGACGTTCCTCTATGATATCGAGGTCCGCCATATTTGTAAATGCTGCAATGCATAGGCTAGGAACAACGTATTCAATGGGCAGAATGGCCTCTTTGCCATAGACCATTCGGAAGGGGGTTCTGCCTTTTAGCTTCTTGCAGGTCATTTGGTAGGCCCAAAAAATAGAGGGAATGCGAACATCTCAGTCACTACGATCGGCATTGCAGACCTTACTTAAGGCCTGTTCCAAAATTTTGTTAAAAGCCTCGACCGCCTCATTGGGCTGAGGGTGGTATGGGGTACTCTTAGCATGGTGGATCCGGAATTCCTCATTCAAGGCTTGAATCATTTGGTTGAAAAAGTGTGTACCTCTGTCACTCATTAGGAATTTTGGGCAGCCAAAACTGGTCAGGATATTCTCAAAGATGAAGTGCGCAACAGTATCTGCAGTACAATCCTTCACTGCTTGTGCCTCAGCCCATTGAGTGACGTAGTCAGTGGCGGTGATAATGTAGTGCGTGCTTGTTTTCTTTCCTGGCAGATTGATAGGTCCTATAAAATCAATGGAATATTTGGCAAAATCTTATAGAGCCACTTGAGGCTGTAACGACATCTCATATCGGTGTGAAGGTCATCCTGTGCGCTGGCAGGTATCGTAAGAACGACAATAGGTGTAGGAATCTTGATGCAACGTAGGCCACCATAACCCAGCCCTCAAAATATTTTGTGTGGTTGCACGTCATGCATAGTGGCCTCCTGTGACACCTTCATGTGCTTATGCTAACATGACAGGCTGCTCATGTTCGAGGACATATATGCGTAGTATTTCGTCAGCACCTAGCTTGTATAACTGACCAGTGAGGATAGTAAAGTTCACAACCCAAGTAACCAATTCCTTCTTCTACTGTACTGAATATCCAGCCAGGGCCATGCCTGTAGTGAGGAACTCAATGATATCAGCAAAGTGTGTGTCAACCACTTTAATGGTAAACAACTGCGCATTCGGCAAGCCTTCGTCCAAACTTGTAGGCTCTTCTCCTGTTTCAATGCAAGACAGATGGTCCGGGCCAGCATTCAACCTTCCGGGCTTGACGATGATCTCAAAATCATACTCCTGGAATAGCAACAGCTAGCGGAAAATATCCCCCCCAAACACAGGCTTGTTGACCAGGTATTTTAAAATCGAATGATCAGTGAATATTTTAAAGTGCCCACCCAGTAGATAGTGCCGATATTTCTGTAGCGCATAGACCATAGCCAATCCTTCGTGCCCAGTGGTGGAGTAGTTTCGTTCTGCGCCTGAGAGTTTTCGACTCGCAAAGGCAACCAAGCGGTCGATATCTCCTTCTCCAGGTTGAATGAGATAAAACTCCCAAGGTGATACCCGATGCTTCCACATGCACATGAAATTCCTTTGACCAATCAGGAAATATGAGTATGGGGGCAAATATCATCTTCTCTTTGAGCAGTTCAAAGCTCTTCTGAAATTCATCATCCCAAAAGAAAGAAAAATATTTTTTTGATAGCTTTTCCATAGGTGCTGTAATCAGGGCGTACCCCTGAATGAATTTCCAGTAATAACTAGTGTGTCCAAGAATAGAATGCAGCTGTTTCTCCATTGTGGGGACTACCAGGTTTATAATTACAGCTACCTTCACAGGATCAACCAACAATCCCTGTCGATAGACTACGTGTCCAAGCAGGATGCCAAATGGCACACAAAAAATGCACTTCTTAATATTCAAGGAGATCTGGTGCTTCCGGCACACATCCAACATTAGTCGCAGGTTAGAGACATGTTCCTTGACTAAGCCAAAAACTATCCAATCATCAAAATAAACCTCCAGGAATTTATGAATAAATTCCTTGAATACAGAAAATATGACCCTTGAAAAAATAACAGGTGAATTTTTGAGACCAAAGGACATGACCATATACTGGAAATACCCCCATTCAGTGGCGAAAGTAGTCTTACTACGATCTTCAGGTGCAATCCGAATCTGATGGTACCCTAAGAACCCATCGGTGAAGGAATAGGCCTCCTGTCTGCCCACACTATTAAGGATTTCGTCGGAGAAGGGTGTAGGAAAGGGCTCATGGACGCAGGCGTCATTTAACTTGCACAGATCCACGCAGATGTGTGTTTCTCCCTTGGTCTTCTATTCTTGGACAACCATTGGACTTACCCAGTCTGACTGCTCCACTGGTTCAATGATACCGGCGGCAAGCATTTTATCGAGCTCTTCCTTGACCTTTTGCTTGTATTTGGGATTCAGTCAGTACGCCCGCTGCTTGACGGGGCATGCCTCAGGTTTCAGTGTGATATGCATAATACCGAGGTCCCCAGTGATGCCCTTGAGCTCAGAGAACTTCATCAGAAATAGGTCCTGATATTATGTGATTAATTCTACGATTTTTCCCATAGTCCCCTCATCCCAATAGTCCCCTCATCCCAATAGTCCCCAATCTTTGCCATCTTAGGGTGTTCCTTCATCCCAATATTAACGTCACACAACTTAAGAGGCTGTGTTATGTCAAGGTTCTGTAGTGATGGCCCCACAACAGCATGTTTTCCTTCAGATTCTGGGATGAAATTTTTTCTAGGATTATCCTCGTCCTCATCAATCGCCAAGCTTTGACAATTGGCTATGTTGTGCATTTGCGCGTCCCTTATCGGGACCATTGGGGCGGTGCGGTGGGGAGTATTCTTAAAGACAAACACATCAATGTCACACAGAGCTTTGTCGAGCGTCTCTGTTCCTCCAATTAATCTGAATGTCCCGAAAAAGTCCTTCTTTACTGTTTCCCAGTAGCGGGTGCGCTGATGCAATTTCGCATCTAAGTACCAAGCAGTCGGGATAGGACCCAAGGCATGAAAAAATATATGGACCCATTCTTCTGTAGTTTGGTTGGACCACTTGGTCATCCAAACACGTAGATGTGCGCGGGGATCCCCAGGTCAAAGGAACACCCTGGTGCATATGTTAGCTGGAGGGGCGAACCATAGAAGCATCCTTTCCCGACACGTTTCCCAATCCGGGAACGCTTTCTTCTGGGTGTCCCACCAACGCGTAGGTGTCCTGCGCATAGCCAAATTAAGTGCCTAGTTTCGTCGTTCTTTGGGCACCCTAGCTTCTAGTGTCCTTAGGAATTCTTGGACATTACCAACCTCATCAAAGTGGGGTATATCTCTTACATTTGAGGAAATGCAGTAGAGGGTTCTTGCAACTCGGGGGCAGCGCAGTGCCGATACCTCGTGTAACCAGTTCTGCCAACTTTCCAGTTCCTCATCAGTGTCAGAACAACATTCACTATCCCTCCAGAATATCCCATCCATTGTGGTTTTACTCCTGTATTCATCCTGCGCAGTCAATCTGTAAATGTGGTCTAGTTCCTCCCATTTGTAGGCTGGTTCCGTATACCGTGCACCTTCTGCTGGATCTAGTGGTACTATTACATGTGTACCATTGTTTTCGAACACCATGCTGCGATTTTTGAGATTGATGACACCCCCCATGTCTATAGCCTAGTCTAGCTTGAGTAGCGTAGGGTACGGATCCGTATCTTCCATGATTTCAATGACCTCAAAGTCAGCTAGGACTTTTACTCCCGCGATATCTACCATGACTCTTGGCAACCATCCTAGCGGTATGACATTCTGTTGATTCGCCATGCACAACTAGATAGTAGACCATTCCAACTTAGGTTCACCCATTTGTTGCCATGTATTCTTTGGTAGTACATTCACATCCGACCCCAAATCGAGAATAACTTGGTGCATCTCATAGTCGCCAATCTGCGCAGTTAGCCACATTTCTTGTTCGGTGCGTTTCTTGTAGCCATATAGCCGGTAGACACCTCGGGTCTCAGGGATTGTGTTGGGCCGGGCTGCGCAGTTATGCAGTAATACTTGAAGAGTTTCTACAGCTGGTTGGTTATGTAGTAGTTTCAAACATGCCATTAGAAGGGGCTCACTCCCTCCTCTAGCCGAGGTTGCATTGGCTGTTGCGTGGGGACGGTCAGTGGTGCTTATTTTTTGAAAGGCACTCCTTCCCGGGAGGAAAGCTCCTCTTTTGCTCCCTGGTTGACCAGCCCACTGCGTAGCTCAGTTTTAAACCTTTGGACATTCTACGTAGGGGTGGGCTGCTTGTCCTACATCTTGGCTATTAAAAGTGGGCAATCTTCAATCTCATGGTCCAGATACATGAAATATTTGTAGGATTTCCTGGTGGGATTTGGACAGTCCCTTGCTAAGTGTCCTATTTCTCTGCAATTATAGCAGATCAACTGCCCCCTACCCTGCCCTGCACTCCCTCCCCGACCTCCCCTACCCCTTGCAGGGGAGGCACCAAAAGTCACGGGGGATCTTGGCGATGCGGGATTTGACTGTACCCTATAGAGGTTTCCCCGATCTACCAATAGCTTGTATGTGTGAAAATTCTACTCATCGTGCCCTACTAATCGGTAGAACCTGTACCATTGTTGCTTCAGATCACCCATACTTAGCCGGGGGCACTGGGCTGTATCATATAGTCCCGCTATCCGGTAGTCATCGCACCAGAGCGTAGGTCTGTCGGATCCGGGGCGCAACAGACTAGGTCCCCCTACCTGTAGGTAATCCGCTAATAGGGGACAATAGTCTTTAGTATGACCAGAAACCTGACATCATATGCACCAGAGGTCTGTGTTAACTCTTTTTCCCCATTCCGTCTGCAAGCTCTATATTTCCATGTGCATGGCTCCAAGCTGCTCTGTAATCTGCTGTACTCCCCCCAACTTGTCATCCTTGGGCGCAGCTTCGAGCTTCATAGCGGTTTCCAAGGATTTTTCCTGTGACTGGAAGGTCTCCTGGCGCATTGGTATGCGTAAGTGAGGTTGAAACATGGCGATGAACCATTCAGTGTGTTGTATGTCATCATACTTGAACCCCACTTCCCTAATTTCTTTCTTCAATCGCTGATCGGCCTCCCACACCGACTCAGACATACCTTGCTTGAAGTCTTTTACTTCGGCTACCAATTGAGAGTATGACTTTGGCTTCTAGAACTGTTGTTTTAGGGCATCATTAATATTTTGAAGGGATGTGCTTCTGTTTTGAGATATGTACCACATATACCAATCCAGCACTCTATCTTCAAAGGCCAAGGACAACTGTGATTTTCTAATAGTATCGCTCGCCACTCCCTATGCCGTCCATACTGAGTCAGCCACGAACCAAAACCGATCCATATCTTCATCAGCCGCACCCTTAAAGGTAGGTAGCTTCAAGTGTACAACCATGTCTCCTTCTAACAAGGCTCCAGTCGAGGGCTTGCCCTCCTGTGAGCTTGACGATCCTTGCGTCGTTGCTTTCCTTGGTGGGCTATAGAAAAAGTGATTCTTTTATGGATTGATTTGATAATACCTACCGCTCCGTGTTTTATTCTCCTCCAAAGTAGCGCTGATTCATGTTCGCGTCATATCTTCAGTATTCTCTTGTCATTACTCGATTCCTCTCTCAGACTTCTTCCGGTCCTGGAAACGGAACCATTTGTTGGCTCGAGTGGTCCTGACCTAGGTTTGGTAAGCCTAGGTTTGCCAACAAACCCCTATAATACTGGCCCTTTTGGTAGTGACCTGCTTTTGCAGGTCAAGGTCTCACCTGAAGTAGTATGGGTGGGTGCTGGAACTAGGTTTCTGCACCCTGAGAAAGGATGGGTAAAGCAAGCAGAGTAGTGCTAGGTCCTGTAATCTCTGATTACCTTATTCTACGTAGATTTAATTACGTCTCTATTCACATCCACATGAACTATATCTATAGTTATATGCTTGTTATAACATCAACATAGCAGTACATAAATAGAACCTAACATATCTAGATCTAAGAACACAGTATATAGATGTTTCGCAGCTTAAGGACAGAAAAAGCACAATACAATAATTATCAGTAATTCACATAACAATACTCACAGATTTAGTTTTGTAACAATCTTTCACATTCATTCATTCATAAATTCTTCCTTACAATTCCAATTCCCTTCCCAACCTCCGCACACAGCAGCAGGGTCTGCACACAACTAGACTTGGATCTCTGCGCACACGGCTAGCAGGAGTTCGTTCCCCAAAACCCAAACAGATAGCTTAAATCACAATTCACATCAATATCCCATCATATCCTATCCTTTACAATACAAAATGCATCTCTATTTATAACAATCTAGCCTCGACTTTCCTCTGGTCCGCAACCCATGGTTTTTGGACCCCTAGTTTACCCTTTGACCCATTACAATGTGTTCGGGGCTTTGACCCATCCCAAAACCCCTCTGCTAGGCTAAATATAATCAAAAATATTCAAAATGGACCAGTTTTGTAGCTTGTTAAGAGACCCTGTTCCAACACGAACGCTCCTATTTAATATCGCAAAGTTAGCTGGCAGCATGACACTTCATGTCGTGAACATATTACACATGCAATATGCACTTGAGTGTCTCTATCCAACCATGTTCAACTAGCCTAAAGCAGTACTCCTTCAGATGAAAGAAAAACTGACCAAAGTGAAAAGTGGCAAGACAAATAATTTTAGCTATGGATCGATCTTGATCACTTTCATTTTGGAGCGAGTTCCATTGATGCACCCACAACATGTGACACTGGGTTTAGCTAGTACTCAGGATCCACAGATACAACGGTAGGTAGAATTGATGGATAGACATGCTGGTTAGTCATCTATCTCATTATCCACTGCATTCTTTAGTTGGCTTCGACGACAACATATTTTCATAGAGGAGCATCCATATGCAGAGATAGATTTTTGCGGAGACCCAGATTTGATTTGACCATTTTTTTTCCTTTTTGGGTTTTTACATATTTTGTGTTTTTGATGTTTCGAATACTAAACTAAATTTTTTTGATGTATGCATATGTGGGTACTGTTTGACTAGTGGGTTGTGCAAAACAGGCGGGTGAACCACCAGAGAGGATTTTCGAGAGAGCAGTCCTTCGGGATTTGGATTTGTCCAAGACTCTGTCTAAGTTACAACAGCATGTAGGGGAGCTGACTCTCGGGATACTTCATGTCCAGATTGAGGAGTTACCGATGAGGCCACAACACCATACTATTAGTGTGCCTTGCTGATGGATGAGCCTATTGCGCATGATAGCCCAAGCAGTGACCTACTATCATGAGCACCACTAGATCTACTTAGGATATGATATGTCTGCATACATTTTGAGGTCATATGACCAATGTGTCTTGGACACATTTTTTTGTAAAAAACTCGATTATATATCAATTTCACTTTCAATGTTTTCCTATGGTTATGTGAAATCCTATTCAATTGTGTGATGTGAATTGAAAATCTAATTTTACATATGTTGCAAATGTCTATTTAACACGTAATTTGCTAAAGAATCAGTTAAAGTGTTAAAGTCTCTGGAAATGTGTTGATATTGAATATAATCAAAATGTATTTCCAAAAGACGAAATATAAAGAACATGCAATGAATAGTTGGACTTCCGATAGTATAAACACTAGTAAGTTGTAGTATGACAAGTTGTGAGTCCAACCTGACAAGGATGAGACAAATTCCAAGTGAAATGGCATCAGAGAGGAGTTCGATCAATGCACTATACTAAACGATATTGTTGGTGGATCGACCGATACAAATCCCTTGGAAAATCACTAACTCGCCACTTCGAGTGAAGATGGCACATGATGCAGAGGATAAATTTTGCGTACTACGACTAGCACCATCAGCATAACCAACAAACGGTTCCGAAGATTTTGACATCTGCAACAAAATGCAAAGCTGATTACTAACCACATGAAAAAATCTTGAAAGAAACACTGTGACACACACGAAATCAAATTATATATACAGTATCATATGGTGTTTACTATGTAGAATCAAGCATAGTAACGTTTAAGAAACAACCCATTTCGAGGCTATGACAATGAATCCCATCATAATCAATGAACTCATAGGCGCCCTTAGCCAAAATACACTTGACAATATAGGGACCATGCCATAATGGTTTGAATTTTCTTGTTCCTATCTTATCAACTTCCTGATCATAAAGAAAGACCAAGTCTCCTTCCGAGAAGGTGCGAGGCTTGACATTACAGTCATATTGCACCTTGATTCGTCTCTTATGTGCTTCCTTGGACAATGAGGCTTCACGACGCATTTCATCTATATGGATGAGATCTAAAATATGTGCCCCTTCATTAGAAGTGTTAGGTAGTAGGTCAATCATGAGTTTCAACAATGGAATTTCACATTGAATCGGTAAGATAGTTTCCAGACCATAAACCAGCTGAAAGGTAGTAAATCCAGTTGCATTTCTCACCGAGATTCGATAAGCCTACAAATTCGAGTACAAGATTAAATTACAGCTTCGTTTATGAACCCCAATCATTCATTGAAGCATACACTTAAGAATTTTGTTGATGGATTCAAGTTGTCCATTAGCTTGCGGATAATAAGGGGTAGAACTATCATGCGACAATCCTAACTTGGAAGCCAACTCAGTCATCATGTAATTGCAAAAATGATTTCCATGATCCGTAACTATGGCTTGCGGTACACCAAACTGTGTAACTACATGGTTAAAGAAAAATAATGTAGCTGTCTCTCCTATGTTGTTAAATGTAGGCATCGCCTTGTCCCACTTGGTAAAATAGTCGAAAACAACAATAATATACCCATGCCCCCCCGATCGAGCAAGGGTTACATGTCATGAAGTCAATTCCTCACTTGGAAAATGGTCCAACAATGATGAAAGGATGCATTGGTGCTGGCGGCACATGAGTTTTATGATCAAATATCTGGAAAGCATGACAACTTATGACCGCAAGAATGCAGTCGCGAAATATGGTAGGCCAAAATTAAACAACATGGAGAATATTCTGCGCGGTAGAAAAATCAGACAAATTTCCACCACAGGCACCAGCGTGGCAATCATTTATAACTTTCTCGACCTCCTCATGAGTGAGGCACCTACCTAAAATCATATCGACACCATGACAATAAAGTGTATCACAGATGGTCAGATAATATTTGGCTTGGTATCGAATAAGTGATTATGAGCGAGAGGTATTAGGTCAGAAAGTTTGGGTCTGGAGATAGATCAGAAAATCTCCATACCATGGCTCAGATGACGCGATCAAAATAAAGACTCATCTAGAATAGATGGTTCTGATGTAGACTCAGTGCTACTCGAGGGAAGGTCGCAGATAATCTTAGCGAATACCAAAGACTTCTTTGACTTGGATTTTATGAATTCCAAATCAAATTCCTACAAAATGACGATCGATTTTGAGTATTTCCTCCCCAGCAATTAACGTGCCAGAATGTATGTCATAGGGTTGCAATCTGAAATGAAAATGACCTTCTGGAGTAGGATATATTTACGGAATATTTGTAAAGCTTGAACGGATGCCAAGGCGAGATTTTCAACATAAGTGTACTTAAATTATGTATCATTGAGATTACGACTCAAATAATAGATCAGATGTTCAATCCCATCTTCTTCTTGGACTAAAACCATGGCGATGGTTGTATCTGCAGCGGCAACATACACGAAATAATCACTCTGATAATTTGGGGGATAAATTAATGATGCTCAGATTAGGGTATATTTAAGAACACGAAAGGAAGCTTGCGCAACCTCATCCCAATGGAAGGGAGTCCCCCTTTTCAAGAGTTGAGTTAATCCTTTAGCCATTTCAGCGTAGTTTTGAATGAATCTACTTATAAATTTAGCCTTCCCTTGGAGTCTCTGTAACTGAAGTAGATTGGAAGGTGCAGAAAAATTGAGAGTGGCATGGACCTTCAACAGATGAAGTCAAATTCCATCTTTCAACACGACGAAACCAAGAAAATGACCAGAACTGACACAGAACAAACATTTGTGTGGATTGAGGTGTATTTTCTAGTGACGACATCATAAAAATATCGCTCTCAAATGTAGCAGGTGGTCAGCTCGTTTCCGTGAATGTGCAGGTAAGTCATCCATATAAGGTTGAACAATGTGTTTGATGTCATGGAAAGCATAATTCATTGGCCTCTGGAATGTTGCCCAACGTTATTTAAACCAAAAGGGAGTTTTCAATAGGAGAATGTGCCCCAGGGACAAATAAAAGTTGTTTTATATTGGTCCTCTAGGCGAATATTGATCTGATTGTAACCGGAAAATCCATCCATGAAAGAAAATATTTCACATCTGCCACATTCGTCAATGATTTGGTCGATAAAGGGAGTGGGATAGTTGTCTTTAAGACAAGCATGGTTAACATCCCAATAATCGATGCAAACTCTGATTGTCCCTTGTTTCTTCATTACAGGAACAATGTTAGAAACCCCATCGGTAAGTGGAGCAGGGTAAATAAATCCAACACGCAAAAGTTTTTCAACCTCTGCTTTAATAGCAACATATTTCTTAGGATGAACATGACGGAGGCACTGTTGTACCTGTTTGAAATTAGGGTACATTTTAATCTCGTGCTCAACAATGCTGGAATCAATGCCTGGAATTTCCTCATATGACTAAGAAAATACATCTCAGAATTCACAAAAATGAGGGCAGTAAGTGTCAAGTTAATATGCAGAACAAGATGCACTGACATGAATGTTTTCTACAATGCCAGGTTTGTTCGAAATATCGATAGAAATTGTTTCTTCAATATCTGATGGGTTTCGCTCATAATCGATGACATGGATAAGAATGGAATTTGTCAAGAAATAAATGACTGTAGGGTGATATAGTTTAGTTGGACTATCTTTATTATAATCTGGAATATGGAATTGGTGATGAGAATCTGCCCCTAGTTCTTCTTTTGGAATCATGGATTCCATAACACTCTCATCAGTTGAGAATACACGCAAAAAATGATCAGAAGAAGTACCATAATCCAAAGAACGATCGACCCTGTTAGTTTCAGTATTTTCATAATTCCGCCAAGCATCAAAACAAATTTTCATGTGCATCTTAGGTGTCCCACTCTAAAGAATTTCCAATCATTCCATTAGGTCATGATATAAAATTGTTCCACTGGTGGTTGTCCTTGTAAAGTGTCCCATTTTCCTTCACAAATTTATGCCTACTGATCCTCTTCCATGTCTTCATCATTGCTGAAGAAAAGTCCGCTCTCATTCCATTTTTAGTTAAAGTCACTCATTGATTTAGTTTCTTTCATTTCTCATTGGGTCACTACGGTTTCATTAGGTCAAATCATTGCGTTGTCTCATTTTGAATAAAGGACAGCAGAAGGTGTGAAGGTGACCCAGAACAAACTCATGATTTAATTCAGTTAGTTCAAATGTAATAAGTACTCAGTCTCCCAAGGCTGCAAACCCAGAAATCCACATGCCACCACATCAAATGTCAAAGGGAGTTGTCTTCTTCCAAGGGTGCCTAAGTCATCATTTTCCACAAGCACTAAACCCTAAGAAATCATTCCTCTTCCACTGAGCTAGGGTTTGCTATGGAATCAGAGACATATGAGAAGAGAAGAAATAAGATAGGTCATTTCAATAAGAATGAGGTCATTACAACTCATAAACATCATGTATCCATCATTTTCTAGGAAATCATTCCAAGAGTCAAGCCATTTTCCACTTATAGGGCTAGTTTTACTTCAAACTATGTTTTTGACCAAACATAGATGAATTTGAAAAAAGTGAGAGAATTTTTTTTTTATAATAGGTCCAAGAAGAAAAAAATCCTTCAGTTTTTACACAGGTATCACGGTTTTTCAGAAATGTCAAAAATACAAGTGCCATAGGAGAGTTGTTGCATTTGTGGAGTGACCTTGGGAAAATCAAGTTTTCTCATAGTTGTAGTGTCCAAATGAATTTGTTAATGAGTCAAATGACAACTATATAGAGAGAGATTTCCAATGCACTATCATGATCTCAATTTGGAGTTGAGGAAGGCCTCCAAAACTTTCCTGCACCAGCACTCTGCATTTCTGCACCCTCATTCAACATTTTTTGACTAGTCTTGGGAAAATCAACTTTTGAAAAGGTAAATCAACTCGAATCAGAGAAATAAAGGTACATTTTGAAATTAAACTTCAATATATTTCCAACAAGCTATCCTAGGTCCAATTTTGAAACCGGGAAGGCCTTCAAAAGTGGTCTGCAAAATAGTGTTGCAGTGGCGCTGTGCTTTTGTTATGGCGCTGCGCTTATGTCCAACAAGCCCTAGAAGCCCCAAAACTCAACCAAATACTCCCAAATTTTCAGAAAATACTTTTAACACCCTCTTTCAAGTAAGTAACACCAATTTATTTCCTCCTTGCAGCTCTAAACATCATTTTCATAATGTTTTTGTTCCTAAGTAAAATTGACATTTTGCCAAGTGGAAAACCCTATTTTCACCTCCTTATCCTGAATTTGCTGCTCATAAACCCTAAAATACCATCCTACATCACTATTAAACCCATTCCTACCCCTACACTACTTTTTCCTAGTCCCTAAATCCATTTCCCATAAAACCTAAGTCCTAGGTCACTAAAATTCCCAGGCAGCCACTAGCTCAAACCTATAATCCAATTATCATTTTCAACTCCCTAAATATATTGATCTCCTATAACCTCAAAAAAATCCATAACTCCTTCCACGATCTACCTAAATTTTTATAACCCTATCCCTATTCCCTAGACCTATTTTCACTTCCCATCCCCATCTACCTTATCCCTAGGGTTTTCTTGGACATAAAACACTATGGAGGATAGACAAAAGAAAGAGAAGGATAAGTTAGAAATACTTGCTGAGGTGTATCTTCATGCCTAAAGCCCTTGATAAGCAAGTGACCTAACAATTTTGGCAATTTTTTGGCACATTTGGCATTTAAGTGCATTTTTGGTTTTTTGAGCAATTTTGGCACACCGAAAATCTGCCAAAAACGCAATGCCCTTGGCGTTGCTATTTTTCTTGGAGCTTCCAATTGAATAATGGCCACCACCATCATGTTCATAATTATGAAGACATCAAGACCAACAAGTTTCAGAAACTTTGGAGGAGAACTGGTCCCTCAAAATTGCAAAAAACCGCCAAATTTTCATGTTTCTGCCTCCTTTTTGACCTTGGCGCTGCACTTTTACCAGTATTGGAAGAAGTGATTTTTGATACGGCATATGGGCACCATTTTGGAAATTGGAGTCATATTTGGAAACTAGACTCAAAGATATTTCCAATGATCTATCATGGAGCTAATTTGGACACTAGGAAGGCCTCCAAAAGTTGCTTGCAAAAGAGGCCATTTTTTCTATCATGGCAAGGTGCTTTTGCCAGGAAAATGCCATTTTCATCATCTTCAACAAAATTTGAATTTTTGAATTTTTCTCTTGGGAAATGAGAAATTATTGATGTAAAAGGTCAAGATAAATTTCATGTTGTTGTGAAACCAGCTCCAAAAATAGAAGAAAAGAGATATCAACGCCTTAGAAATAAGCCACTTCGAGGGGGCAACCTCCAATACATTACATGAATGAACAATTATTGGATGATACAAATTACAAAACCTCCTTTCTATATATAGAAGTCCATGGTGCGATAATGTAGTCCTAGTGGGGCCACAATGTAATCCTAGCTGACCTAACAATAATAATTTAAGGGCACAATAATAACAATATGGGGGTTACAAGGGTGCAATAATAACAATAAGGGGGTTACACTAACAACAATAAGGGACTATACTAGTAATATAGGGACCTAACATGTCATTCTCCTTCAAAAATGTGTTGTCCTAAATGCTTGAGTAGCTCTGGGTGCTGCTGTATAAAATTCTCATCCTCCCATGTATAATCTTCAGTGGGTAAGTTCTTCCACTTGATGAGATACTCTAAAATTGATTGATTCCATAGCTGTCAAGTTCTTGTTTCTGTGACCGCTTCAGGCTCCAATATTATTTTTCCTTCCTCATCAAGTTCTGGTAATATTGTTTGAACTGGAATATTTTCACCTATAACCTTCTTTAAGCATGAAACATGGAAAATTGGATGCACTCATGAAGAAGCAGGAAGCTCCAATTTGTATGCCATAGTACCAATATTTTGCAACACCTTGTAAGGACCATAGTACTTTGGATATAATTTATTATCCTTCTTATCTTTCTTGAGGGAAATTTTTTTGTATGGTTGTAGCCGTAAAAATACCCAGTCTCCTACATCAAAACTTCTTTCACTGCGATGTTGATCTGCCTGTTGTTTCATTCGATTTTGTGCCAAATTCTGGTTGTCCTTTAAGAGTTGGAGAACTTCTTATTGATGATCGATGTGATCTTCCACTACTTGAACCTTCGAATTTTCTCTTAAAGATGATGTGATGGATGGTGGATTATATCCATAAAGTGCCATAAATGGGGTCATTTTTGCTGCAGTATGGAAGGAAGTGTTATACCACCATTTAGCGAGAGGTAACCACTTGACCCATTGTATTTGTTTATCAGATACAAAACAACGAATATATCCTTCAAAACATTTATTTACTATCTCAGTTTGACCATCGGATTGAGAATGATAAGATGAGCTATGAGCTACTTGAGTACCCAAACAAGAAAATAACTCTTCCCAAAAATTTCCAGTAAAAATGGGATCTCTGTCGCTCACAATAACCCTTGGGTTTCCATGTAGCTTTTGAATTGTGTCCATAAATGTAATAGAAACTGTAATTGCTTTAAATGGATGAGATAATGCATAAAAGTGTGCATACTTGGTAATTCTATCAACTACCACCATGATGACTCTCTTTCCTTCGGACTTAGGTAAACCTGTGATAAAATCCATTGAAATCTCCTCCCAACGTTGGCTTGGAATGGATAAAGGTTGTAGAAGACCCAGGGTATTAATTGTCTCAACTTTATTTAGCTGGAAAACCAAACATTTCGCCACAAAATTTTAAATATCAGATTTAAGGCCATCCCAAAAAAAATCTTTCTTCACCCTGTGGTAAGTTTTTAAAAATCCTGAGTGTCCTCCTAAAGGAGAAGTGTGCAATTCCAAATGAATCTTTTGTTTTATTTGGGAATTCTTACAAAGATATAAGCGATATTTGTACCATAAGGAATCATTTTTCCAACTAAATTTATCATATGTACTAGGATCTTGCTGCAACTTTTGAATGAGTGTCCACACTTCTTTGTCCTTCTTCCATTCATCTCTTGCTTTAGTTATCCAATCTGGTTGGATAATACAAATGTTGGGTATGTGTTATATTCTTTCCACGACTAATCACATGCGCGCGGGGGGGGGGGGGGGGGGGGGTGGAGGTAGCCCACCCTGTTGGGGTCTGAGGCAACGCCCCGAAGAAAATTTTTGGTCCTTAATTTCCTGTGGGTGGTCCACGCCCATGGTTTTGTGCATGGTTTTGCACATGGTTTTGGGGTACGATGGTTTTCGGCCCCTGGTATTTTGTAGATCCGGTAAAGGGAACTACGGTTATGATCTAATCCAGGGTTAATGGATTAGGGTTTATGTATGCTTCGGCATGTATATATTTATGTGTTGTAACACTAAAAGGAATATAATGAAATATCAAGTTGGTCATCCCGTTTTGGGATCCAGGGGAAAATCTCTGTGTTTATCTGTTTTATGTTTTATGCTCTCGCTATTGTTTATTTTATGTTATAAGATTCATGTGTAGATAATTTCTATTCAGGGTTAAAACCTATAAGAAATGGCACAAAGCAATGCTTCCACCTCTTCATTCTTTCTTGAGAGTGCATCTGCAACAACATTTAGCTTCACTTTTTTGTAGATTGTTTCAAATTCATAACCCAACATCTTTGTGACCCATTTTTGTTGCTCTTTTGAAGACAGTCTTTGTTCCAAAAAGTGTTTAAGACTATCATGATCGATTTTCACCTTGAAGTGTCTTCCCATTAGGTAAGGTCACCATTTCTTTAGTGCATGCAGTATTGCTAACATTTACTTCTCATAAATAGGTTTATGTAAATACTTTCCTTTGATTGGACGACTTTCAAAAGAAATGGGCCTTCCTTCTTGCATTAAAACAACACCAATTCCATTTCTTGATGCATCACATTCCACAATAAAGGTTTTTGTGAAGTTTGGCGTAGCTAAGATCGGTGCTAGGAACATTGCCTCTTTAAGATGTTCAAAGGCCTTAGTTGCTTCAGGAGTCCATGAAAATGCATGTTTCTTTAATAATGTTGTTAGAGGTGCTACTATTCTCCCATAATTCTTAACAAACTTGCGATAATACCCTGTTAACCTGAGAAATCCTCGCAACTGCTTTATGATTGTGGGGACTTTCCATTCCTTAATGGCTTTAATTTTGTTAGGGTCTACCTTAACATCCTCATGAGATACAATATGATGTAGATATTCCACCTCTTGTACTCCAAAGAAACATTGGATGTTTTTGCATATAATTGTTTCTCCTGCAATAGTTTGAGCACCCCGTCAACATGTTGAACATGATCCTTCCAAGACTTGCTGTAGATCAGTATATCATCAAAAAATACTAGCACAAATTTTCTAAGGAAGGGTTTGAAAATGGAATTCATCAGCCCTTGAAATGTAGAAGGTGCATTGGTAAGGTCAAAAGGCATGACCAAAAATTCATAATGACCCTCATGAGTTCAAAATGCTGTTTTCAGAATATCTTCATTCTTCATTCTAATTTGATGATATCCTAAACGAAGATCCAACTTGGTAAAATAAATTGCTCCATGTAATTCATTCAATAATTCATCAATCACAGGAATGGGAAATTTATCTTTAATGGTGAGCTTATTGAGGTCCCTATATCCGAACACATGCGCCATGATCCATCCTTCTTGTGTACCAATACTACAGGAGCAAAGAAAGAACTTTGACTAGGTTGAGTTATACCCACCTCTAACATTTCTGTAATCGTATGTTCAATTTCAGTCTTTTAGACATAAGGATATCTATAAGGCCTGATATTTGGAGGAACACTTCCTGGAATCAAATGAATAGCATGATCATGATCACGCATAGGTGGGAGCCCTTTGAGAGTTTCAAACACTTTGGAATGATTGTCTAAGACTTTTTGGAGATCTACAGAAATAGATGATTTTGATGTTGGAACTTCTAGTGAGCATAATTGGGAAATTACGCCTCGTTGTTCTTTCTTTAGAAGCTTTGTCATGACATTAGAGATTATTATCTTTCATGGTTTCCCTCCAATACCCCTTAATTTGAATTCCTTTCCTTCTGAAAAAAATTTCAAGAAAAGTTCTTGAAACTTAAAATCTACTGTCCCCAAAGATTGTAACCATTGTACTCTTAGTACAACATCAACACCTCCCATAGGAATGGAAAGCATTGGACTATTCAATACATATTCCCCCATTGTTAGCTTGATATTATGGCATTTTCCAGAGCAATTTATATTTCCTCCATTTGCAACCATCACTTGACATTCTGGTGCCGGGCATAGGAAACAATTCAATTCCTTGGCTACCTTACAATGAATAAAATTATGGGTGCTACCTGAATGAATCAACACTATTACCTTTTTCTTCTTGATATGTCCTTATATCTTGAGAGTTTGAGGAGTGGTAATTCCTTCCAATGCATTACATGATATGGTCGGACTCATTTCTTCCTCTTCTAGGGATGGTTCCTGGTGTATATCCTCTTATTGTTCATTTTCTTGTTCCTCTTCAAAATCTATGTAAAATAATTTCTTCTCAGCACACTTATGACCTTTAGTGTATTTGCTATCACAACTGTAGCAAAGCCCTTTTGCTCTTTTTTCTTCCAATTTTTGTGGTGTCAACCTTGTGGGTTGTGGAAATATAGGAGTATAAACACTTCCATCTTTATAGAAGTGAGTGGTAGGCTTCCTTATCGCCATAATTTTACATTCAATTTTTCTTGCCAACCTGAATGCCTTCTCCAGTGAATCAGGTTCCAAATGCAAACTTCATGTTGGATCTTATCATTTAAAGTACCTATGAAGAGATCAATTATGTGTTCCTCTGAAATATCAGTTACCCTTATATTCAATCTTTGGAAGTCCTCAATGTGCTCCCCCACTGAACACTTTTGTTTGAGATTTATCAATTGGCTAAAGAAGGTGTTGCTCTTTGTATCCTCATAATGTGCTATCATTTCCTCCATAAAAATTGACCAAGTGACAATTGTTTTATGGGAGCAAAGACATTGATACCATACAAATGTATTTTGTTCTAAATGTAAAGTTGCAATGCGTAACTTTTGTGTGTTTTTCACATTATTGAGATCAAAATATTGCTCCATATGTAGTATCCATGTTACAAGATCCTTTCCATCAAAGTTCCTCATATCCATTTTTGGAATATGGTGATTCTTCCCTCCAACATTAGAGTCTATGAAATCACGATTAACATTTATTTTGTTCTCATCATGAGTTTCCTCTACTATATTTTCACCATTAGGAAACGTTTCTTGTATCAAATTTGTCAAACCTTCCATGTCTGTTTTTAGATAATTCTTCATGTTTTCCATCTTAGCTTCCATGTCATCCATCTTAGATTCCATGCCATCCATAATAGTTTCCATGTCATTCTTCAAACCATCCATGCCTTTCTTCAAACCATCCATCTTAGTTTCCATGCCTTTCTTCAAAACTTCCATGTCATTTTTTGTTTCTCTTTGCAATAGCGAAATTTTTTGGACTTTCTTGTAATTTTGATATGTCATGTTGCCATTCTTTGTCTTCATGAGTCATGGTAGAGCCTTCTAAAGACTTAATGGGTGTTGAAATATTTTTAGGGGCCATTTGAGAATCCAATACTAATATCTATTCTATAATATGCCCTTGGAATCAATTCAACTTGAAACTAGGCTCTATAGTAGTCCACTGAAGCTTCTTTCAAATGCCACAGGTCTGACTTGATTTGGATTGTTCAAGGAAAAGTTATTTCCAATCTCCCACAATGACCTAGTTATGGACTAGTTCAGTAGAGCGAACTTTTATGACTTGCCATGTCTCACTATTTTCTCCTTTGGCTCTGAAGTTTATAGACAAGAAAATATAGTCCGTTTAATTCCAGTCTCTTTTTACATAATTCCAATCTGATGCTCAGATAGAAAGCTATGAAGATGTTCCCCCAATCACCTCTTTGAGATGAAATTCGGGAGCCTGAAAAAGACCTAACTTCCACAGATCATATCTCCACAAATATTGCGAACCAAGCTTTGAAATTTTGCGAAGATGTTCCTCAGGATTTCAGCTTTGTGCTCTAAAAAATTCCACTTCTGAACCTTCATAGAAAAAATGTTATAGTAAAAATTCCGCGATGAACTTTTTAAGTGAAATTCAGGAGCCTGCAAAATGAACTAACTTTCACAGATCATATCTCCGAAAATGTTGCGAACCAAGATTTTAAATTTTGCGACATTGTTCCTCAGGATTTCAGCTTCACACTCTAAAAATTTCAGCTTCTAAACCTTCGTAGAAAAAACATTATAGCGAAACTTCCACGATGACCTGTTTGGAGAAAAGCTCTGATACCAAATGTTGTGAAACCAGCTCCAAAAATAGAAGAAAAGAGATATCAACGCCTTAGAAATAAGCCACTTCAAGGGGGAAACCTCCAATACATTACATGAATGAAAAATTCTGGGATGTTACAAATTACAAAACCTCATTTCTATATATAGGAGTCCATGGGGCCACAATGAAATCCTAGTGGGCCAATAATGTAATCGTAGCCGACCTAACAATAATAATTTAAGGGCACAATAATAACAATATGGGGGTTACAGGGGTACAATAATAACAATAATGGGGTTACAATAACAACAATAAGGGACTATACTAGTAATATAGTGACCTAATAAAAGGATTGACAACAATAGCAGTACTTGAAGTCATGGCAGGGGTTGGTTTAGGCACTTTGGAAGCTTAAGGCTTGATAGAGCTCTGCTTTTTAGGCATTTTGGGCTACTTCTGCAGGTTTAGATAGTTTGTAGAAGTAATTTACTTTAGCAGAGGATTTGTGGGATAAATTTGTCAAAGTGTAGCTTTTTATTAGGGCTTTCATTCCAATTAGGTCTATGAAAGATGTTTACAGGATTTTGACTGGTTTAAAACAAGAAACAAGGGTTTCTTAAGTATATTACTGAGAAATAGGGCTGAAAATATCTTGAAATAGGTCACAGGGGCTTAGGATATCTTCAGAGGTTTTCTGGTTTGATTTAAGGCTTGGAAATAGACCATCAGTTTGAAAAAACTCACAGTTTTCTCTCAGAATAGCGCACAGTAGTAAAACAGGGTTTCTGGAAACAATTTAACAGGGTCTGGCCTGTTTTTAGGGCTTTTTGATAGTTTTTAAAAATTGATTCTTAAACTCTAAGTGTGTTTTCGTTCTTTAAAGATGTCTTCCAACTTAATTGCTGGTTCAAATTTCAGAAAAATACCTGTTGTAAGTATTGGGCTTTGGAATATGTATCTGAGGTTTTAAATGAAACACAGCTTCTATGGAGCAATGTGAACACTCCTTGGCAGTATTCAATGGTTACTGGTTGAGTTTTGCAGGCTCACTGGCTTGAAAACGATGCAAAAGGATTCGTTTTAACAATAAGGATTTACATAGAGCTTATGCGCAACAGAAAAGTAAATGAACACAGTTTCGTAAGTTTATTGGGCATTTTTGGTTTCATTAACTATACATTGAATGAGGGTCACATCGCGCGGGAGGGTGGTTTCGGTATTCACGGGATAAAAAACCATAGTGGTTATCGCGCGAAATTTTGGCGGTAAGTGGTTTTGGCTTGAACCCACGTGATCCAATAAGAAAAGGGCACGTGGAGGAGAGATAAAATATTGATATCGCCCATTTCGCGCAGAAATGGA
Organism: Pinus albicaulis; assembly: GCA_034641835.2. NCBI lineage: Eukaryota > Viridiplantae > Streptophyta > Pinopsida > Pinales > Pinaceae > Pinus > Pinus albicaulis. The sequence goes on from CM076575.1 coordinate 484,642,402, forward strand.
GCGGGGGTGATCGCGCAAGTTTTCGACGTGATATGGTGCTTTGACCATTGGATCTGGGGTTTGTTTACGAACGACCCAGATTGATTGGGAAGGTGCGCCGGAATGGGAGTGGGGCCAGGGTTTATTAATGCGGGGATGAGTTTAAACTTTAGAAATAAATGTTAAATACGTTTAAACCTTAGTTTATATGATATAGCGGAGGGGTAGGTTTATACTTTGGTTATATAATGGCAGGGGGAAAAATATAATGTATATTTAAATAAAAACATTTATGGAATGTTTTAATAGATATATATGCTGGCAGCAGTTATATTATATAGTTTTTTTCAAGCAAATTTTGGCATTTGTTTGAAAACTATAGGGGTGGGATATTTGTTTATGGATAGGTTTAGACCAATGGGATAGTTAGGCGGGGTTTTTTAATTTTTGCACACATGGGGATATTTAACCTTGGTCTAAACTTAAAATAAATGGTTTTGTGGGTTTATTTAAAATATGGGTATTAATATATACGGGAAGGTGTAGTTTAGGGGTTTAATAGTTTTAGTTAGAAGTTAATATGAAAAAGGGTAGTGAAATGGAAACAAAACACATGTTAATATCTAAGTAAAGTGTAAATCATAGACAAAGTAAAGCATTTTTTCCTTTTTAATATCATTTCACTTATACTTAGGATAAATGCATTTTGGGGATTTATGAATGATTTTAAAAGGGAATGAAGTTAATTATTTAGGGTTCTATTTTTACTAAGTAAAAAAAATGGGTTTTTTACTTAGGGAAATGAGATTATGATTTATGAGTGAAGGGAAAATGTTGATGAATATGGGTCTAGTGTGGGAATTCAATATTTTAGCTAACTAGTCATCGAACCTTGGGTCCAGTCCCAACAAAAGTCAGATAAATGCTCTGAGCCTTTTTTATTGATAGTTTAGAACATTGAATACTTGTAAGGGAGGATAAATTAGTGATTTTTTCTCGATGATGGTTTATTACATGATTTCTCAACTGCTTTCTACCTACCCATATTTATTTCTAACATTTTTTCTTCATCTTTATAGGTGCATTTAAGCTTGCAACCTTGAAGCATTTTTCTTTCAAAGCATAAAACTATCTAAGTCTACCTTATTTCTTCCGAGGGCTCAGATTAAACTGTTGAGCTCCTCATTATTCTCTACCTATCCACTGATTTGTCAAGTTTAAACTATCTGACAAATCTTTATTCTCTATCTAAAACATGAAATTGAAAGCATGAAAAGTTAAGATTAAATTGTTTAACTGATCATGGATTATGGCATTTATTGACATTCTGCACATAATCATTATTCTTGTAGTAAAAGTAAAAGTAGTGGCATTTGGACTTGCTCACTTTCAGGTCTTATTTCTCTTTTTTCTTTTGGGGTCTATTTTTTCTAAGTCCTTTGATCTTTCTTTTAGGACTTTTTACCCTCTTTTTGGCTTTTTTATTATTTTCATTTTTTCAAAATATGGGAAAACAACTTGAAAAAAGGAAGGTATGTACATATTTACAAGACTATTAAAGTCAATTCAAAATTTTATGAAACCTATTATTATAGGACCCTAACACCTACAACCTCGGTGATAGTGTACAACCTATATTGGAGTGGGTGAAGCTTGCGGTGGGTTCCAACGAGGTGCTCCTTTTGCAAATGTAGCCACACTTTGAATCCCACCTAGAAGTTGTGTGGCACCCAATCTTGATCATGTATTTTCTTGTGCTTAGCATTGTATTTGTCCAACATGTAATGAACCTATTTTCGGATGTGCTGAATGCACTTAATGAAGCTATTCGCCTTGTTAGCTTCAGACTAGACATGAGTTGCATCATGTTGAGTAGCCGCAAATGGCATGGCTATGTAAATGGGACATAGTGGATGGAATCCAAAGCCCACTTGAAAGGGGTTGTGGTAGGTTGAGTTGTGGAGAGCCTAGTTATAACTTTGTTGTACATAGGGAAGGATCTCATCCCATGTGTGTGGATGTGTTGAATTGTACATGCACCAAATGTGTATGATCATCTTGTTGATGACCTCTGTCTAGACATCAGTTTTGGGATGGAAAGATGTGGACTTGGTGAGCTTGGTGTCCAGCATTAACCAGAGGCTAGAAAAAAATGTGTTGAGGAACCTAATGTCCTGATTGAAGACGATAGACTGTGGGATCCCAAAGTTCACCCACACTCATTCCAAGAAGAGTTTAGCAGTGGAATCTGCTGTGATATTCTTCTTGCAGGCCACCATAATGGCCATCTTCGAGAATATGTTAATGACCATGAAAACACATTCATTTCCATGCTTGGTAGAAGGAAGGCCTGCTATGTAATCCATGGATATGGATTCCCCAGGTCGACTAGGGTAGGTAGCAGAGTATTGAGGCCTTGCTTCTTGATGGTCGGTTTGGAAATGGAGCAAGAAGTACAGGATATGATGTACTTCTTGAAATCCTATCGAAGGTTTGACCAATAGCAATATCTCTGTAGTATTTCCACTATTTTCTCGACCCCGAAATGGCTAGTGACCCGACTGTAGTGCACTTCCAAAATCATCTTGGCATGCTCGCTTGAAGGAAGAAAAATTTGTCTAAGGTGACATAGCAGTGCATCTTGGAGGTGAAAATTTGGAACTTGCGTACCCTCCAAGAGTGTCTTGTATGTGTGGCCGAATTCTGGAGAGCTTTTCTAGAGAAGCGTCCAATTAGAAATCTCGTGCCCACAAGAGTTGAGAATGGTGGTTAGCGCCACAATTGATGGTTGGATGTGGTAGTATACAACATTATTGGTGCTGCCCTTCTTGTACTTGATGTTCAAATGAAAATACTGCAGATATAGGGACCAATTCTGATGGTGATCATTCTGCAACTTCCCTTGTGTCTGTATGAACTGCAGGGGTCAGGGGTCTATGTGGATGACTTTTTCCTTCCCAAAAATGTAATGCTTCCATTGTCAGAAACCCTGCACTATGGAATACATTTATTTGTCATAAGTGGGATACTGGCAGACTGTGTCAGACAATGTCTCACTGTGATATGCCACTGGATGCCCCTGTTGAGTAAGAAATGCCCCAATAGCATAATTAGAGGCATCTGTCCCAATCTATAATGGTTGTTGCAAGTCTGATAATGTGAGGACTGGGGCAGAGCAAAGGTGATGTTTCAATTATATGAATGCCTTCTGTTTAGATTCCTACCAAAAGAATTTTTCTTTTGCTCCTCCCTTTGTGAATTGACTTAAGGGCCAAGTGATATGAGAGAATCCCAATAGGAACACGTGGTTGAAATTAGTAAGACCCAGAAAGTTGCGAAGCTTTTTTATAGTGGTTGGGGCTGGCCAATCCTGAATGACTTGGATCTTGGTTGGATCCACATGCACCCCCTTCTCATCAATAATGTATCCCAGAGAATGAACCCGAGTCATGCCAAAAGTGAAATTCTCCAAATTGGCACATAAATTGTGTTGCGGTAGTGTTTGGAGGACCTGGCGGATGTGGTGGAGGTGCTCTTCCCAAGTCTCGCTGAAGATTAGGATGTCATCCAAGTACACTACTACAAATTAGTTGGTGAATGGCCACAATATGTCATCCATCAGCCTCATGAAGGTCATGGGAGCTTTCACTAACCTGAAAGGCATGACTAGCCATTTGAAAAGGCCCTCCTTGGCTTTGAATTTAGTCTTCCACACATCGGATGGTTTGATTGGTACCTGGTGATACCTGGACTTCAAGTAAATATTGCTGAAATATTTCACCCCTTTGAGGTGGTACAAAAGGTCATAAATCCATGGGATTGGGTACCTATTCCAGACAATGATCTTTTTCAGTGCCAGATAGTTAATAGAGAGTCTCCATGTCCCATCCTTCTCCTGTACCAACATGATCGGGCTCCCACATGGTGATGAATTAGGATGGATGGGACCTTTTTGCAGCATCTCCTGAATATTACTCTTGATTTCATCGTTCTTCAGGAGAGAGCATTGATAGATCGGTCCATTGGGTAGCGGTGCACCTGGAGTCAGATCAATGGGGTGTTTGACCTAAAAGTGCAGAGGCACCCCTGTGGGTGAGGTGAATATGTCCCTGTACTCCTCCATGACCTTTTCCATTTGTTTTTTTCATGTGAAGGAGCCTTTTCTGGAGGTCGTGGCCATAGTCTTCTTCTTTCCCTAAGGGCAGATCATCAGGAAAACAAATTTCCCACTTTTGTGAATGATCTTACTTCATTGTTTTGCAGTAACCAAAGAGATAGCGACATGCGGTGGTACCTCTGGTATCTCATAAAAATTATTTTGCAAAGTAACAATAACAACATGAGGCTGGGACTCATACACAACATGTCACTTCCTCAAGTATGGTTGGCCTAATAATACATCACAAACATCAAGAGGAACAATTTCACATAATACCTCATCCATGAAGGGCTTGATGTTATGGGGAAGGAAGCATTGTTGTATGACGTGGAGATCCTGTTATTGGTGAAGCCACTTGATGGTATACGGTTGTGGGTGTGTTGTGGTCGGCAAGCCCAACTGCTTCACAACATTTGCTGAAATAAGGTTGTTTTTTCTCCCACTATTGCCAATGAATTGTAGCGGGGAACCATTTACCCACATATGGGAGTGGAAGAGACACTCCTCCTCCTCTGGATCTTTCGTCTCCTTCTTTTGGATCTTCATGGAGGAAATGATGGCGTTGGGCTACGCATCGATAATATCCTTCCATTTTTCATTCCCCTTGTTGGGTTTTGATTCAGAGTCAGAGCATGAATCTGATTCAGAAGCCTTCATCTCGGCCACCAGTGACTGCTTGGCCTAACACTCACTAGTGTTGTGAGTGGAGCTCTTATGCAACTCACACCACTTTCCTGCGTCCTTCTTCAGCTTTGTGGTATTTTTCTTTGTTTGTGGCTTTGGCAGGTTGTCTTGGGATACCATGATTTCGATATTTCCTTTGTTCTATGATTTGGGGGCAACTTTACCTTGATTTTGATTCACAGATCCAACGTCTCACTTCTTCTATTTGAATTTATGCTCAATCTTGGCAACATACCGGTATGCCGTACCAAGAGAGGAGATGTCGAGGAAATCCATTTCCTCTTGAATGTATCTGTGAAGACAATTATGGTACTTAAACACCTAATGTTTCTCTGAATCTTTGATACCCAACTTTTTGCACAGGGTATGGAACATATTCGTCAACTTATGCACATCTTGATCCCTTTGGTGATGAAAGATAGTCCATTGTATGTACTTGTCCTCATAGCTTCCCATGGGATAATATTGTTCGTTGATCGTATCTCGGAAATAATTCCAAGTGGGTACGAACGTGAACAGAGAGGGTTCCTATTATGCAGAATTATGGATTACGGATAAAACATTATTCCCTAGATGTGGTGCTCATCTAGAACAAAAGGTTAAATAATTTGCAGGTAATTTTCCTAACAATAAATAGACACACAGAATAGATCAAGAAACTTATTTGGAGTCCAAGTGCTTACAATTCTCCTTTTTTCGTTGTTGCTATAGCCTCAAATCCAAGCTAGATCGCCAAAATATTTCCTATAAGAATGAACACTAAACAACAAAGAGATAGCAATATACAAATGTATATTCAAGTTATTCAGTTAAATGAATGAAACATGAACCATATACATCATATAAGAATTCATAATATGGAAGACAAAAGCTTATACATATACATATGTGGGAAAGTAAGCAGAAATCTTTATTAATGGATAGAAGGGGATGTTACATTCCAGTGATTAGTTTGATGTCATTGTTGGAACGGGGTCTCCTAACAAGCTACGAAACCGACCCATTTTGGTTATTTTTGTTATATTTAGTATAGCACAGGGGTTTTGGGGTGGGTGAAAGCCCCGAAAAGCATTGTAACGGGGTTAAAGGGTAAAATAGGGGTCCGAAAACCATGGGTTGCGGACCATAGGAATGTTAAAGCTAGATTGTTATAAATAGAGAGGTATTTCAGATTGTAAGAGGTAAGAATTGGCTAAGATATTGATGCGATCTATTGTGTAAGCGATCTGTTGGGGTTTTTGGGGAACAGAATCCTGCTGGCTATGTGCGCGGAGATCCTAGTCTAGCTGTGTGTGGACCCTACTGCTGTGTGCACAGGTTGGGAAGGGAATTGTAAGGGTAACGAATGAATGAATATGCAAGATTGTTGGATCTGAATCTATGAGTACTATTGAATGGAATGCTGCTAATTACTGTGTTATGCATTTATCTGTCTTTGCGCTGCGAAGGTCTTTATATTGAATGATTGAATCTATTCTTCTTTGGTTATATCTTGCTCCGAAAGTCTGTGTATTGAAGTAAATCTAGATCTGTTCTGTTCGATATATATTGTTATGTTAAGCATAGAATTGTAGATCTAGTGCACGTGGATGCAATTGGATATATACTTGATCCTGCACAGAGATAATCTGAATAGAACGCAACCCTACTTGCCTTACCCTTCCTTTATCAGGGTGCGGAAATCTAGTTCTATCACCCACCCAGACTACTTTGGGTGAGACTGTGACCTACGCAAGCAGGTCACTGCCGAAAGGGCCAGTAGTATAGGGGTTTGTTGGCAAACCTTGCACACTGAACTTGGGTCAGGACCCCTCAATCCAAAAAATGGTTCTGTTGCCGGTACTGGAAGAGATTTGAGAACGGAATTGGGTATTGGAAGATGGGAAGGGAACCATGACAGTGTGCTTGGAACTACCAACCTTCAGGGGGGTAGGAGATGAGGACATGGACCGATTTTGGTTCATTACAAACTCTGTCTGGATTGTGCAGAACATGGCAAGCGATACAATAAAAAGGGTGCAGCTATATTTAGCATTTGAAGATGGAGCTCTGGACTAGTATATGTGATATATTTCCTAGAATGGAACCGCCTCCATTCAGGAGATTAAGGATGCGCTAGAGAAACAATTCCAAAAATCGAAGTCTTATTCCCAGCTGGTGACAAACATAAAATATTTCAAGCAAAATACATCGGAATTAGTTTGGGAGGTGGATCAATGGTTGAAGAAGGCAATTAGGGAAGGAGGGTTTGAGTATGATGATAGACAACATACAGAGTGGTTTATTTCCATGCTGCTCCCTCACCTACGTATACCCATGAATCGCCAAACTTTTAGTTCACAAGACAAGGCCTTGGAGGCCACTATGAGATTAGAAGCTACACCTCTTGAGGACGCTATGCTAGCGGTACAACAGATCTATAAACAAGTAGAAGAAATGCACCAGGAACTCCAGGATCTGCAGCAGGAAAACAGAAGTGGGGCTGGTACGGAACAAGGTCACACAACAGCACTGGGAGCATATAGCCCAGAACATTGGAACTCAAAGGGGTCTTTGCACTGGCACGAGGAAAGCCGCATAGCCAGATCGCAGGACACCCCCATTTTCGCACCAGAACAACGCTGGTATCAATGTTGCCTAGCAGTTGGCCATGAAAAGTAAAGCTGCACCAAAGAAGAAAAAAGGAAAAACGACCCTATATCACCAAGAACCCGCTCGACCAAGGATGACTTCCCTCATGAAGGGAGGGATAGAAGCCAAAGTGGAAGCACAGGTTGGAGTAGAGGCCATCTGGTCTGTTATAACTGTGGGAACACAAGACATTTTTCAAGAGACTGCCTGTGACAGTCCTGCACGTATTGTAGACAATGGAACCATACACTGGAAGACTGCCCGACCCTACAAACCAAGATACAGGAGAAGTAGTTTTTTTCTACGCAGAAGAAGCGCAGGATCCAAGTTCAAGAGGCAAAGGTCAATATAATAACACGCAATGGATTAGCGACTGGGGGAACTAAGGAAACAAATGAAGCTAACTCACTAATCTGCAAGGCAGCTGACAAACAAGAAGGATTAGAATTGGGTAAAATCAAGGAAAATTTTATAAAAGCATGAAGGGATATCTTTGAGGCTAAGAGCTCGTACCGAGGAGATATGTAACTGGTGGAGGACATTAGAATTTTCTTACAAGTATGCATAAGACTGCTACGTAACCCTCAGGCGCTGCGGACTATGCAGACCTTACTAGAAAACTTAATAACAAGCGGCGAGGGGATACCAGATAAAAGAGATGTGAAGCCTACACTAACAAAAGAGGAATATATCTACAAGCAAGCAGTTCAAGACAGGGGTAGCTTATTAAGCTACAAAACAGACACTGAGGATCCCAGTCAGGAGCTAGAAATGTGGTAGAACTGGTGAGGGAAGGCCTCCACGTTGCGATGCCTTGGGATCATAAAGGAACCCCTCTTTAAAACCTCTAAGGGAAGGACGGAGGAAGAAATAGGCTTGACCCCCTGCAGCATACCTATCGTAAGGAAAGGTTTGAATGAATCACGAACAAGACCCGAGTTCCCAACGTCAGGTACAACTTCCACAGGTAATGATCTTATATGCTAGACTCCCTTAACAATGGTGGCGCAACTAAGGGACAGACCTCTGGCTCCAGTATCAACCCCCCTTAAAGCCTTAATAAGACATGTATGATAGGTCTTATGGCCTTAGACCAAGAGCTCCTTAGAGAGCAAGCCTGTGTTAGGGGAAGGTAGACAACTGGTACCAAGCATTAACCCTAACGTAATGTTGGGTATGTGTTATATTCTTTCCACGAATAATCACGCGTGGGGGGGTAAGAGGGGGGGCGATAGCTCCCCCTTTGCGCTGGGTGCAATGGGGGGGTCACAGGGGAGGCAGTAGCACCCCCTGTTAGGGTTCGGGACAACACCCCGACAAAATTTTTGGTCCTTAATTTCCAGTGGGCGGTCCATGTCCATGGTTTTGGGGTATGATGGTTTTCAGCCCTCTATGGAAAGAAAACAACAAGTGGGAGAATGTTGGGTATGTGTTATATTATTTCCACGACTAATCATGCGCGGGGGCATAAGAGGGGGGGTGATAGCCCCCCCTGTCGGGGTCCGGGATAGCGCCCCAGCAAAATTTTTGGTCCTTAATTTCCGGTGGCTGGTTCACGCCCATGGATTTGTGCATGGTTTTGCACATGGTTTTGGGGTACGGTGGTTTTCAGCCCCTAGTATTTTTGTAGATCCGGTCAAGGGAACTACATTTATGATCTAATCCAGGGTTAATGGATTAGGGTTTATGTATGCTTCAACATGTATATATATGTGTTGTAACACTAAAAGGAATATAATGAAAAATTAAGCTAGTCGTCCTGATTTGTGATCCAGGGGAAAATCTCTGTATTTATCTGTTTTATGTTTTATGCTCTCGCTATTGTTTATTTTCTGTTATAAGATTTGTGTGTAGATAATTTCTGTTCAGGGTTAAAACCTACATTTGGTATCAAAGTTGTTTCGGCTTCAAGGGGATGCCTTTGCTGCTGAGGGTTTTTTTTTTGGGCCTGAGGTAGACCCTATTCAATGGGAGATCTATGGGATCGATTCTGGTGGTGAAATAATATGGCGAGCAGCGGAAAGATAGAGATTGAGAAATTTAATGGTCAAAGTTTTGAGTTGTGGAAGCTCAAGATGGAGGATCTGCTGGTGGATAAAGATCAGTGGATCGCGGTAGATCCAGGTACTAAACCAACGGCAATGACAGATGAAGACTAGAAGAAACTAGATCGCAAGGCTAAGAGCACAATATGGTTGTGTGTCTCAGATTCAATATTGTTGAATGTATCTGGGGAAGCTATGATGAAGACCTTGTGGGACAAGCTAGGGACTTTGTACCAATCTAAGTCTCTGGTGAATAAATTGTTCATGCAGAAAAAGCTGTTTAACCTGAGGATGAAGGATGGAGACTCAGTGACAGAGCATCTGAATGCCTTCAATAATGTGGTAAGTCAGCTGTCATATGTTGATATTAAAATCTCAGATGAAGATAAGTGCATCAGTTTGTTGTGTTATCTACCAAATTCGCGGGACAGTCTGGTTATTGCAATAGGTAGCAATACAACTACCTTGACTTTTGATGACATTGTCTCAGCCTTGATGTCGGAGGAAATTAGACAGAGAAATATGGAGGGCCAGAATGGAGATGCCTTATCTGTACAAGGAAGCTCCCAAAACAGAAACAAGAATAAGGTTTCGAGTGGGATATCTAAATCTAGAGGGAGATCTAAATCTCCTGGAAAGTTTGTAAAGGTATGCTGGAAATGTGGAAAGGAAGGGCACTACAAAAGGGAGTGCAGATCTAAAGCACTTGAGAAAGGAAAGGGATCTGATGATGGTCCTTTTGTAGAGGCAAAAACCACCTCGGATGAAGGTGGGGATGTGTATTTGGCTTCTTCTTCAAATACACATGTAGATCACGAGTCATGGTTGATTGACTCAGGTGCATCCTTTCTCTTCACTCTCCATCGGGAGTGGTTCTGCGAGTATGAGAAATATGATGGTGGCGATGTCTTCCTAGGGGATGATAGGAAGGCCAGAATCTTCAGATGTGGAAAGGTCAAGCTGAAGCTGCAAGGTGGAAGGATTAGAACACTTCCTGGTTTTCTGCATATTCCTGCATTAGCTAGAAATCTGATTTCTGTAAGCAAGATGGATGATACAAGTGTAAAAACAATGTTCTAGAAAGATGCTTGCAAGATGGTTCGGGGAGCACTGGTATTAATGCGGGGAGTTCAAACTGGAACTCTGTACAATCTACAAGGTAGCACTGTTATTGATGGGTGTAACAATTCTGTGGTTCCTGTAAGTGAAGCAGAAATCCTGGATGTCTCTGGAGAAAATACCATGCTATGGCATCAAAGGCTTTGACATATTGGAGAGAAGGGCCTTTGGATACTGCATAGAAATGGTATGGTGGAAGGTATGTCTAATTTCTCTCTGGATTTCAATTTCTGTGAACATTGTGTATATGGGAAGCAGAATCGGGCGAGTTTTCCTTCTGGTGCTAAGAGGGCAAACAAGATATTAGAACTTGTGCAAAGTGATGTGTTTGGACCTGTGTCAGTTCCATCACTGGGAAAGTCTGTGTACTATGTTTCATTCATAGATGAGTTCTCAAGGAATAAATGGATATATTTCTTGAGGAAGAAATCTGAAGCTTTTGACAGATTTAAAGAATTTAAGGCTCTGGTGGAAAACCAGATAGAGAAGAAGATAAAGGTGCTGAGGAAAAATAATGGTGGGGAGTTCTGAAAGAAGGAATTTGAAGAGTTCTGTAAGAAGTGTGGTATAGAACGGCAGAAGACTACACCATACACACCTCAGCAAAACAAAGTTGCAGAAAGAATGAACAGAACACTGATGGAAAAGGCAAGAAGCATGCTCAGTGGTACCAGGTTAGGACAAATGTTTTGGTTAGAGGCAGTGGAGACTGCATGCTATCTGGTTAATAGATCACCTTCATCAGTGTTGGAGGATAAGACTCCACATGAGGTATGGACTAGTAAGAAACCCTCTCTTTCACATCTAAGGGTATTTGGATGTGAAGCATATGTACACGTTCCAAAGCAGAAAAGGACCAATTTGGATAATAAATCTGAAAGGTGCATCTTTATTGGGTATAAGGATCGTTTAAAAGGTTACAAGATTTGGAACCCGGAAACAAGGAAGGTTGTGTACAACCGAGATGTGGTGTTTAGATAGGTGAAATATGTTTTTAAACATGAAGTCATACCAAAGGAACCTGACAAGATAGAGTTTGAGCTAAAGGAGTATGAATCAGACTCTACAGCAGAAGAAGATTCAAAAGATGAAGAGCCACAAACTCCAGCTATAAGAAGATCAGTTCGGGAAAGAAGGCAACGAGAAAGGTATAGTCCATCTACTTTCTATTCAAGTTTTTCCTTAACTATAACTGATGATGATCCCATAACTGTCAGGGAGGTAGTAGATTCAGAGGATAGAAAACTTTGGAAGGAGGCCATGGTTGATGAAATGGCGTCGTTGCACAAAAATAAGGCATGGGATCTGGTGGAGTTGCCGTCTGGAAGGAAGCCCATCGAGAGGAAATGGGTGTTTAAGAAAAAGATGAATGTAGAAGGCAAGGTGGAGAAATACAAAGCTCAGTTGGTAGCAAAATGTTATTCCCAGGTGCCGGGAATTGATTTTGGTGATATTTTTTCTCCTGTTTCCAAAGTTACTTCTATTAGATTACTTTTATCTGTTGCTGCTGCATTTGATTTTGAGATAGAACAGATGGATGTGAAGAAAACATTTCTTCATGAGGATCTAGAAGAGGAGATCTACATGAAGAAACTTGAAGGATTTATGGTGAAGGGTAAGAAAGAACTGGTATGCAGGCTGAAGAAGTCTCTGTATGGGTTAAAATAGTCACCAAGGATGTGGTATCAGAAATTTAATACCTATATAAGGGGACTTGGCTTCACCAGAAGTAAAGAGGATCACTGTGTTTATTTTAAATTAATTGGTGATCGTGTTATTTATTTGGTCTTGTATGTGGATGATATGTTGTTGATTGGAAATGACAGAAATTATCCAAGATTTGAAGACTCAACTGTTCTCCAAATTAGACATGAAGGATCTTGGTGCTGCAAACTATATTTTGGGCATGGAAATTAAGAGAGATCGAGCAAAGAGGAAGCTCTGGTTAAACCAGAGGAAGTATGTTGAGACTATATTGCAGAGGTTCAATATGCAGGATAGTAAATGGGTGAATGTTCCTATTCCTGTAGGTGTAAATCTATCTACAGAACAGTGTCCCAAGACATAAGAAGAAGAGGAGGATATGTCCCGTGTTCCATATGCAAGTGCATTCTGTAGCCTGATGTATGCAATGGTCTGTACTAGACCAAACATTGTACATTCAGTGGGAGTATTGAGCAGGTTTATGTCAAACCTAGGGAAGGAGCTTTGGACAACAGTGAAGCGGGTTTTCAGATATTTACGCAGCACTAGTGATTATGGCTTGTGCTACCAGGGAAGACCAGGATTGGAAAGAATGTTGGAAATTCATGGTTTTGTTGATGCAGAATAGGTTGGAGATCTGGACCAAAGAATATCTAAAAGTGGGTATGTGTTTAGCCTCTTTGGAGGCGTAGTCAGTTGGATGAGTAAAAGACAGTCTGTAGTTGCTCTTTCAACTACATAGGCAGAATACATGGCAGCCACTCATGCAAGCAAGGAGGCAGTTTGGTTGCAGAGATTGTGTTCAAGTATGGGGTTGGTACAAAAATCTATAAGGATAGACTGTGATAGCCAAAGTGCAATTTTCTTGGCTAAGAACCTTGCTTATCATTCAAAGACAAAGCACATTGATGTTCAATATTAGTTTGTTAGAGATATGGTTGATGTTACACCATTTTTTGGTCATTAACCTATTATCATTAGATGGACCCAAGTACACCATGTAAGACCAATTTTACCCTAAGTAAAATTGCTTTTAGTCTAAACAGGAAACCCCAAAAGGAAATATTAAACAAACCTATTTTGTTTAATTTTCCTCATGGAATACTTAATTAAACCATAATTTAATTATTATTCCCAGTCATGTTTAACCCAAAAACAAAGAAATTAATTAGATAAACCTTTATTTATCTTATTATTTTCTAGGAATAATTATTTAAATCTTATTTAGATAATATTCCTTGTTAAATATGACCAAATCACCCCCAAATAATTAAATAAATCATTATTTATTTAATTATCTTTCAACCACTTCCTTAAATAATTAAATAAATCATTATTTATTTGATTATCTTCTAACCGCTTCCTAAAAAAAATAAAAATCATTTATTTATTTATTTTTGACAAATTAAGGGATTTGACCCAAGTCAAATACCTTTTCCCTCCAACAAATATAATAAAATATTCCATAAAAAGTGGATCTAGATCTGGTTAACCCATGCACCAAGATCTAGAATGACCCAATATTTTGTTATAAATAGGAGGGTTTTTCCTACCATTATTCACCTTTTGTTGCCTATTAGATCACTCCGGATCTATACACTTGGTCACCATTTTCTGCCATTTGCTGTGTGAGCTCCCTTTGAGTTCCATTCTTTGTGTGGGTTTTCTACACCAACAAGAGAGAGAAATCTTAGATCTGAAGTGCTGAGGACTTCCAAGAACCCATCCCACTGAGGAGAATTGGATACGCCTTCTTGTTTTCCTCCAAGGTGCCCGATTAATATAAAAATTCTTTCAAAAATTGTTCTTGTCTTGTCTATTGGTATATGGAGCAAACCCTTGTTTTTTCTGCTTAATGTCTTTCCATGCATAGATCTGGTTTTTGCAGCTCTTTTATGTTCAACTAACCACAGATCTGAAGATATTGGCGGCCACTTTTGTTGTTAGGGCTATTAGTTATGCGTAGCTAAAGTGGTCCTTTTTCGTACACTTCGACAAAGGATTCATACTAACAAATGGCGACTCCACACGGGTTTTAAATTACGACCGCTGTCGTTTTTCATATTCCTGCATATCCGGCTACTTCAGACCCTAGGGTTTCTTTTCAGCTGTTTATTTTTCCTATTTTTATGTTGTTTTTCTCACATAAAACCCTAAAACATCAAAATTTCTAACTTCCGTGTGTTTCTGGCCCTATTGCGCAGGTAAGCGACACCAGCCGCAACTGAGACGGAAAATTTTCTGAAAATCTGCCGCCGAGACAACCGGAAAATGTCCCCTTTGACCCCGCAACCTCGACACCGGACCTCGAGTCCCGCATGACCTCTGTGACTGCTGAAAACGAGTGCGAAACACACGACACGCCAATTTTCGGTGGTTTTAACGATTTTCTGCTTTCACTGACTTGTCGAGGTAAATATGATGCGTATCGGCCGCTTTGACCAAGTTCTGATCTTTTTCTACTCATCTAAGTGGGAACCTAGCCCCCCAGGGCTTTAGTACCCTCCAATTTTTGTGGAAGAGTTTTAGCTGTTTCAGCCGTCTGTTTTTCAGAGTTTCAGCCTTCCTTTTTTCAGATCTGGAACCTCCTCCTCAGATCCCTTTAAATTAGCCTTCCCTCCTTTCAAATCACCTCTTGTCATTTTGTTTGGACCTCTCTTTAGGACCTCCTCCCTGTCCTTTCCGCTTTTTGCTGATTTATTCCCTTTGTTCCAGCCACCTTACCTCTGTCTCTTGGCTGTGTTCTGCACCTCTTTTCAGCAGCTTTATCCTTTAGATACCTGTCCCTTTTTACCCTAGATCTATTGGCCTATTTTTAAGTGTGTTTTGACTAGATTTTTTCCCTTTTTTACATTAGTTTTGAGCGACCCGCCTTCTTGGGTTGAATCGATGCAATAGTAGCTATTATTTTTCTGTTATTTCAGCATTATATACTATTCTCTGCAGATTTATTTTCAGTTACGCAACACACATTTTCTTGCTCTCAAAATGGAAAGGGTTTAAAAATTAAAATTAACGCACGCCACACACTGACCCTAAGTGAAGAAGCGCCTGGTTAACACCGCCTGGCAAAGACTCTAAAATCAATTGTCACTGCACATTTTCTGCCCTTGACCTCACTTGATTCTGTCCCTGTTTTCCCTTGTCGGTTTCCTTCTTCCCGTCATCATTGCGCCCCCAAGGCGCCTTTCCCGGAGACTTCTTGGCCTTCACCCTCAGTTTCCGGTTGATCGACCTGCTCCGTCCCGCCGTCGTCGAGCCAGTCCTCCTCCAAGTCCGCACTCCGACTCCTCTTCTGATTCATTGGGTTCTCCCTCTCCTCCTGGTTCTCCCCCTGTCACCTTCACTATGTCTGGTCCAGGGCCTAACGTTAGCGGTGCTCAAGGCCCTAATGTCGAAACCACTACTAGCGGAACTACCACAGGAACTACCTCGGCCATACCCTTGCTGCTGTACATTGCAGGACTCAGCCTCCCCGATTTCAATCAGTTGATCAATGACCCTATCCACCACGATGTTGGTTGGCCTGCTATGCCAACCAAGCTCCCCTCCGACATCCCTAAGTTCGAAGGCCTTGCTGGAGAAGATCCAACCAATCATGTCCGATCTTTCCACATGTGGTGTTCTTCCAATTCCATTACCGATGACTCCATCCGTCTTCGTTTGTTCCAACACACGCTTACTGGCGAAGCTTCTAAATGGTATGTTGACCAAGCCACCTCTTCCCATACCACCTTTGCGACCCTTGCCCAAGCCTTTTTATCTTATTTCCAGCTCTCTCTCCGATACGATACTGGCACGGAGCTCTTGAATTCATTCAAGAAAACATCTTCGACTCGCCTTTCCACCCATTTTCAGGAATGGCGACGAAGACGGAGCTTATGGCGAGCCCCCCCTTCGAAGATCGGGTTTATATGGACTGGTTCCTTCACACTCTCTTAGCTCCTATCGGAAAAGATGTCGCCTCTCACTTTCCTCAAACTGAAGAAGCCGCCCTCCAAATAGCCTTGAAATATCGATCTCGGCTCGGTCCCCGGACATGTTTATACGCGTTCTTCCGCTTCCCCGGGCCTGGGTGGCGCTAACGCCTGGGAGCATCTCACTCTGCCGACGGTATCATTGGAGCTCTTTCGCATCCATACGATCAACCTCCTATGGGCTATGGTTTCCCTCCAGGAGGAGCTAGCACCTCCAGCACTTTTCCCCCTCCAGGTAGCATGTATCCAGGATACGGCATGCCTCCTCCTTTCACCCAACCTCCTACTTACCTCAATGTCACCCAACCTAACCATTACCTTTATCATGTTCAGTGCGCCAGCTCCTCTGACATATGCGCTTCCATCTCCCCTTGCCTCCTCCAAACCCTTGTGACACCTACAGCCCCCTCCAGGGCAAGTATTTGCGCAGTAGGGTGCGACTAATCCCCCTTCTTCTCAAAGAAGGCGGAGAGGCAATCCAAACCAATCTTCCCCTGGTACCCGTGGACCCAATCCTAGTGTGGACCCTAACACTGCCAACCAGCAACAGGGCACTCAGCCCAAGCCGAACAGGCCGCTTCGCACAAATAAGCCTTGTTCGTGTTGCGGTGTTTATGTCATTACACCCACGATTGTCCCCTCTTACCCCAGGTGCGGCAGATGTGGGAGTCTCAAGCCACATTGCGCGAACAACATGCCTCCCCTCATGCTCCTCCTAATGTGGCCACTACCCAACCAGCTGTGTTTACTGATCCTTTCCCTCAACAAGGATTCGTGGCTACCCAACTGCTTGACAATCAAGTCGCCACTCCCCCTTCCCTTTCTGGTTCCTGTGATTACCAGATCCTTATGATGCACTCCGATCCTTCCCCGACCGTCGACCTTCACCTTCAAACTCGGTCTCGCTAGTACCCCAAGCCCCCTGCTCAGTCTGCCCCCGAGCCTCCTTCTCCAAGTTCTACAGAGCCTCTTTCAATATCCAGTGGCCCCTTACATATCCCTCAACCCAAAGTTGAGGTTCATAACAAGATTCCTAAGGGACCCCTACGTCGAAACGCTGCTTCCGGTCGAGCTGCCCATTCGTATAGTATAGTAGATGATTTGGCGCAATCTCCTGCTACCATTTTCACACTGGAACTCCTCTAGTCGTGCCCTTCCCAAAAGAAGGCTCTACTATCTGCCGTGGGCGCTGTAGATCCTGCTGATGACCAAATGATTGTCTTCGACGCCACTCAATCAGACCATCCTCCTCTCCCTCCTTCTGTCGCCTTCCAAATCCCAGTCAAAATCTGGAACGCCAACGTTTCCCGGTGTATAATTGATGAGGGGGCATCCACCTGCGTGATGTCCGCTTTGGTTTGGAAGAAACTCGGATCCCCTGAGTTGGCCCCTTCCACGATCACCCTTCGAGCGTTGGATGGCCATGCCTCCCAGCCCATTGGCCTGTTTCGTAATTGTCCTATCACCCTCGCCGGTAAGACTATTTACGTTGACGTCGAAGTCATCGACGCCCCGCTAGACTACAACATTCTATTGGGGCGAAGCTACACCTATGCTATGTCCACTGTCCCATCCGCGGTTTTCCGCAAGATGTCTTTCCCCCATAATAGAAGGATAGTCACCATTGACCAGTTGACATATCATGAGCCAAAATCTCAGACCTCACCTGAGACGACCATCTCTTCTGTAGCCAACAAGCAAACCGTCGATTCCTTGACCAGTGTCTCCCCCGGTGTTTACAAAGATTCCTCCCTGCTTGGAACTTTTCCTAATATCCCTCCTCCCCCCATCACTGATCCCAGATTCTCGAATGTTTGCATGATGTAATCGTCTCAAGTTGCCCGTAAGCGGCCTGCCTTGGCTAGTCAGCAACCTCCCCCTCACCCTCCGCAACACACTCCTAGCCATTCATCTCAGCCAGCCGGACCTCCTCCTTCTGGCCCTCCCCCTACAGCTGGTATCCCTGAACCCCTTTATCCTCCTGGATCGGTTCCCCCAGGCCTTAACCATCTCGGAGCCGTCCCTCCTGGTCATTACCCTGTTGGGCAGATACCTTTCCTAGCTCCCCCTTCCGGAGTATATTCTGTCCCCGTCATGGCCACCCTCTCTCTCCCTAACCTGACCTTGGGCATACCAGTCTGGTACCTTGATCCTCCAGCAGCTACCCCTCCTGGTCACCCCAAACCCTACATGGCTTTGACACTGGTTCAACCGGTCTCCCTCGCTTCCTCCATTGCCACTGTGCCCCTAGCACCTCTACAGGACCCTTCTCCTGTCGTGACGACTCCCGGAAAGAAAGGAAAAGATCGCAAGGGGGCACCCAAAGACAAGACCACCACGACTGACCTGGCCCCTCCTCCGCCCGCAAAACCTTGTGCCTTATGTGATGTCGCCAGTCATGCCACCCATGCTTGTCCTGAGTTGCCCCATATTCAGCCCGTGGTTAAAGTCGCGTTCCCTGAAACTACGGTCCCTGAAGCCTCCATTCCTTCTTCGTCCGTAACCAAGAACCCCAAGACTCTCCGAACCAACAAAACCTGTGCTTTGTGCGGTGTTCATGGCCATTACTCCCACCATTTTCCTCACCTGACGCATTACCGTGCCTCTTTAGAGGTAGTCCGAGAGTATGAGGTTGAACAGTATCAATCCGCCTCTCCTATACTCGCGCAGTATGCTTCGGTCCAGCCTAAGGATCCCCCCGCCCCCATCGACATCCCCCCCCCTGATGTTCAGATGACGAAGTCTACCACAACCATTCTTTACCTATCCTCCTGTGCGAGACATTCGGAGCCCAGTCCCCCTGCATCCTCCCCTGTCGTTTCGCCTGACCACCTTTTTTCTACCCATACTCGAGATCACTCCACCCGTATCTCTGTTGACCTCCACAGCCCGAGTCCTCGCCATACTTCTGATAGCCCTCATATACCACTCTCTAGTTTGTATATGAGTCATAGTCATCCTGCTCATTGCACTCCCTCCCGCAGTTTCCGCTCGATGTCTTCTGTCCACTCACGCTGCCGTCATTGTCTCCCCTCCCCTCATTTGTTGTCTTGTCACACCATTCCGCAGGACCCCCCGTCCACACCCTTTATCGGTTATGCCGATGGTGCAAGTCGTTATTCCCAGAATCTAGCCTCGGCAAGTTGGGCCACCTTCACCCCCTTGCATGCCTTTGTTCTCTCCAACGGGGTCTGCATTGGTTCTGCCACCAAAAATCAGGCCGAACATGATGCAGTGCGTGGTCTCTTAGTCGATGCCCTCTTCCATCGCACCCTCCATCTACACGTTCGTTTGGAATCCCTACTTCTTGTCATGCAACTAAATGGTGTTTATCGTGTGCATAACCCTGTGCTGTTTAGACGCTATTTACAAGTGAAACTCTTGATATGTGCATTTGAAACCATAACTTTCAACCATGTACCTCGAGAACAGAATCATTATGTAGATAGTATTGCAAACCATGTTCTAGATTGGCATTTATCACACGCATTTCATACAATACAATAACATTTATAATCATTAAAAACGATGCATATCCATAATGTGTGTCACAAAACATGTGTTTAGAGTCCATCTACTCTGATACATATGACATACCTATTGAGTCCCAAATTTGCATCTTTTCCATACACTTTTCCATACCTTTTTCACTCACCTAAACCTCCCAAATTGTCAATATCATGTGCAAAAGGGCATCTAACATGGTTTTTAATTATATCTTTGTGTTTGCTATTTGATCTAGATTTTGTTCATTCAGCTGCGGAATCTTGCCACTTTCCGCAGCTGCTGCAACTTTCCGCAGCTATTTTGTGAAACTCTATGCTACAGGTGTCTACAAGGGAAACAAGCCACATGAGCAGGTCAGGAATGACGTGGACATGGTTCGTGTCCTATTGGTTCAAGCAAACTCGTCCAAAGAAGCCGCGGTCAAAGGCGTCCACATGGAAGTCAACTATGGAGTTTCATGTCGGCCGGACTCTGTTTCGTGGCACATAAAGATCCATACGGCCGTTTCTAAGCCTGCGGAGGTTAAATCGACATCTGTACATGGTTCTAGATTCGAATTCAAGCATCCACCTCTCGTAGATCTACTTTCCAACACGACCATACTCCTATATCCGTGGACGTAGTGGTCTACGTGCTCTCCACTAGCATGAACATTAGGAAACAGTTATAGTTTGTTGTTATATATAGTGCGTTTGCATACGCATATGAAGTTAGTTGATGTTCGTGAATGTAGTCTCTGTTATCTTTTAGTCTGCTCTGTAGTGATTACGCTGCACTTGTGCCGTAACATTACTATTCTGTAATGAACTACTTTTTAAATATGAGAAGACTCTGTTTTTCAACTTAATTCGTGTTTGAGGACCGTTACCAAGGCTGTGTAGAGGGCCCCTGCTCAGCTAAGGTTTTGTGTATTAGTGTATATTTCTCATTTCATTTCTTTTAAAATCATTGTATCATAATCCATCCATATGTTCATATTTTGCAAGTTGTTTCATTTCTGTTTATACATTTCCATAATTTCCATTTCATTTCTGTCTTTCATGCTTTATGATTGTTAATCACTGATCAGTGTTTATGTTTTTCAGGTTTTAGATGGGCAGCCCAGGCATTTTTATAGCTTTTTGACTAATGACATGAAACTAACATTGTTCTGCTGCTAGTTTGCTTTTCATAGCTTTTGTTTAACTTCAGTATTGCTCTGTTCATTTCAGTTTTGTTTATTTGCTTCAGTAGTTAAAATTTAGATATACTAATCTGCTCATAGCATTTTCAGTTGCCTCCGAAAGCCACAGCTGGACTGATGGTGAGGGATTGCATTATGAAATGTGTAGTTTAGTATTAGTTTCTTTTCTGCAAATTTAGATATATTAAGCTGCTCATAGCATCTTCAGTTGCCTCCGAAAGCCACAGCTGGACTGATGGTGAGGGACCGCATTATGAAATGTGTAGTTTAGTATTAGTTTCTTTTCTGCAAATTTAGATATATTAAGCTGCTCATAGCATCTTCAGTTGCCTCCGAAAGCCACAGCTGGACTGATGGTGAGGGATTGAATCATGAGTGTATGGTTTAGTGTTAGTTTACTTTCTGCAAATTAAATATCAGTTACTCAAGTTGTTTATGATTACTTCCGAAAATCATAGCTGGACTAATGATGAAGGGTCAGAAGATAAATTGATGTAATCTGATTTAGATTTATTTTGTTGCAATTTTGAATTTTCTTAAGCATAGTTTCTTTTGTGTTTAGTTGGCAGCAAGAATAGTTTGGTTTTCATGCTCACTAGTTTACTGTTTTGATTTATTAGATTAGCAGCACCTTTTCATTTCGGCAGTACATTTTTATTTTCTTTCAAGTCTTGTCATTGTAATTTTCAATTTTCTTTTAAAGTTTCAAGTTGGTAAATCATTATAGGGGATATCACTTCCTTGAACAAACATAACCAAACTTGTTTTCATCTTAGAATTTCCATTTCACCTTAGAAAAACCAAAAACGACAAAAGTTAAGAAATAGGTTATCTTGCACATATAGTGCGCCGCACTTCATCAGCTTACGATTCCCGGATTGACAAATTAAATGCAGCAATTTAGGACACACTAAATTGACCAAACAATACCCATAGCATGTTACAAAAAACCCAACACTGGGGGCACCACCTGCCCCTAGATACACACTAGGGGGCACCACATGCCCCACACCTACTCATTATCTGGCGGATCTCGAGCCAATGGCTCTGCCCCTGCAGCCCGTAGATCACGTATGCCTTGACCGGCCATCGCCATGCGCCGCATGACACCTCGCCATTCCGAGGGTAGACCAAGGCATGCCTCCACGTACTGGTCATCTAAGTCTTGCCACCCGCACTCTAAAACTCCGGTCAGCAACGTCTCGCATCTACGACGGATGTCCTCCAGGAGGGCGGCCACATCCTCATTGTGCGTTGCTCTCGACCCACTCGGACTGGCAGCTCCAGATGCTGCCGGTCGTCCCATATATCCGGCCGGTTTTACCGGAGCTATATCTGCATACCAAAAGTACATGAATCAGTACCCTATCTACTATTCAAAAAATTTAACATGCTCATACAAGAATAGCAATCTGTCACTTACCATCGGGCCCCCATACGCGACCAGGCAGAAGTGGCAGTTCCGGATCTCCACAATAACTCATCCCAATATAGGGATAGTCGTCTATGTATAACGACATCTGATCCCAATGGGCAAAGAACTTAGGTCGAAACACTCGCCCGACCGCCCCTCCTCCTCCTCTGCACAGTAGCTGCCCCCACCGGCGCATCCTGGGCTCTCTCGGGCCCCCATCTGGAAACTGTATACAAGGCCACAAGTTCGGGATCTTCTCAAAGAAGAAGGCGCACAATAAAGTCCCATATGAGCAATCATGGTTCACTTGCCGCTTGCAGAGCGACAACTGTCGTTTTAACGACACCAGCATCATTTTGGCCCACCCATAGTAGGTCCCACTCAACACACTCTCTACAAGCATCATCTGCCCCCCGGTGATGTGATGGAACGCCTGGTTGCCTAGGATACGCAACACAGCTGCGGCCACTGCACGGGTCTCTAGCCTCTCTAGATCCCCGATCGGTATCCGATTCCCCTTGAATTGGAGACCCGGTCGACAATGTCGTTCCACAAACTCCATGATATGCCGCCCTCGCGGTAATACTGGCTGAGTGTTTCCCACCATTCCCAGTGGTGGGAGGCCCATCAGGAAATACACATCCTGGACTGTCAGTTCGATGCTGTGCCCCTGCACTACAAAGACCTCATGCTCTGGATCCCAGTAACTAATAATCCGGGCCAAAAAAGGCTCTCCTGCCCTCATCAAAGGGTTCTCCAAAAACTTTAGAACCCCAAACCTGGCCAACACATGACGGACACCCTGATCCGCCTAGATCTCTGCCCGTAATGTACCCAAGTCTCTCTCTCTCCAGTTAACCCGTAAATCTGCCATACCTGCACAAAAACATCATCTTTGTCAGCATATAGATCGGGAATACCATAACCAAACACAAAAAACCCAACTCTCAGCCATAAAACAGCACCAAAACCCCCTCATCTCCCAGGTTGCAGTTTTCTACCCAATTTTGGACCAGGTCGCAGTTTTGGCCCTGAAACCTACATCCCAGGTCGCACTTTTTGGCCCAAAAAGTGCGACCCACCCGTAGAGATGAAGGAGGGTCTGTTTCTGAGATTTTGGGCCCTAAACTGAACTTTCAATCCATCAAAATGAAAGAGTAAGGTTAGGCCTCTTACCTGCAACTGACGGATCTCAATTCCAACAGTCGGTTTGTCCACTACGCTCGCCGCAAGATTTAGGGCCTTCTCTCCTCTCTACATTTCACCATAGCAATAGTAGCAAATGAGTGAATTTGGAGGGAAAACTGCCTTATTAAAAGAGAAACCCTGTTTCTTCTTTCGACTGCTGCGACCATACCGTAGCCCCGTTTGAGAAACCGTCTGCACCGTTGGAAAGCTCTCACCGAGCCCTCAAATTGGTATATGTTAGTTTTTTGTGATTTGATACTTCACCAGGACACATTTTGTCCAAGAAGGGTCACTTCACCCATCCTTAAAATCGAATTTCCTCACTTACGACACTTGTACTTGGGGTACCATCTTGCCTCCTTACTTGTCTTTGTTCGTGTCGATGTTCGTGTCACTGCCATGTCATTCATGCCCTTTATGCTCTAACAAGGGAAGTCGTCCATTCGCTACTCAGTCCTTTCCAGTTCACTATCATCATTAGTGTCAGTCTGTCCGTCGCTCTACTATTTTCTCTCGTGCCTTAGTTGAGGATTTCTCATTGCCTCACTTATGGCGGACCTCCTTCTGTCGACATCAGCTCATTCATTACAGAAGCCGGGTCTAGAGGGCGGTGTACCTTGGTTCCAGCTTCCACTCTTGTTCGGTGCCTCGGATCAGGCAAAGGGATCTCTCATTTCCCTTTGACTTGATTGTTTCTCCACTCCAGCTCCTTTCAGCATGACCGAGATCCATATACTTGATGGTTCAGTGATACAGCAGCAGCTCTTGATGATTCCCGGGTATGTGTGAGATGTCTCAACCCTCATGAGGGGGTGGCCCTGCAGGTAGCCCCCCACATGCCCGGATGACCTCCTCCTTGCAGCCTTCGATGCAGCTCCAGATATTTGATGATGTTGGCCTTAGCCACTTGCAGCGCCTCTTTGATTTTCATGTATCAGTCAGATTTTGTGAGCCCTTCCCCATTTACAGTGGGCATTTGGGTTGTATTTGTATCTCATGTACTCAGATATTATTGTATAAGTCCTGGCTGTTATCCCAGGCACAGCATGTATGTGGGATCCCTCATTGTATTTTTATCTGGCTCATGTTTGTGCCGGCTGTACTTTATGGTTCGGTCCCTTGTTTACCGGACACACTATTCTTTTGTACTTTGTCTCGGCGGGCATAGGTATGCCTCCCCCGCCGCCTTTAGCATAGGTACCCTCTCATAAAAAGAGACTTGTTGCACTTGCAAGTCTCGTCTCCTCAGGTTCTAGTTCTTCAGTACATTAGTCTACCTTACATTTCTCTCTCTGACTTCCCTTTTGATGTCTGGTGATTGAGTTCAGCTAGTCTACTTCTGGCCATACGATTTGCTCCCGACTTTCGCACGCTCGGGGGCACCGTTACACCATTTTTTGGTCATCTAACCTATTATCATTGGGAGCGGACCCAAGTAAACCATGTAAGACCAATTTTACCCTAAGTAAAATTGCTTTTTAGTATAAACGTATGAAACCCCAAAAGGAAATATTAAACAAACCTATTTTGTTTAATTTTCCTCATGGAATACTTAATTAAACCATAATTTAATTATTATTCCCAAATATGTTTAACCCAAGAACAAAGAAATTAATTAGATAAACCTTTATTTATCTTATTATTTTCTAGGAATAATTATTTAAATCTTATTTAGATAATATTCCTTGTTAAATATGACCAAATCACTCACAAATAATTAAATAAATCATTATTTATTTAATTATCTTTCAACCACTTCCTTAAATAATTAAATAAATCATTATTTATTTGATTATCTTCTAACCACTTTCTTAAAAAGATAAATAAATCATTTATTTATTTATTTTTGACAAATTAAGGGATTTGACCCAAGTCAAATACCTTTTCCCTCCAACAAATATAATAAAATATTCCATAAAAAGTGGATCTAGATCTGGTTAACCCATGCACCAAGATCTAGAATGACCCAATATTTTGTTATAAACAGGAGGGTTTTTCCTACCATTCTTCACCTTTTGTTGCCTATTAGATCACTCTGGATCTATACACTTGGTCACATTTTTCCATTATTTGCTGTGTGAGCTCCCTTTGAGCTCTATTCTTTGCATTGGGTTTTCTACACCAACAAGAGAGAGAAATCTTAGATCTGAAGTGCTGAGGACTTCCAAGAACCCATCCCACTGAGGAGAATTGAATACGCCTTCTTGTTTTCCTCCCAGGTGCCCAATTAATATAAAAATTCTTTCAAAAATTGTTCTTGTCTTGTCTATTGGTATATGGAGCAAACCCTTGTTTTTACTGCTTAATGTCTTTCCATGCATAGATCTGGTGTTTTGCAGCTTTTTTCTTGTTCAACTAACCGCAGATATGAAGATATTGGCAGCCACTTTTGTTGTTAGGGCTATTAGTTATGCGTAGCTAAAGTGGTCCTTTTTCGTACACTTCGACAAAGGATTCATACTAACAGTTGAGGCTAAAAGGGTGTTGCTGGTAAAGGTGGACACTTTGAAGAATGTTGCAGATGCATTGAAGAAGTCTGTGAGCACTCATAAGTTCTCTTGGTGTAGAGAAAAAATGGGTGTTGGGCCAATGAGTAAGCTCTCCTATGGCCCCCTAAGGAAAGAAAACAACAAGTGGGAGAACATTGGGTATTTGTTATATTCTTTCCACGACTAATCACACGTGGGGGGGTAAGAGGGGGGGCGACAACCCCCCCTTTGCGCTGGGCACAACAGGGGGGTCATAGGGGGGGCGGTATCCTCGTCTGTCGGGGTCCGGGAAAACACCCCGGCAAAATTTTTGGTCCTTAATTTCCGGTGGGCGGTCCGCGTCCATGGTTTTGTGCATGGTTTTGCACATGGTTTTGGGGTACGATGGTTTTCGGCCCCTGGTATTTTTGTAGATTCGGTCAAGGGAACTACGGTTATGATCTAATCTAGGGTTAATGGATTAGGGTTTATGTATGCTTTGACATGTATATATATGTGTTGTAACACTAAAGGGAATATAATGAAAAATCAAGCTGGTCGTCTTGATTTGGGATCTAGGGAAGAATCTCTGTGTTTATCTATTTTATGTTTTATGCTCTCGCTATTGTTTATTTTCTGTTATAAGATTCGTGTGTAGATAATTTATGTTCAGGGTTAAAACCTACACATAACTAATACACCTAAGCCCTGGGGGATAAGACAGCTAGCCATTGGAAGTATAACCTTGGGTAAAAATCAGGAGTTACCGTTGGGTAGAGCAGCTCCTAAACAACTGGTCAATCGAAATACCGGGAGATTTTACTATTCCTGGGGAAACCCCCCCTATGACAAATACCCCCTCCTGGTATCCAAAAACCATTCCTTAAAAGGGGGTTGGCCGCATGAAGGTAAGCAACCTACTTTAAGCATCTTATGGAAGATACTCAGCAGCGAATTTTGTTGCAATCACAGCGACCCTCTCATGATTGAGCAACCCTCTCTGTTAGAAAAAAAATCAACCACATCTGGGATTCATCTTCCGTCCAAGGATGCCGACTACTACTACTGAACCCTCCACTCCGATGGATCCAAAGGTAGAAGAGATTCTGGCTGATGAGCCAGGGCTGGAAGTCGTGCCTCCCCCGCGGACCACAAGGAAAGGCAAGGAAAAAGTTCAAAGCTCGAAGGCTGAACCTCAGGTGGAAAAAAAACCCTGAAATTCCCCAAGACGTCCCAGGCCTCCAGCTGCTGATACCCAGGAGGAGGCGCTACCGGATAAACAAATTAATTGGTTACCCCCCTTTGTCTGTCCATGGGAGACCATCTATGCAGATACCAAAAAATTTGGATGGCCTGATCACTTACCTCCAGACTCATCTAACCACTGGCGAGGTCCCTATCATCGGTGATCCCTATGGACGTCTCCATGAAGTAAAATTTGATGACCATAATTTGGCGGACCTGGATGCCTTCCCCGAATTAAGCCCTGAGTTATATTTCAAAATGCTCCATGGAGACGGTGGAACCACGGTGGTCCTGCAACACTGGGTCTACGACGTGGCAGGATCTGGACTGTTGAATTTTCTCCAGATGCCCTACTTTGGCTGCTACACCATCATAGATCGGCTGGTGCACTAGCTATTGGCCCTCATTCACAATGAAAGCTTATGGATTCGTGACAGAATCCCTATTTATGTTAAGTTGATCCATAAAATTATGGGCCTTCCAAAGCAGGGGCCGAACCTGCTCGCAGAAGTTGGAAAGAATTATGAAGCCGATACCGCATCATATGTATAAAATACCTATTTGGTCCAGCGCAACTAAAGGGGGTTTGTAATCCAAACCATCAACGATCCGGCTACACAATTGGGAACTCGGCTGCTAGCCTGCAAACTCATGCGAAGGTTCCAAGTAGCAACTGTCCCCGCTTATGTCATCCAACTTGCTGGATAATGTGCAAAAGGTGATTTTTTAAATTGGGCTCAATATTTATGTGATGAATTTCTCGCTAATGTCCACGAGTCTCAAGAGCATGGGACCCCTTTCTTCTATTCATGGCTATTACTCCTCATCGCACTGGTCACCTGGGACAAACCAGAAGAATCGGTAGTCCTCGAGCTCACTGCTGGGATGTGCGAAGGCACTCGGTATGCCCACCTATGGGATTCTAAGGATAAACAACGCATCGAGGATAATAATATCTTTTGGGTCCTCTTCCAGAGTAGTATCTCCACTTCCATAAACTCCTGGCCGCAATTATCCCTTACAATATACGACAAATACAAGCACTTCGCAGCATTTCAAATCATTATGCATCAAGTCCGGCTTTGCAGTCTCGCCAGTCAGGCCTGGAAAGAGCTAGCATATATGGGTTCCAGATAAGGAAATTGATCTACTAATTTCTCTATGGCCCCCTAAATGGAAAACAGGCCCCTCTGGTACCCCAGTAGCAGTTACGGCTGGCTCCAAAGACAAACCATTAAATCAGTCCAAGACAACCCCAAATCTGACAGCCGCTACCACTTCCAATCCTCCTCCCGGTACTAAACAAACAGGGCCATCGACATCAGCTCCCCGGAAAAGAGTGAAACAAAAATCTCAGCATGAGCACTATGAAATGACGGTCACATTAACAGGGGGCGATTTGGAAAAAATCATAGATGCGGTCACTCTGGAAACAGAGTATCAGTGGGCACTTATCATGGCTAAGTGGGAGGCTGGGATTGCATCTCTCCAGGAAGATCTCCGCGCCCTCAAAATCAACATGCAGCCATCCCAGGACAGGTGGGCACCACCTCTGCCGGTCAATAATAGTTCGACACAGGTCGAGACAACAGGTAAACTCTAGAACATCCCTACCACTGCCCTAATCGGGATGCATCTCTCGGAAGCCACCAAAGTTTAGCTGGCCCTTGATCGGTTGGCTCCCGCAGCCCTGGAGTCTTTCCTTCAAAATGTTGCCCAAGAAATTAACGATCGTGCTCAAGCCACCACCCAACAGCTTGCGGTTTCCCAGTGCACCCTAGCCAAGAAGACTTAGGCAGTAGTTCAGGCCCGGTCACAACAAGAAGAGCTGGAGCCTGCCATCCACCAGCTATGCACGACCGTCACCGAGGAAATCATGGTTGAGGACCTGCCTAGAATTAAAGTGGAAAAATTGGTAGCTGTTCTCCAAGCCTCTCACCTAGAGGTTTCAGAATTGAAGAACAAGTTGCAAACTGGCACCCCACCAGAATACCGTGCCCAGCGTACTACAATCATCACAGAAGCCACTATGATGATTAAGGGGAAAATAGATCAAGGTACCGCTCTGATGGAATTAGCTATACAACTTTGGTCCCGGGTCCAGTGTGACCCCGTTCTTCAACAAATCAATCAGGAATTACACCAACATGAGAAGGCTGTGGAAGAAATCAGCACTACGTTGTCTACTTTGGTACCTGCCCAACGTTTAGCACGATTGAAAACCAGCAACGACCTTAAGGATGAGATTAGAAAGCTTTGACAGAAACAACACGCTGTCATGGAATGCCTGAATCCCTGGACTGCTTTGGCCATCCAGTTAACACATGACATTGATGACGCCAATAAGCGCCTTAATCAATTATTAGCATGTGTTACCCTAGCTACTGACGATCTACATTCCCAGAAGATGGTCACTCTCACACAGGAAGCTGCATCTCAATGCCAGGCGATCCTCCCTCCGCTTATCCGCTCTCTGGACACTCTACGAACACAAGTCGGTGACACACCGGTGGAGTGACTTGGGACGAGTCACAAGATTGTGTTGGGGGACTGTTAGAACGAGGTCTCCTAACAAGCTACGAAACCGACCCATTTTGGTTATTTTTGTTATATTTAGTATAGCGCAGGGTTTTTGGGGTGGGTCAAAGCCCCGAAAAGCATTGTAATGGGGTTAAAGGGTAAACTAGGGGTCTGTAGACCATGGGTTGCGGACCATAGGAATGTTAAAGCTATATTGTTATAAATAGAGAGGAATTTCGGATTGTAAGAGGTAAGAATTGGCTAAGCTATTGATGCGATCTGTTGTGTAAGCGATCTCTTGGGGTTTTTGGGGAACAAACTCCTGCTGGCTGTGTGCATGGAGACCCTAGTCTAGCTGTGTGTGGACCCTACTGCTGTGTGCGCAGGTTGGGAAGGGAATTTTAAGGGTAACAAATGGATGAATATGCAAGATTGTTGGATCTGAATCTGTGAGTGCTATTGAATGGATTGCTGCTAATTACTGTGTTATGCATTTCTCTATCTTTGTGTTGCGAAGGTCTGTATATTGAATGATTGAATCTATTCTACTTTGGTTATATCTTGCTACGAAATTCTGTGTATTGAAGTAAATATAGATCTGTTATGTTCTATATATATTGCTGTGTTAAGCATAGAATTGTAGATCTAGTGCACGTGGATGCAATTGGACATATACTTGATCCTGCGCAGAGATAATCTGAATAGAACGTAGCCCTGCTTGCCTTACCCTTCCTTTCTCAGGGTGCGGAAACCTGGTTCCAGCACCCACCCATACTACTTCGGGTGAGACTATGACCTGTGCAAGCAGGTCACTACTGAAAGGGCCAGTAATATAGGGGTTTGTTGGCAAACCTTGCACACCGAACCTGGGTCAGGACCCCTCAAGCCAATAGTCACCATCTCCAGCAGCATCCTAGCCTCATCACAATGCACATCTCTCCAGCAACATGTTACACAAATCAACTCCTCAATTGAAATTCCAACAACATTTCTCTACTTAAATTCTTCCCTACCAAGCACTAGGATCTATGCTCAATTTATAGAGGAGTTGAAGGTAGTTTTAAAATCAATGAATTTCTATAATAGGAAAGACATGTTCCGAGTCTCAAAGGTATCAAATGGGCACATGGATTTGAAGTTTTACCCATATGCACTCTTCTCGAAGACATTGGCCAAGTGGAGGTTCCAGAACAATGATAATTTCTCTCCCAAATGACCAACACACCCTTGAGTGTCGGGAAGTGCTTTGCATAGCACCTTTGAATGGAGGTACCTACATATGTAACACACTTAGCCCCTTCAGAGACTATGTTGGTGTGATTATAGGTGTTATAATATAAACTTCAAATCTTGGAAACCTTGCAGATGGAAGTCATAGATGATTTGTTCTTGTTCTTTGTCTTAGGGCATGTAGAAACTGAAATGATAGGGGATGATAGAACCTATTAATTGGTCTTGGGGATGATGTCCAGTTAACCAAGTCATTGGGAATGGTTCCCAAATTGACCTATAAAAATTTCCTCATAAAGAATGAAGTCATAATAATAATAACAATATTTTGATTGAGATGCTTTACACTATGATGGGCTAGAGATGAAGTGGAGTGGCGACCTTCATCAATATTACAATATATTACATCATGATATATCCTCTTGATCATAAATTGAGGAGGGAAGGCATTCCCATGCTCAGCACATAAACTATTTAATAACATGTACATGATTCAAAAGGTCGTCTACATTGGAATGTTACCCAATACAGATATGCCTATAGATATAGGCCCATGTTTGGATGACAATATGTATGTAAGGTCACCGTACAAATGATGTGTACAAAAATCCTGAAATCACAGTCTGGATTTCCGAAACTAGATCTGGGGTCTTCTTATCTCGTTCACTCGATCATTCGAGTACAAGTCTAGCCATGTGAATATATGATTTGTAGTCGAACATGGAAAGACTTCGTTTGATTACCAGCCAATGATGTGAGTTGTCAACAAACATGAGAGAACCACCATTGATTTCAATGTCTCTCAAGGTACTACAATACATTTTGTAAGGTGTGAATAGATGATTTGATGTCAAACACCAAAAAAAATATTTCGGTCAAAAGTCTGGAAGTGACGATCTTGTCGATGCTGTAACAAGCCTCATGGTACTGGAATATGATATTTCTAGGTGAAATTCCTGGATAATGATTTGTCGTCGACAGGAAGCCACCTGATTACGAAACGAAAGATGCCAATTTCAGAGAAAAAGGTATGACTTGATATAACAATGTTCAGGGACGACTTTCATGAGAATGAAGGTTTATGAATATTGTAGAAGGATGAGTATTCACTGGATGACTTCTCTTGAACATATCGGTGACATTGAGATGAGTTGGAAGCATTGACCCAAAACTGAAGTGAAGGTATGATGAACCATAGGTATGAATGAAACATTAAGAATATGGCCCAACCAAAATAGTCATGGTGATGGAGTTAAGTGTCATGCTCAAGAGCGACCTGCTACTGTAAAAAGTTCTGTTCACTTTCCAAAAATTTCCCCAGCCATTTGTCGACCAGTACCTCTTTATTTTTTAATAAACTTGAAGAGGATAACATATTCTTGATCTATAATTCAACCCTTTGGGCGAATAATGTATCGCTATTTAATAATTTAACGAGTCTAGTGATGAATGAAACTCGATTCTTGCCATGATTGACAAGTCCGTCGCTATTTTATGTTTTAAGGAGCCTAATGGCAGTGACAGCCCGGTCCTTTTTCATATTTAGAGAGTTTGAAAAAGAGGACGAAAAGAAAACTCCATAAGTACTTTTTCGTAAATTTGTCTCTCAAATATGAAAAAGTGTAAAATAATATCTGAGAGAACCTCTTTAGTCATGCTTGACCAAGGTATTAATTTTTTGTAAATAATCTATCTTAGTCCGAAAAAGGGTTAAACTTATACTGAGTAGATATCAATTCATTTAATTTTACGAACTCAAAAACACAAGTGATCGGAAATATTTTCACATTATCGGAGTCTAACAAGATCTGAAAGAAGACTCCAGTGGTTCCTTTTTCACTGTTATCGAAGATCGAAAAAGAGATAAAAGTGCGCTTCAAATCCTTTTTCGTTTTAACAAAGCTCGAAAAATCAGGATAAAAACTATGCTTTGTGGTCAAATCATTCTTGAAATAAATCCGCACGACTAATCTGTTCATCAGTTGTAAAACCTGTTCAGAACAACATTGAATGGATTAAAAATACCTGTTTCATGATAAAACATATAATAAAACCATAGTCATAGCGATAAATATTCATTGCAAACAATTAAATGACTAAATAAAAAGAGTTTTACTATTCATTTTTACCATTCACTAGTTACCATTTGCATTTTGGAGCTCTGAACTTGTTTTTTCCCTCGAACTTTAGCAGTTGATTGTGATTGATTCTATGGACGGTTTTCATTTCCGTTTGATCTAGATTAGTGCAATGAAACTTCTCTTTCTTTCAGTAATCATTTCATTCCCTTTCACTGCAAATTTTTAGGGTTTTGAGCCCCTTAGGGTAAATTTTGATTCCAAAAAGGGAAACGCACCCCTGAACATCGAAAGGTGCGTTGCATAGCAGCTAAAATGAAGGCTAGCTGCATATACAATGCATTGTCTCTTGTCTAGGACTGCGTTGGGCACATTCTTCATTTTTTATTTTTGCACTATGCCCAAAATTTGTCCAATTTTTTTGCATTGAATAGAGTCTAATGGTTCTTATGGTTGTATTTTAGATTTTCATTGGAATATAATGAAAATTACATGGAGAGAAAGAGAACATGATTTCCTTAACTGATCTAGGTACAGTAAGAGCCCTAAGAGATTGTGGTTTGTTAAATTACTTATATTTTTTAGGGACGAGGCAACAAATAGAACTTTTGGAGTTCCTAGTTCGAGCATGGGATCTGGCTATCGAGGCTTTTCACATTAAAAACCAAGTGGTTCCTATAACAGTGGAGGATGTATATTTTCTCACAGGTCTGTTGAGGAGAGGCTTGCCTATTTCACTCTCAGGTTCTGCTCTTGGAGGAGAGATTGTGAAAGATTATGTTTTTCAAAATTGCTATCCAGGGGCATAGCCATGAAAATATGGGAAGATAAGTATTCGGGATGTTAGATATTTTCCTTTGAGAACCATTCTTTTCACGATCGAAAAAATTGTTGGCACCGTTACACTACATGTAGCAAATAGATTGTATATGCAGTACGCGCTAGAGTGCATGGAGCCAATAGTCTTCAACTAGTCTAAAGCTATATTTTCTCAGATAAAAGAAAAAATAAACAAGGCAAAGGGAGGAATGAAGAAATTTTTTAGTTATGGTTTGATCCTTATCTCATTTTCCTTAGAGTGGATTCCATTGATGCAGCCACAACATGTGACATTGGGTGTGTCTAATCCTAGAGATCCGAGGATGCAGAGATGGGTAGAACTAATGGGTAGGCACGTAGGAAAATTTACCATTATGTTCTTGACTGTGTTCTTCACCCGGTTCAGGTGATAGGTTGTCGCCATTAATGAGTATGCATACGTAGGTGTTGATTTCCGAGGAGATCCAGATTTAGCTTTACCAGAAGGCGCTCAGTGGGGTGTAATAGGTAATAATATTTTTGACAATTTTTTTGATTTTTCTAAGGTTTATACAATGTTTTTATATTTTTTGATGTTTTCCCAAGACTAAACTAAATTTTTTATGTAATGCGGATGTTGGTTGAGTTTAACGAGTGGAGGACCCAGATCATGTAGCATATTAGCTAGTAGAGAGGGCTGTTGGGAGAGCAGTCCTTCAGGATCTAGACATGGCTGAGACTCTATCTAAGCTTCGGCAGCACATAGAGGGGTTGACCTTCAGGATTCCGTATTTCCGGATCGAAGAGTTACCCATGTGATTGTAGTGTCACACTATAGGTGTTCCTAACCGTTGGATGCGGTTGCTGCGTAGGATAGCTAGATCTATAACATGTTACCACGAGCACCACTAGTTTAGTTTTGACAATATAGGGGCCATGCCATAATGGCTCAAATTTTCCTGTACCTATTACATCGGATTCTTGTTCATAAAGAAGGACCAAGTCTCCCTCTGAGAAAATGTGAGGCTGGAAATTTTTGTCGTATTGTGCCTTTATACGTCTCTTATGTGCTTCGTTAGCCAATTGGGCTTCACGACGCGTTTCATCAAGATGGATGAGGTTAAAAATACATGCTTCTTCTTCTGATGCGTTAGGTAACAAGTTGATTGCGAGTTCTAAAGATGGTATTTCACCATTGGATTGGAAAGATAGCTTCCATACCATACACCAATTGAAAGGGAGTAAATCCAATTGCGTTTCTCACTGAGGTTCGGTATGCCCACAAGACCGAGTATAGGATCAAATTCCAGTTTATCTTATGAACTCCTATCATTCGTTGAAGCATACATTTAATAATTTTGTTGATAGCCTCAACTTTTCCATTTGATTGTGGATAATAAGGAGTAGAATTATCATGTGACAATCCTAACTTGGTAGTTAATTCAGCCATCATGTGGTTGCGAAAATGATTCCCATGATCTGTAACTATAGCCTGCGGGACCCCAAACCATGCAATAACATGATTAAAGAAAAACAATGAAAATGTCTGTCTTGTCTTGTTGAATGTAGGCATCACTTCGGCCCATTTGGTAAAGTAGTCTACTATGACAATAATATAACCATGCCCCTCAGACGAATGAGGGTTACAGGTCATGAAGTTAATACCCCATTTTGAAAATGGTCCTACAGAGACAACAGGTTGCATTGGCACTAGCATTTTGTGGATTTTATGATAAAAAATCTGGCACGCATGACAACTTCTGATTGTGAGGATACAATCACGAAATATTGTAGGCCAAAAGTAACCAGCGCGAAGTATCTTCTGCATGGTAGTGTATACGAATAAATGTCCACCACAAGCCCCAAAATGACAATCATTTAAAACCTTTTTAGCCTCCTCATGATTGAGACACCTCATTAAAATGGTATCGACACCACGATGATAAAATGTATCGCCGATGATCAGATAATATTTGGCTTGGTATCAAATAGGTCGATTTTTAGAGTGAGAGGTATCAGGTTGAAAAGTTTGAGTTTGGAGATAAATGATGAAATATCCATACCAAGGATCAGAAAGAGAGACTCGTCAGGAATTGATGGTTTCGATGTAGTAGCAGTACTATCAGAGGGAAGGTCACAAAGAAGCTCAGCCAAAACTGAAGACTTATTTGACCTGGATTTGATGAATTCCAAATCAAATTCCTACAAAATTACAATCCATTTTGAATATTTTCCCCCCAACAATCGATGTGATAAGACATAAGTCATGGGGTTGCAGTCCAAAATGATAATGGTCTTTCGGAGAAGGATATAGTGGCGAAATATTTGGACATCTTGAACAGCTGCCAAGGAAAGATTTTATACGTACGAATACTTAGCTTCAGTATCATTGAGATTACGACTAAAATAATAGACCAGATGTTCAATTCCATTTTCTACTTGGACCAGAACCATAGCAATGGTCATTTCAGCCGCGACGATATATAGGAAATAATCATTCTGATAATTAGGGGGATACGTTAATGACGCTTGGACAAGAGTATCCTTGAAAGCATCAAAATAAGGTTGCGCAACTTGGTCCCAATGGAAGCGAACCCACTTTTTCAAGAGTCAAGTAAATCCTTTAGCCATTTCTGCGTAGTTTGGAATGAACCTTCTTAGGAAGTTAGCCTTTCTTTGAAGTTTCTGTATCTGAAGTAAATTTGATGGCGCAGGAAAATCAAGAATGGTCTGTACCTTCAATGGGTCAATTCAAATTCCTTCTTTTGAGACTATGAATCCAAGCAAACGACCAGAACCAGCATAAAAAACACATTTATGTGGATTGAGGAATATTTTGCAGTGTCAGAAGCGTAAAAAGATAGCTCTCAAATGCATTGGGTGATCCATCCGAGTTCATGAATGCGTGGGTAAATCATCTAGATAAGGTTGAAACATGTGCTTGATGTCATTGAAAGCATAGTCCATTGCTCTCTGAAAATTTGCCCCAGCGTTCTTTAAACCAAATGGTATTTTCCTATAAGCGAATGTGCCCCAGGGATAGATGAATGTTATTTTATGTTGATCCTCTCGGCGGGTATTGATTTTATTGTAGCCGGAAAACCCATCTATGAGCGAAAATATTTCACATCCAGCATAATCGTCAATAATCTGGTCGATAAAGGGAGTAGGATAGCTGTCTTTTGGACAAGCAATGTGTTAGCCCCTTAATAATTCCTTGACAAGCAAGCAATGGGTTAGGTTGTTTTTGAGCCTTCAAGAAATGCATTTCCATTGAAAACACATCATCCTTGAAGCCTTGTTATGTTCCCTGCCTTCGATTGCCTCCCCCTGCTGTACTGATGTCAACGAGCCTTACTGATGAAACATTGTGCTCCAAAAGGCCCTCAATTACCCCTTGTACCTCTGCAAAATGTCCCATTTCACCCCTTTTTCCCCTTTTTTCAAAGTCCCCTTTGTTCCGCCTAAACCCCCCTTACTCTCCTAAATCTCCCCTAAATCCCCATGAAACTCTACCCTCACCTTTTTATTTGCCAAATTTCCCCTCTATCCCCCTATCGTTACCCTCTTATGGCTTTAAAATTCATCAAAAAGGCCTCAAAACCCCACCTTTAACATTATAATAGGCCTCAACCCCT
Source organism: Pinus albicaulis (assembly GCA_034641835.2). Classification (NCBI taxonomy): domain Eukaryota; kingdom Viridiplantae; phylum Streptophyta; class Pinopsida; order Pinales; family Pinaceae; genus Pinus; species Pinus albicaulis. The sequence goes on from CM076575.1 coordinate 484,679,969, forward strand.
TTCCCGCTAGCCCCTTCCACTTTTCCCCCATATAACCCAGCGCTAAGACCAAGCGCTTAGTGCCTTGAGGGCTAATCACATCGGAAGATCGGAGTGAAATGTTGAAACCCTTTGTAAAACTTAAAAAAAAGTTTCGATGCGATTGCTTATTAAATAAGTCCCGTGACTTAATCCCCACCATTGATCTGTTATCGCAATTGGACGGCCCGCGAAATATCACAAACTTGTGTAATCGCAACACTTATGTTATGTCCCCTGATCGGTTCATCGCAATTGTTTCCAATGTGATTGATCGCTCCAGCCTCCGATCATCATAGTCGCAATCCCCCGCCAATCGCTTTCCCCTCCGATTGATCGCAAGTCCCGTCTTTCGATCGCCTGATCGCGCCATCTCCCGATCTCATCCCAGCCGTTCATCCCCTCGCCGATCTGACAGCCATCACACTCCCCGCCTAATCACAATTGGAAGTTTTGATATGTGTCATCCCTGTCCCCCCCTGATTGCGATTTCCCGACTAAATCACATCCGTTCATCCATTTCAAAATCAACGGTCTAGATCTTCTCGCTTCACGCCCGTCGCTCTTCCCCTTTTCCCTCCGAACAGATCTCCATCGTTGATCCCCTTGTCGATCTAATGGCTATCGCTCATCTCTGTCCAATCGCAATCAGAAGTTTGTTGGTGTCGTCCTTTGTGTCCCCTCCGATTGCAATCCCCCGATCCACATCTCCACCGTCGATCCCCGGGTATGTCCAACGGTCATCGCTTCTCCTTTCCCAATCGCAATCGAAACTTATGTAATGTGTTCCCCTCGCCTCTTTCCGAATTAATCCTGACCATCCATTGGATCTAGCGATCTGACGACCTAGATATAATCACCTCTCCGCCATGCTAGGTCCCACTCATACGTTCATCTCCGCGCATTTCGTAGCATTTTCGCCCATTTCCTGTGCATTTCCGATTTTAACCAAAGTTTCACATTTACATTAAAGTTGACATTTCATGTTGGTTTTGTCCGTTTTAATTGTTGGGTGTGGAGCCTGATTATCTTGTTTACTTTGTATCACAGCATTGGACCCATGTACCTTAAAAGGGGCGGCAACGCCGCCCGTAATTAATTGCTGCCATGGGGGGTCCAGGGGGGGCCGGCAGTGCTTTTCGGAGCCCCGCCCCTAGCGAGGGTTTTTTGGGGCAGCGCCCCCGAAGCTAAAAAAAGATGTAAAATTGCCTTGTAAAAGTACAGTAATTTCTAGTCAATCTGGGCCATTCATTAGGCAAATGATCTGACGGTAGAAGTTATGTTTAGATTAGGGTTTTTTTCCCTAGAAGGCAATCCCTCACTTTTATGAGGGTATTGTATTGCGGCTGTGTATTGTATGTGTATTCTTGGAGCGAGAAATAGAGAGGGAGACTGTGAGAGAGAACAAAGGATATTACAGCGGATTTGCTGTAGGTTTTGTCTCTTCATTTTTGCTGGATAATAGAAAGGAAGGACTGGCTGTTCGGGGTGGACGTAGCCCAAACTGGGTGAATCACATATATCTGTGTCTCCCTAGTTTTATGTGTTTTGTGTGCTTTTATTTTCTACATATTTTATGTGTTGCATTTCTCTGTAATATTTAATTTTCTAACAACTGGTATCAGAGCTGAAGGTATATTTGACTGATAAACTCGCAGGAAAGAAGGGTTCTTGGTTCGAGTGGGAGCAATGGCGGACGATGGTAAGTTTAGGGTCGAGAAATTTAACGGCCAAAGCTTCCTGCTGTGGAAGATGCAGATGGAAGATTATCTGTATCAGAAAGATCTATACCTACCATTGAGCGGAAAAACAAAGAAGCCGGCGGCCATGAAAGACGCGGAATGGAACATTCTCGATAGAAAGGCACTCGGAATAGTACGGTTGTCTTGCGGCATCAATCGCCTTCAATATTTTGAAGGAAACAACAATAGAGGGTTTGATGTAGATGTTGGCGAAACTATATGAAAAACCCTTGGCCTCAAACAAGGTATTTCTTATGAAACGACTATTTAATATGAAGATGTCGGAAGGTGGATCTGTTGCAGACCATTTAAATGAATTTAATACAGTTACCAGTCATTTAAGTTCTATAGGGGTAAACTTTGATGATGAAGTTAGAGCTCTGTTATTCTTGTGCTCATTGCCAGAGAGTTTTAATGGTTTAGTAATGGGCATTAGTAACTCTGTCTCTGGATCTAGTACTTGAAAGTTTGATGATGTTGTTGGTGCTTTCCTTAGCGAGGAAATGCGACGGAAAAGCTTCGGTGAGACATCGGGTAATGCTTTGAGTGCAGAGTCTAGGGGAAGAAGAATGGAAAGAGGAAAGAGCTCAGGATATCACAGTAAATGAAGGAAAGGAAGATCCAAGTCCAGATCAAGAATAGTGTGCTAGAATTGTGGAAAGAAAGGACACCTAAAGAAAGCCTGTAGATCTCGGAAGGGAAAAGAAGGAGACACACAGCAAGAAAAAAATCATGAAGCAAATGTGACAGGTGATGTGTTACAAGATGCTTTGATTCTTTCTTTCGAAAATGTTACTGATTCTTGGGTTGTAGATTCAGGGGCTTCATTCCATGCCACACCTGATAAGAAATATTTTCATGACTATGTTCAAGGAGATTTGGACAAGTTCGTTTGGGTGATGATAAACCCTGTAAAATTGTTGGAATGGGTAAAGTTCTTGTAAAACAACAGAATGGAAACCAATGGCTACTAAAGGAGGTAAGGCATGTTCCAGATCTGAAGAAAAATCTGATTTCAACAGGGCAGTTAGGTGGTGAAGGTTGTGTGACAACTTTCACAAATAAAACTTGGAAGGTCACCAAAGGAGCCCTGGTAATAGCAAAAGGCGAAAAGGTTGGTACATTGTATTTATGCAATGGTATTTCTAACTCTGTTAATGCTTTAACTTCCAAAGGAGAAGATGCAACATTATGGCATCATAGGCTCGGACACATGAGTGAGAAGGGAATGAAGATTCTTCACTCAAGAAATTTGTTGCCAGGTTTGAAGAATGTTGATTTGGATTTCTGTGAGAATTGCATTTATGGAAAACAAAAGAGAGTCAGATTTCTCAGAGTTGGGAAAGAAAAGAAGAGCGAAAAATCGGAGCTTGTGCATACAGATGTATGGGGACCTGCTCAGGTATCATCTCTCGGTGGCTCTCGTTATTATGTTACTTTTATTGATGATGCAACTAGAAAAACATGGATTTATTGTATTCAGAATAAATCTGATGTATTTTATACTTTCAAGAAATGGAAAGCTTTGGTTGAGATTGAGACAGGAAAGAAGTTGAAGCGTCTCAGATCAGACAATGGAGGTGAATATTTCAGCAAAGAGTTTGATAGGTACTGTTCAGAGCATGGAATTCGCAGAGAGAAGACAGTTCCAAGAACACCATAAGAAAATGGTGTGTCAGAAAGGATGAACAGAACAATCATGGAGCATGAAAGGTGCATGAGATTGCATGCAGGATTACCTTTACAATTTTGGGCAAATGCTGTAGATACTACTGTTTATCTAATAAACAGAGGGCCTTCAAGTTCCTTGGATGGTGGTATTCCAGAGGAAGCATGGACAGGTAAAAAGGTAAACTACTCTTTTTTAAAGCCTTTTGGTTGTGAGGCCTTTGTCCATATTAATAAAGAAAATAGAACAAAGATTGAGGAAAAATCAAAGAAATGTACCTTTATTGGATATGGTGCTAATGATTTTGGTTATCGCTTATATGATTATGAAAATAACAAAATCATTAGGAGAAAAGACGTAATATTTAATGAAAAGGTCTTGTATAAGAATCAGTTGCGGGAAAAGAAACAGGAAAAAGAAAGCAAGGAATACATGGTTCTTGATGCGATAACTGAAAAAGTAAAGGTGCCTGAAAATAATAATAATCAACAACCACAGCAGCAGCAACCACCATAACAGCAATAAACACCTCAAACACCTGAAAGTGGTGTTATAAGATCTACTAGGATAAGTAGACCCCATGAACGATACTCTCCTTCATTATATTATTTATTGTTGACTGATTCTGGTGAACCTGAATGTTATGAAGAAGAAATGCAGGTTGAAAGCAGGAAGAAGTGGGAGCTAGCCATGGAAGAAGAGATGGACTCCTTAATGCATAACCAGACTTGGGACTTAGTCAGGTTTCCTGTAGGTAAAAATACATTGCAGACTAAATGGGTTTAGAGGCCGAAGGAAGAAGATGGAGGAAAACAGAGGTACAAAGCTAGACTTGTGGTGAAGGAGTTTGCACAGAAGAAAGGTATTGATTTTGATGAAATATTTTCTCCTGTTGTTAAAATGAATTCAATCAGAACTATTTTAAGTCTTGTAGCAACGGAAGATTTACATCTTGAATAGTTAGATGTAAAGACAACATTTCTCCATGGAGATTTGGAGGAAGAGATATACATGCAACAACCAGAAGGGTATGAGGTAAAAGGGAAAGAAAAATTGGTGTGTAGGTTAAAGAAGAGCTTGTATGGTTTAAAACAGGCTCCAAGGCAGTGGTATCTAAAATTGAAAAGTTCATGTCTGAACAAGGTTATACTAGATGTCACTCTGATCATTGTGTTTATCTAAAAATGCAAAATGATGGCAGCTATATTATATTGTTATTGTATGTAGATGACATGCTTGTTGCAGGGTCTAACATGCAGGAAATAAATTTTCTCAAAATAAAATTGGCAAATTCATTTGCAATGAAGGATTTTGGAGCTGCAAAACAAATCCTTGGTATGAGGATAACTAGAGACAGGAAAAATAAAAAATTAACACTGTCTCAGAATGAGGACATAGAGAAGGTGTCGAAAAGATTTAATATGCAGAATGCAAAAACAATTAGTACACCTTTTGCTAGCCATTTCAAACTTAGTAAGGAGATGTGCCCAAAGACCCAAGAAGACATGGATTATATGTCTAAAGTTCCATATGAATCAGTAGTTGGAAGATTAATGTATGCAATGGTCTGCACAAGGCTTGATATTGCACATGCAGTGGGAGTTGTAAGCAGGTACATGAACAATCCAGGAAAAGAACATTGGATGGCAGTAAAATGGATTCTCAGATATTTGAGAGGTACCACAAATCAAGCATTATGCTTTGGTGGTTCAAACATTGCTCTACAGAGATATGTTGATGCAGATATGGCAGGTGACATAGATAACAGAAGGAGCACTACAGGATATGTATTTACTGTAGGTGGAACATCTATCAATTGGGTTTCAAAAATCCAAAGTGTTGTTGCACTTTCAACAACAGAAGCCGAGTATGTTGCTGCTATAGAGGCTAGTAAAGAAATGATTTGGTTACAATGGTTTATGGATGAATTGGGTAAGAAGCATGATATGGGCACACTTTACAGTGATAGCCAAAGTGCTATTCATATTTCAAAGAACTCAGCATTTCATTCCAGGACTAAACACATACATCTCAAGTACCATTTCATACGGTCAGTATTGGAAGATGGAGAGTTGAAGCTAGAAAAGATACACACTAGCCAGAATCCTGCAGATATGCTAACAAAAGTTGTAACCAGGGAGAAACTGAGAACATGCTCAGTTTCAATTGGTCTTCAAGGATGAGGATGAAGATGAGAAACAGCCAGGTCCAAAGAGGAGTCATTGTCCAGCAAATAAAGCACCGGTGGAGTTGCTACAATCAGTCTCCAAGTGGGAGATTGTTGGGTGTGGAGCTTGATTATCTTGTTTACTTTGTATCACAGCATTGGACCCCTGTACCTTAAAAAGGGGCGGAAACGCCACCCGAAATTAATCGCTACCGTGGGGGGTCCAGGGGGGGGCGGCAGCGCTTTTCGAAGCCCCCCCTTGGTGGGGGTTCGGGGGCAGCGCCCCCAAAGCTAAAAACAGATGTAAAATTGCCTTGTAAAAGTATAGTAATTTCTAGTCAATCTGGGCCGTTCATTAGGCAAATGATCTGACGGTAGAAGTTATGTTTAGATTAGGGTTTTTTGCCCTAGAAGGCAACCCCCTTGTATATATGGGGGCATTGTATTACGGCTGTGTATTATGTGTGTATTCTCGGAGTGAGAAACAGAGAGGGAGACTATGAGAGAGAACAGAGGATATTACAGCGGATCTGCTGTAGGTTTTGTCTCTTCATTTTTGCTGGATAATAGAAAGGAAGGACTGGCTGTTCGGGGTGGACATAGCCCAAACTGGGTGAACCATGTATATCTGTGTCTCTCTAGTTTTATGTGTTTTGTGTGCTTTTATTTTCCACATATTTTATGTGTTGCATTGCTCTGTAATATTTAATTTTATAACATTCATAAGGACGTCCCGCTGTACGATCTCTGCTGTTGGTTTTTGTCTCCGGACCACGATCTAACAGTCTGTGCTCTTTGCTCCACCAAAAACCTATTGTTCATATTTTTCACCATTTCATTTCATTTTTCACCATTATTTCGTGTAAAACCACCATTCCACCGCCGCCGCACTATCATTTATTTCGCCCTTCGCTCCATCCACCCTCCCATTACATTGTTTTTCTTGATCTAGTTGTGGGTTTTGCAGAGTGCAGGCGTTGAACGCCTCCATGATTCGTCGTTGTTGAACTCAGGAAGACAGGTTTCAGATCCCGATAGTGCAGAAAAGGACATGGGAAGGCACATAAGCCTGTTTTCATCAAAGTACAGGGCAGATAGATCAACAGAATGTTTTCCCCAGGAAAGGACGAGTTGCCCATACTATTTTTATTCTATGCCGTGCTCCAGAGGAGATTTCTGCGTTGACCACCATCCCAAGCTATCAGAGCATTTGTTTCACAAGTATTGTAGAATTTTTAGTCATTTATTTACCTGTTGTTTATTCACCAAAGGTACTACAGAGTACATCAAATCAGAATGCATCAGAGACATACATGGAGTTAATGAAGCCTGACGAAGACCATTCTTTCCTCCAAAGAGTGCCAGAGATTAATGCTCAGAGTTTAAAAACAGAATGGGCTTCAGCCCTCTTCCTCTTCTGAGTGTTAATGCTGCATTTAGTCTTCCACCTACCTCCTCTGCTCATCTTCTGCTATAAGACTCATGAGAAAATATTGTAAAGGTTGTTGACGAGATATCTATGATTTGAAAGCTTTCTCTTGAGGCATGCTCACTGTGTAAAGTAGTAATATAGGCTGAGGAGTACATTTTCAAACTGAATTTCAAGCTATTACTAAATGTTGTACCTGATTGGTGTTGCTCTTAGTATGACAAGCACATTTCTTTGGATCCTGATCCAAAGCTGCAGTGATGTTTTTCTGTCTTTGTGTTTTATTTTATTCCATTTCAGTTCTTCTGGCTTGCATCAGAAATCTGGCATAGGATTTTCCCTTGTTAGGCACCCTATGCTTCTGCTCTGCTTGCCTTAATGTTTTCTGCTACATGTGTTATCTGAGAATTGGTTTAAGTTAATTTAACCAGTGTAGTGGATGTTACTGCATGCTAGCTGATGTATGAGTTAATGAATCTGCTTCTTAGATGTTCTTGTTAGAGTTTAATTGAATGAATTGGGAACAATGGGAGTTTATAACTCTACCTCTGTCTCACTAGGATCCTTTTCAGTTAGTTAAAACTTTCTAAGTTCCCTCAGTTTGTTCCTTGCTTTTCTTTGAGAGTTGCCTAAGAGTATGTCCAAGAAGGTCTGGAGTTAAATGACATCTGACCTGATCTATAGATAGAAATTGGTTTACCCTCATTCTTTCACTTTCTTCCCTGATTGTTTCACTCCACCTATCTTTTTAGGATCCAATGCTTTAGATGAATAGCCCAACTGAAAGCCTGCATATTGACCAGTAAGTAAACCCTTTCCTGACTCCATTTTCCCAATGGTCTTGAATACTATCTGAATTTATCTCTCTTTGCCTAAAATATTATTTGCCTTGCCTTGTCTTATATTGAACCCTTAATTCGTGATTCCCAACAACAAAATCAAAACAAATCAAACAAAACCCCGAGCCTTATAACTAGCCTAACATCTTAACATTTGAACTTTAAAGACATATACCTTTGACAATCATAGAGAGATCCCTCTCTGGACCCAGGAGGGCTAGATCCCGAGGTCTGAAAGTGGTTTGATGTTGTCTCATCTTTTGGTCTTTCCAATCTGGCCAAAACATGGGAACCCCAACATAATGGCGACTCCACTGGGGAGAATCTGAGTACCATCCATCTTAATACATCAAAAGAACCTCAGAAACCTACAATCTCTGGTTAGGTTGGTAGAATAAACACTCCCATTCACACATCAACCTCTATACCATTTGTTGTGTTCTCCCACACTCTTAGACAGAGTCTGGAAAGGGCCAGGTAGCCTCCAGATCTCACACTCTTTAGAGGTGACATATCTGGGAAATGCCCTCCCAGTTAATCTCTGGTTAGATTTTGCTGTGTTTGGAAGATATCCTTGATAAGGGACATCTCATAAGCAATGTGGTGGACAGTGTACCCTCCAGAGACATCCTAAAACCCTCCACCTAGCGACTCCATAATTCCTAAACGATTCAAAGACTCCACTGGTGATGAGTAGGCCTGCTGATTATCTTGGTTCACATTAGAATCCACTGGGAGACCAAAGCCATTACAACATCAAACACAATAGAAACAACAAGCAGGGTTAGGCTGCTCGATTGGAAAATAACATTCTGGCTTTCAGAACCATTCACACAAGAGCTTATCCTGATCCAAACCCACCTGAAATAGTTGATAACCTTGAGAGCATCCTCAGAAATCCACCTACACCTAGAGGATCAACTATTTCCAGTCACATCTATAGATCTAACTTTGCACCAGAAGACCTTACAACTCTATCACACTTTCGTCTTAACCTAGACATACCCGATAGATTACCAAGAACTAGGTCATTCAGCATTCCAGATCAGCCAGACCTTGATTTTCCTATTTCACCACCTCAAAGTGGTAAACACATTGGGGACAGAGAAACCCCTCCATCTACACCTCCCAATATTCACTTCATTCAAAACTTGGGGCTCTGCCACCCTAAATCTGCTCAACAAAACTCTGCTGGTCCTAATATCCCTATCATCCATATACCAGCTGCCCAAGTCAACCCTATACCTCATCAAAACATCATCATGGCAGCCTGGTATGCACCTCTGGTTTTACCTCAGCCTCTAGTACCCTTACCCAATGATTATCAATCAAATATCCCTCAATTCACTGCAAAAGAGTCTACCACAACCCAACACCATGTAGATAGGATGGAAGATTATTTTGACTACATGGAGATAGATGATGATACAGTCAAAATGAGAATCTTTGCCCAGAGCTTAGGGGGTGATGTGAAGAAATGGTTTAAGGGCCTACCTCCGGGTAGCATAAATGACCTCCCAACTCTATATCAGGCCTTCATAAACAAATGGGAAGCTAAGGCCAACCCTCGCCAACTCCTAGCATAACATATGAGCCTTAAAAGAAATGTGGGGGAGAGTGTCCATGATTACAAAACAAGGTTTAACAACATCTATAGTGCTCTTCCTCCACATATGAAACCTCCCCAGGGCATGGCTCTGACCAAATACCCTGAGGGCTTTGATGCTGACATGGCCTACCAGCTTATGGAGAGAGATTACAACATGTTGGAGGACATGCAAAAAGGAGCGGTGAGTGTAGAGGCTAATCTGATTGAGAAAAGAGCAAGATTGAGAGCTGAGAAGCGGGTAACATATAGAGATGACGCTGTAGCTTCCACATCTGATCCCAAATATGACCATTTATCCAAAAACGTGGAAAGACTGCAGAAAATGATGGAAAAAATGGTTGTCACAGTTAGTAATCAGAACAAAAACCAAAACCAAAACTTTAGAAGAAACAATACCACTCCCAACAGACAAAGAGAATTAGATCAACAAGTCATTCCACCATTTCAAGAGAACTTTATTGATGAAGATGAGGGAATCATAGAAGAGTCTGAGGGGAATACAATAAACATGTTTGAAACAGAGGATTCAATCCATAACTGTTACACAGAAGAAGATCAACCCTCACCCTCTGGTTGGGATGAGGAATGGTTAGAAACTGAGGATTACAGGTTGGGATTTGAAAATGCCATGATGCATGTCAGAGAAAAATATGAAATTAGAAGCAAAAAGAGCCAAGAAAATCATAAACCAAAAGCTTCTGAGGTCACCATCAAGAAAATACCTGAGAAAACTTCTAAAGTGATTGCTGCAAACAACAAATCAACAGCTGAGAGTTCTGGAAAGAACAAAGAAAAAGATAACCAAAACACTGACACACGGGGTCAAACCACTAGCAGCACTAGCACTATAGTTAGTGCTCCTGATAAAATAGTCCCTAACACTGTACATAATGAGAATCAGCACGCTGATTCAGCCACTAAGGCGGTGGCTAACAAAACAGAGTTGAACATTCCAAAGAGTCAGTCCACTTTCAATTTGGAGAGTGAGATTGCAAAAATTAAAATCTCTGTCCCGCTCTCTGAACTGGCCACTTAGGATGTATATAAGGGCCAAATTTTGAAAGCACTAAATTTAGGTGAGAACAGTGACACTGTAAATCTGAGTGATGATCAACCTACCCTCCTGTTTGGTCCAAAGATAAAAGGAAAGTTTCAGGAAGGGGTAGTTCCCCTTTTTTATATCAGTCTCAAAATTCATGATAAGATTCTTCATAATGCAATGCATGATTCTGGAGCATCACACAACCTAATGCCAAGGTAGTCATGGAAAGGCTAGGCCTAGAGATAACCCGTCCTTACAAAGATTTATATTCATTCGACTCTAGCAGGGTAAAATTCCTTGGCCTAATTAAGGACCCGTGTGTGAGTCTTACTCAGATTCCTGCTAAATGCATGGTCATGGATGTTGTGGTGGCAGATGTACCACCCAAATATGGAATTTTATTATCAAGATCATGGGGAGCCAAGCTGCAAGGAACGATGCAGATGGATGGGGCTTATGCCACAATCCCGATCTTTGTCCAACTTAGAAGACTGTACAGGGAAGCACAAATGAAATTTCTGGTTAGTAGCCCCGAAAAACCTAAGAATTCTTCTTTATACTCTGTGCACACAAATCTGGACTCTTTCATCTTCTGCAATGATGAATCCTTGGGAGAAACAGCACCAGAAAGCATAGATACAAGCAGGGGAGTTTAAACCATGGATTTTAACATAATGGCTACCCTAGACTCAGAGGAGAAAGACGTAGAAAACCTTAAACAGTGCACAGAAACAACAACGCAAAGTGAACCAGAGACAGAATGAAATAAGCCAACTAGTCACCTCTCTGACTTCCACACCCATAACAAAAAACTAAACAGCCCACAGCCTAGCGCAGACCCTATAGCACAACGTAATGGCGAACCCATCCATAGGGAAAGAAATGATAACAAAACTGAGAGTGAACCCCTGTGGGAGATGAGTTTCGATGGGTCCTGCACAAGAAGAACTTTCGGGGCTGGGGTATGGCTACGTAAAACAGAGAGCGACTACGCGGAGAGCCATGCCTGCAATCTGCATTTCAAATGTACCAATAATATTGTAGAGTATGAGGCCCTTATCCTGGGCTTGAATATGTTGAAGAAAATAGGAGCCCGTAGAATATTCCTGCAGGGAGACTCGGAATTGGTTATAAAACAGGTGAATGGTGAATACACAGCCAAGCACCCTAGGTTGAGGGTGTATAGGAATGATGCCATAGATATATTGAAAACATTTGTTTAGTAAAAATTAGTGTTTGTCCCTCGGAGTCAAAATGTCGTTCCAAATGGATTAGCTTTCCTGGATAGTTCACACCCTAAGACTCCAAGCGACCAAAAAATCATAATACAAACCAGATTCAGACCTGCAGTGCCAGATAACGAAAAATACTGGGAGGTCTTTGAGGGCGAAAAACAGATTGAATATTTCCTGATAGGAAGAAACGAGTTTGAGTTTTCTGATTCAAACTCTACGTCTAGCGATAACTGCCCAAGTGAGGAACCCTTAGACGAGGAAGAAACTACACCCCACAATGTAGAAATAAATGCTTTAAATGAAGAAAATGGAAATTCAACCACAGAGTGTGAAAACGCAGACAATGAAGAAGTAGAGGTGCTGCAGGCCAAAGATAAGAACATACCTCGAGGTCTGGCACCGTTAGAAGACCTTTTTGACTTTGATGATGTGGAAAAAAATTCCACCATTGAGCACGCGGACTCTGACGTAGAAGAATGCAATATAGGCACAGAAGATAAGCCCAAAATGATTAAATTGGCTAAGTCTTTACCCGCAGAAATGAAAAAGAAATACATTGACTTATTCAAGGAATTCATGGATGTGTTTGCGTGGAGTTATGAAGACTTAAAGGCTTATGACACGAACATTATACACACAAAATACCTTTAAAAGAAAATCAGAAACGCTTCAAGCAGAAACTTCGTAGGATAAACCCAAAATAATTGCCTGTAGTTGAAAAAGAGATTAAAAGGATGTATGAGGCAGGCATAATAGTTCCCGTAAGGTTCTGTGATTGGGTATCGAATTTAGTGGCTGTGAGAAAGAAAACTGGGGAGAATAGATTATGTATTGACTTCATAAATCTTAATAGAGCCTCACTCAAAGACAACTACCCTTTGCCAAAAATGGAACACATTGTACAGCGGGTAGTAGGCTCAAAAATGATTTCTTTGTTGGATGGTTTTTCAGGTTACAACCAAGTCTTAGTAATCCCAGAAGACCAACTCAAGACAACCTTTACCACTCCATGGGGCACTTTTATGTATGTAAAAATGCCATTTGGACTGATGAACGCCAGTGCAACCTTCCAGAGGGAAATGGATATAGATTCTTCAGATGAGATAGGAAACTTCATTGTTATTTACTTAGATGACATAAAAGTCTATTCTAATACTGAAGAAGAACACCTAAAACATCTGAGAAAAGTGTTTGAAAAATGTAGAAGGTTTGGTCTGTCATTGAATCCCAAAAAGACTGTATTTGGGCTGCAAGAAGGAAAACATCTTGGCCACATTATATATAAAAAGGGAATTAGGATAGACCCACAAAGAGTTGAGGGAATACTACAGATCACACACCCAAGAAACATCAAAGAATTACAGTCCTTTATTGGGAAGATTAACTTCCTTAGGAGGTTTATTCCCAACCTAGCTGAACACCTTAGGAATATGACTGACATGCTGAAGAAAGGTGTAGGAGTTAAATGGACTGTTGGAGCTAAACAATATTTTGAATCAATAAAACTTGCACTCACCCAAGCTCCTGTCCTCATCGGCCTAGATTTCTCTAAATATTTCCTGATCTTCTCATTTGCCTCTGAGCATACAGTGGCTGCAGCCTTACTACAGAAAAATCCGGAGGGAATGGAACAACCAATTGCCTTTTTCAGCAAAGAACTGAGGGATGCCCCCTTGAAATACAACATAATGGAAAAACAGGCTTATGCTCTTGTTAAGGCTTTAAAGGACTTTAGGGTGTACATATTGCATTCCCACACCATAGCTTATGTGCATAACATAATAGTCAGAGATATTCTGTCCCAAGACCCAGATGGGAAGAGAGGAAAATGGATTGCTGTGATTTTACAATATGATCTTGAGATAAAACCCACAAAACTGATCAAAGGTCAGGGCTTAGCTAAGTTAATGGCTGAATCAAATCTGCAAGCTCTTGAAATTAACATGGTAAATGCCTTGGATGAGCAGGAAGGATTGCCTGATCCCACTGTTGAGGAGAAGTTCCAGAACTCTCCTTGGTACTCTGATATCCTTTATGTGCTTACCAACCTCAATGCTCCGCATGAACTGTAAAATACCAAGGCCATATTCCTGAAACTAAAAGCCAGAAGCTATTGTGTTCTGAATGAAAAGTTATATTGGAAAAATGCAAATGGCCTATTTCTTAAATGTTTTCCTGAAGCTGAAGCTGAGAGGATTAAGCAAGAATTCCATGCAGGAGAGTGTGGAGACCACTTGAGCTGGAAGGCCACTACAAAAATAATACTTAGGGCTGGTTACTACTGGCCCACACTCTTCAATGACATCCATAAGATGGTAATTGCCTGCCACAAATGCCACATCTTTGAAGGCAAGAGAAAACTCCTTCCCCTCCCTTTACAACCCATCACTGTTGAAGGTCCTTTTATGCAATGGGGCCTGGATTTTATTGGAGAAATCCACCCTGCTTCTTTATCACAACACAAATGGATCTTAATAGCGACATACTACTTCACTAAGTGGATAGAGGCCATACCCACTAAGAATGCCACACATTCAGTCATCACTAGGTTCCTAGAAGGTCATATCCTCTCTCGGTTTGGCTGCCCAAGGAAAATAATCACTGATAATGCTGCTGATTTTGGATCCAAGAAAATGGCTGATTTTTGTCATAGGTATCAAATAACGCTTGGTCATTCAACTGCCTATTATCCTCAAGGTAATAGCTTAGCTGAATCATCGAACAAGAGCTTCGTGATCATCATAAAAAGGCTGCTGGAAGAGAACAAAAAGTCATGGCATAACAAGTTGGTACATGCCTTGTGGGCTGACAGGCTTACAACAAAGAAATCCATTGGCATGTCACCATTTCAGCTTGTCTATGGTGCAGAAGCAGTTTTCCCTACCAGCCTTGGGGTACCAGTAATCAAGCTGGTTCAAGAGATTCAGTTAGAAGAAGACATTATGGTGAGAAGGATAAACCAAACAACTCATCTTCAGAAAACAAGGGAAGAGGTCTATAACAGAGCTATCAAAGTTCAGGAAAACATAAAGAGATTATTTGACAAGAGAACCAAAGCTGTTGATTTCAAAATCGGGGATAAAGTTTTGAAGTGGGACTCAAGGAGAGAGGATAAAGGAAAGCACGACAAGTTTGACAGTTTGTGGCAAGGTCCATACATCATCCAGGCCACTGTGGGTCCAAATGCTTTCTTCCTACAGGAATTAGATGGTACAGAGCTTTTTGGGGGTCCTGTCAATGGCAGGATGCTCAAACACTACTTCTGCTGATTTTCAATTTCTAGTTTTCATTTCCATTGTACATACCATTGCAGTATTTTGTTTTCAAGAAAAGAGAAAAATGTTTCAAAAAAAAGAGAAAAAGAGTGGTTCAGACATGCTTAAAACATGAACCTTTGATGTGCAAAATATTGGCTCTAATATGCTCAAAACCTGAGCCAAAGAAAGTAAAACAGCTGGTCCTAACATGCTCAAAATCTGGACCAGCAAAGAAGAAAGAAGAATCAGCTCTAACATGCCCAAAACCAGAGCTGAAATGAAGAAAAGAAGTGACTCTAACATTCTCAAGACTTGAGTCACAAAGAGAAACAGGATACTTCAAGCTTTATATTTCAAGCCTTCAAAGTTTTGTTTTCAGTTTTCTGCAAATTTCCATCCATGTGCAACTGTCTTTATGCCTTGGATCAACAACAAACTAGACTGTCTAATCGTAGTTTGACTATTTTTAAATTTCTGTTGTAGAATGTAGAGAAAAATCTGCTGGACAGTTTAATCCCAGCAGATATTAGACTAGGTAGAGAAACATGTGAGACCAACAGTCTAATCTGGTCTCATGGAGCAATAAGGGTAGAGTTAGAATAGGTTTATTTTCTTTTATAAAAAATAAATGATGAAAAGGGTCTGCTAGTTCAAATGCACCCTAGAAGAAAAAATGCTAGGATTGTAGGATGGGTAGGTAGATTGTTGAGAATTTTTTGCTGATCTATCATATTTGTGGCAGCTGAAAATCAAAGAAGAAAGGTGGCTTAAGCAGCAGGCATCTGGCCTACACCAAAGATCATTTTCTGATTTCTTGACTCCTTCAAGAAGAAGCCATCCCCATGTGGAGCCAATGTTAGCCCCTTATAAATTCCTTGACAAGCAAGCAAGGGGCTAGGCTGTTTTTGAGCCTTCAAGGAATGCATTTCCCTTGAAAACACATCATCCTTGAAGCCTTGTTATGTTCCCTGCCTTTGATAGCCTCCCCCTGCTGTGCTGATGTCAATGAGCCTTACTGATGAAAAATTATGCTCCAAAAGGTCTTCAATTACCCCTTGTACCTCTGCAAAATGTCCCATTTCACCCCTTTTTCCCCTTTTGTCAAATTCCCCTTTGCTCCCCCTAAACCCCCCTTTCTCTCCTAAATCTCCCCTAAATCCCCATGAAACTCTACCCTCACCTTTTGTTTTGCCAAATTTCCCCTCTATCCCCCTATCGTTACCCTCTTATGGCTTTAAAATTCATCAAAAAGGCCTCAAAAACCCACCTTTAACATTATAATAGGCCTTAACCCCTTTCCCGCCATCCCCTTCCACTTTTCCCCCATATAACCCAGCGCTAAGACCAAGTGCTTAGTGCCTTGGGGGCTAATCACATCGGAAGATCGGAGTGAATCGTTGAAACCCTTTGTAAAACTTAAAAAAAAGTTTTGATGCGATTGTTTATTAAATAAGTCCCGCGACTTAATCCCCACCATTGATCTGTTATCACGATCGGATGGCCCACGCAATATTGAAAACTTGTGTAATCGCAACACTTATGTTATATCCCCTGATCAGTTCATCGCAATTGTTTCCGATGCAATTGATCGCTCCGACCTTTGATCATCGCAGTCGCAATCCCCCGCCGATTGCTTTCCCCTCCAATTGATCGCAAGTCCCGTCTTCCGATCACCCGATCGCGCCATCTCCCGATCTCATCCCAGCTGTTCATCCCCCCGCCGATCCGACGGCCATCACACTCCCCGCCTAATCACAATTGGAAGTTTTGATATGTGTCACCCTGTCCCCCCCCGATTGCGATTGCCAGACTAAATCACAGCCATTCATCCATTTCGAAATCAATGGCCCAGATATTCTCGCTTCGCGCCTGTCGCTCTTCCCCTTTTCCCTTCGAATAGATCTTCACTGTTGATCCCCTTGTCGATCCAAAGGCTATCACTCGTCTCTGTCCAATCGCAATCGAAATTTTGTTGGTGTCGTCCTTTGTGTCCCCTCCGATTGCGATCCCCCGATCCACATCTCCACCGTCAATCCCCAGGTATATCCAACGGTCATCGCTTCTCCTTTCCCAATCACAATCGGAACTTATGTAATGTGTTCCCCTCACCTCTTCCCGATTGCGATGTTCCAAATTAATCTTGACCGTCTGTTGGATCTAGCGATCTGACGGCCTAGATCTAATCGCCTCTCCGCCATGCTGGGTCCCACTCGTACGTTCATCTCCGCGCATTTCGTAGCATTTTCGCACATTTCCTGTGCATTTCCGATTTTAACCAAAGTTTCACATTTACATTAAAGTTCACATTTCATGTTGGTTTCGTCCGTTTTCATAAGGACATCCCGCTATGCGATCTCCGCCGTTGGTTTTTGTCTCCGGACCACGATCTAATGGTCTGCGCTCTTTGCTCCACCAAAAACCTATTGTTCATAGTTTTCACCGTTTCATTTCATTTTTCACCATTATTTCGTGTAAAACCACCATTCCATCGCCTCCGTGCTATCATTTCTTCCGCCCTCCGCTCCATCCACCCTGCCATTGCATTGTTTTTCTTGATCCAGTTGTTGGTTTTGCAGAGTGCAGGCCTTGAACGCCTCCATGATTCACCATTGTTGAACTTAGGAAGACAGGTTTCAGAGCCCGATAGGGCAGAAAAAGACCTGGGAAAGCACGGAAGCCTGTTTTCATCAAAGTACAGGGCAGATAGATCAACAGAATGTTTTATCCAGGAAAGGATGGGTTGCCCATACTGTTTTTATTCTATGCCATGCTCCAGAGGATATTTCCACCTTGACCACCATCCCAAGCTATCAGAGCATTTGTTTCACAAGTATGGTAGACTTTTCAGTCATTTATTTACCTGTTGTTTATTCACCAAAGGTACTATAGAGTACAGCAAATCAGAATTCATCAGAGACATACATGGAGTTAATGAAGCCTGACGAAGACCATTCTTTCCTCCAAAGAGTGCCAGAGATTAATGCTCAGAGTTTAAAAACAGAATGGGCTTCGAACCTCTTCCTCTTCTGAGTGTTAATGCTGCATTTAGTCTTCCACCTACCTCCTCTGCTCATCTTCTGCTATAAGACTCATGAGAAAATATTGTAAAGGTTGTTGATGAGATATCTGTGAATTGCAAGCTTTCTCTTGAGGCATGCTCACTATGTAAAGTTGTAAGATAGGCTGAGGAGTATGTTTTCAAACTGAATTTCAAGCTATTGGAAAATGCTATACCTGATTGGTGTTGCTCTTATTATGACAAGCACATTTCTTTGGATCCTGATCTAAAGCTGTGGTGATGTTTTTCTGTCTTTGTGTTTTATTTCATTCCATTTCATTTATTCTGGCTTGCATAAGAAATCTGGCATAGGATTTTCCCTTGTTAGGCACCCTATGCTTCTGCTCTCCTTGCCTTAATGTTTTCTTCTAAATGTGTTATCTGAGAATTGGTTTCAGTTAATTTAACCAGTGTAGTGGATGTTATTTCTTGCTAGCCGATGTATGAGTTAATGAATCTGCTTCTTAGATGTTCTTGTTAGAGTTTAATTGAATGAATTGGGAACACCGGGAGTTTAGAACTCTACCTCTGTCTCACTAGGATCCTTTTCAGTTAGTTAAACCTTTCTAAGTTCCCTCAGTTTGTTCCTTTCTTTTCTTTGAGAGTTGCCTAAGAGTATGTCCAAGCAGGTTTGGAGTTAAATGACCTCTGACCTGATCTATAGACAGAAATTGGTTTACCCTCATTCTTTCACTTTCTTCCCTGATTGTTTCACTCCACATATATTTTTAGGATCCAATGCTTTAGATGACTAGCCCAACTGAAAGCCTGCATATTTAACAACAAGTAAACCCTTTCCTGACTCCATTTTCCCAATGGTCTTGAATACTATCTGAATTTATCTCTCTTTGCCTTGCCTTGTCTTACATTGAACCCTTCATTCCTGATTCCCAACAACCAAATCAAAACAACTCAAACAAAACCCCGAGCCTTATGACTAGCCTAACATCTTAACATTTGAACTTTAAAGACATATACCTTTGACAATCATAGAGAGATCCCTCTCTGGACCCAGGAGGGCTAGATCCTGAGGTCTGAAAGTGGTATGATGTTGTCTCATCTTTTGGTCTTGCCAATCTGGCCAAAACATGGGAACCCCAACACAATGTTGACATCCCGATAATAGATGCACACTCTGATGGTTCCTTGTTTTTCCATGACAGGAACAATGTTGGAAACCCACTCAGTTAGTGGAACAGGTTAAATGAAACAAGCACGCAAAGTTTTTTCAACTTTTTCTTTGATGGTAGAGGATTTATTTGGATGAACAGGATGAAGTCGTTGACGCACCAGTTTGACATCAGGATACATATTAATAGTGTGTTCAACAATACTAGTATCTATGCTTGGAATTTCCTCATAAGAAGAAGAAAATACATCACAGAATTCATGAAATAGAGAGCGATATGTTTCGAGTTTTTATGGAGAAAAAGACACACTGACATGAATATTTTCTACAATGCCAGGTTTTGCCGAAATATAGATAGAAATGGTTTCTTCATTATTTGACAGATTTCACTTAGAATCGATTGCATTAATAGGTTAAGAATTCGAAAAGAAATTTTTAATTGGTGGGTGATATAGTTCACTAAGATAATTTTCTTCATAATCAGGAATATGGGAACGATGATGATAATCTTCCCATGGTTCTCCTTCTGACATCATGGCTTCCAAAATATTCTCATCTATCAATAAAATTGAGGAAAATGGATTAGATGGAGTACCAAAATCTAAGGTACGATCAACCAAAACAATCGACGACTCTGATTTCGGATTCACCGCCTAATCTAGATAGATTGATTGATATGCTAGCTAAATAGGGTTGGGTGGCAGAAACTCATGCAATGTAACAATTTCAGAATCACTCATACTCTCCCTTAAGACATATGGAGTGGAAGAGCTCATGTAGAAAGTCTATATACTTGCAATTTCTGTTGACGTCACGGGCGACGGTAGTGAAAAGGTTCCCATGAGAGTGGAATCCTTTAAGAGTCCTACACCAATGTTCTGAAGTGCTAGTTTGGGTGCATGAAGGAATGAAACACTTCTAGTTACCTGTGAAGCGGAGGCAAAGAAGGATAGCTAATTGATGACTGTAATGGTACCTTTATATGGAAAGGCGATCATTATAAAATATGTAGAAACAATTGTAGTCATAGCATATAACCGTGGCCTTCCAAGTAGAATATTATAGTCAAGGGGTCCATCAACAACCTCGACATCAATATTCACTGTTTTTCCCCCAAGCTCAACATACAGGTTATTAATAATACCACAAGGTTTATATGTACGTCAATCAAAAGCCTTCAACGTCGTTAATGATTGTGATAAGCGTGGCGATCCAAGTGAATTCCAACAATTTAGAGACATAATACTGGTAGATGATCCCTCATTAATAATATTACGATGAACAAGGTGATTGAGAAAATTTGCTTGTATGGAGAATGCCAATTATACTGGTGGTTGCGGCACATAGCCCATATGATTAAAGACTATAAGATTAGAATACGTCAGATCAATTCCACCAATAGACGACAATAAAGCCTATTTTTGAGAGGGACAATTTTGTAATACCTCAAGAATAGACATAGTTGAAGGGGATTGAGCCAAATATTCAAATATATTATAATTTTGAGCAACTCTTTCTTGAGGATTATATGTCGATTTGTGAATTATTCCCTTAGGTGGCTTAATTTTCAATTCAGGAATAGCAGTAGGCGATACCAATTCTGTAGATGGATTCATAGTCGATGTAGTAGGTTGATCAGTTGCCTAAATACCATAATATTTATTACGTGTTGACACCAAAATATCTGTTGAAGGTTTTGTGACAGATAGCATAAGTACTTGGGAACTAAAAGTTGGATCCGTAGCAACCAAATTTGTGTCCGGATTCAGAAATGGATCTGTCAACACAGCTGATGCATGGTAAGTCTTAATGAATCTTGAGAATTTAGCGTGGTGAGGAAAATCCTGAAAATAATGTTCATCATTACATATTATGCATGGATAACGAGGTTTCCTAGGTCTAGACGATTGATCAGATGATCTTTCCTGCGGGTTAGAAGTTTTATTTTTCTTAGATATCCCCTTTTTCTTACTTCCGGGTTTCTTGTCACTTTTTCCCTTGTCAAATGACACGACATTAATTTCATAAGAAGGTGCAGGATCAGATGTAGTAGTATGATGTGTGCTTTCAGTACCAATCAAGTCGTCTCCAGCATGAGAGTCCTTTAATTGAGGAGAAACAGTAAAATTAGATCGCAACGCGTTAGGAATTTTTTCATAGAGCATGCCAGATTGAGTATAGATCAAATCTAAATATTGGGCATGAAAAATGAATTTCTCTTCAATGATGATGCCACATTTAGCCACATCCTCAGTTATAGATGGTAACAGGGACTTGATGAACCACTCATAAAGGAGTTGATCAGGAACAAATGTCTTAACCATTCTACAAAGATGACGCAACTCATGAATATGATCATGAGTAGCATTAGTCTGTTTGAAATTGGTCAAGAGTTCCGTTCGAGTTTCATATCGTATGGGTAACTGGAAGTGATTTAGAAAGACAATAGCTAGGGTAGTGAAATTATCAAAATAAGCTCTAGGTATTTCAATATACTATTTTGCAGCCAGACCAGTGAGCGTACGCTAGAAAAGACGTAGTCGAATAGAGTCATCATTCAGGGAGTTTGATGAACACCATAAATGATAAGTAATAACATGAGTTGACGGGTCTTCTCTGGGGTTTCCATTGAACTTTGGAATATCTGAGGTTAATTTGTGAGGTATCACCGACCACCAAGGAGGGTATTTGATTCTATCATTGGTTAGCCGATTTAAATCTGGTAACTCTAAAGTTGCAAAAAAGGGCAACTGTCTATTAAGGTCAGGTTGAGCATAGCCAGGTATGCTGGAATTGGATGAGCAACAGGCCTTTGAGCACCAGCATAAGGAATCTACTGTTGGTAACCTAGATAGGGGTTGTTTTGATAAGAAAAAAATTGAGGATTCTGTTGACCAAAACCTAGATATGAAATTTGTTGAAATGAAGTCTGAGGCATTTTCGCCTGAGGCTGCCAAGGGGTCGGTCTACCAATGTTATAACCTAAATTAGTATAAATTGGATTTGGTTGAGAATAGGTATAACCAGGTCATGGTTGTGACATCCCATAAAATGGTAAACCAACTCGTGAATAAATGATTCTAGATATAGGTTGTTGTTGTAAATTAACCAGAGAATTTGGAGTCTATGGGCCTAATACTCGAGGGTATTGAATTTAAAGACCCACCTGAAAATGTTTTTGTACAACATTTGGATCTTGTAATAGGGGTAAAGATGTATTAACAAGTGGAAATGATGTGGGTGTGACAGTATGAATTGGTTGATACGAGTGTACAACCATTTGTGGTTGGATAGGCAAAGTGGGTTTCCATTGAAAAACATTCATTTCGAAATTAGGTTGACCAAAAAGTGAAGGAGTATTGTCATAGTGGGTGACCAAAGGTTTCCCCAGTACATGAGGAGGACAATAAGACCGAAAATTTTGCTCTACTCCAGTTGATATGGTACTAGATGGAATAGACCTAGAAGGACCAACTTGATATTGCCCTGATGATGTGTATAAAGAATCATGTTGTTCAGTACTCACTATAGGTTTACCAGTTAGAATACCAGACTATGAAATTAGTGAAGTCCATGGGTTTGAAGATGCACCAGAAAAAATTCCAGATAAAGATTTATAATGTGATGGGACCATAGGGCCACCATGAAAATATGATTCTGGTGAAGTTGTAAACATCAACGGGGTAGTGAGGGTAGGTACAGACATAATTGGAATAGATGGCCCAATCGAAGATGTTGGTTCAGGCACGGTTACTTGACCAAATGTATACCCTTTTGAAGCGATAGGAATATGAATGGGAACAGATCAAAAAAAGTAGAGGGCAGTGATTGAGGAAAAGGCTCGTAAAGGTAAAGATCCTCCACAAAATGTTTTGGAGTTAAAGGTGTCTCGCCTTGTGGGATTCCTTCAATCAAAATCAAAACAGGTGGAAGTATTTCACCTTCAGGCCCAAAGTATATTTTAGGAGGTTGATTGTGTGATATGGGAGACTTAATGGCTACAAAAAATTGTGGGATGACCAATGGATGAAAAACTTCTAGTTGTTTGACTTCAAGATTCATATTTTCTGGCAAAGAACAGATAGGATCTAGATCAACTTTCGATTGAACAACGTCGGGTTCAGGACGCATGGTCTCACTGATTGGATGGATCGTGACCACATGTAACTGTGAGGACTTCGTCTCGACAACATTAGACGAACTAGGATGTGTAGAAACAACTTGTGCCAACTCTATTATATGGGAAGATGATGCTTCACCAGAGGTACTGATAGTACTGGTTTCGGTAGAGTGATGTTTCCTTCGCCGTCCAAAAGTAACTTCTGGTGGTAAAGGTGGTTTCAATGCTAGTCGACGCGAACGACGGGGAAAAATATTTTGTTCTTCCATGATCACTGATTTATTTTAACCAAAAACAAATAAACGAAATAAAAGGGTATTACTAGGCAAAAGGTTTACAAAGAAACTGTGAACTGCAGAATACCTCCTGGCGAACCAAGAAGTACGTGCAGGAAATCTCCCCGAATGTTGTGTTCAGTGTATCACAATTTACAAAGCGGCTGAATCGGTTCACTATGGATGGATAGCAAACTAAAGTTGTCTTCCCAAATTAACCTGAAGGTACGTGGAGGCCCAAGTTTGTATTAGCACTGTCTGATGTGAAACTGCACAATGAGAGCACTCCTTTATGCTTTTCATACTGTAACACCGCCCGATATACCCAAAAGTACGTGGATGAGCTATGATATACTTACGTACGTGGAGTGAGGTATCACACTCAGAATGTATCACAAAAAATTAAGGAGAGCTGCTATGTTTTACGACGCCGGAACACGTCTCTAGCCTAGACCTTCTAAATTTTATCGTTATGGTTCCAATGCTTTTTTAGGTAAATTGAAATAAATTTTAAGTTGATATTGTTTATCAATTTTCCCTCAAGGTTCACTGTGATGATGTATTGGAAATTCCTAAAATGAAAAATAAAATGATAAGAGATCTTTCACATTTAGTTTTTCAATGAAAATCCTAGCTACTAGAGAGAAAGAGCAATCAATTTGAAAGCAAACAATCAAAGAGCACAAACTAAAATGCAGCTTTCCTAATTGTTCCTATGAAAAACACACAATCCACTACATGTAAATGCAGGTTTTTATTTTCATTCCCTTTAATGTGAATGTAGAAAAGGAAACTAAGTGCATCAAGTCAATAAAAAAAAATGCCTTTTACTTTGAGAAATGAGGAATAGAACAACAATTTCTATTTAATAGGAAAAATGAAGAATAGAACTACAATTTCTCCCACAGGAAACCAAGAATTTAACGACAATTTTCTTTTTGAAAAGAAAATGGATCTAATGCAACAATGAAAATACTTTGAAATTAATTCGTCAATGATAAAGAAAAACACTTTAAACAAATATTGAACAAACTTATCTTTCAAAGGAGGAAGACGTAAATAGAGTTATTGGTCAATATGAGGTATCAGAATCTTTAAAACACAACAAAAAACAAACTGAAAGCAAATGAAATGAAAAACTTAATGGAATTTGGTTGATTTTATGGGGCAACGCAGTCTCTATGGGAAGACAATGCGTTGCAACGCACCCATAAGTAGGAGACAATGTTATGCAAAGCACCGTGTCCTGTTCAACAGTGCGTTGGACGCAGCAGAGAACAAAAACTCAACTGTAAAACACACTTCTAATGAAAATTTTGATTTCAAAAAGCCTAATCTTTCAGAGTAAATGCTACTGGGTAAATAAATAGAGATAAATAGAGGAAAATACACCAAGGATGAAGGGTAAACTCCCTAGCGGAGTCGCCAATATGTTATGAGGAATTATGGATTACGGATAAAAAATTCTTCCCTAGATGTGGTGCTCATCTAGAACAATAGGTTAAAGACTTTGCAGTTACTTTTCCTAACAGTAAATAGACACACATAACATATCAAGAAACTTACTTGGAGTCGAAGCACTTCCAATTCTCCTTCTGTCACTGTTGCTGTAGCTTCAAATCCAAGCTAGATTGCCAAAATATTTCCTGCAAGAATAAACACTAAACAACAAAGAGATATGAATATACAAATGTCTATTCAAGTTATTCAGTTAAATCAATGAAACATGAACCATATACATCAGATAAGAATTCATAATATGAAACAGAAGCTTATACAGATACATATGTGGTAAAGTAAGCAATAATCTTTATTAATGGATAGAAGGGGAGGTTACAACCCAGTGATTGATTTGATGTCACCATCTCCAGCAGCATCCCAGCCTCATCACAATGCACATATCTCCAGTAGCATGTTAGACAAATCAACTCCTCAATTGAAATTCCGCCAGAATTTCTCTACTTAGATTCTTCCCTACCAAGCACTAGGATCTATGCTCAATTTATAGAGGAGCTGAAGGTAGTTTTACAATCAATGACTTTCTAATAATAGGCAAGACATGTTCCCAGTCTCAGAGGTATCAAATGGACACATGGATTTGAATTTTGACACATATGTGACTCTTATAAAAGACACTCGCCAAGTGGAGATTCTGGAACAATGAGAATTTCGCTCCCAAATGACCAACGGACCCTTGAGTGTAAGGAAGTGCTTTGCAGAGCACCTTTGAATCGAGGTACGTGCATATGAAATGCAATTAGCCCCTTGAGAGACTGCATTGGTGAGATCATAGGTGTTATAATATAAAATTTAAATCTTGGAAACCTTGCAGATGGAATTCATAGATGACTTATTCTTGTTCTTTGCCTTAGGGCATGTAGCAACTAAAATGATAGGGGATGATATACCCTATTCATCGGTCTTGGGGATGATGTCCAGTTAACCGGGTCATTGGGAATGGTGCCCAAATTGATCTATAATAGTTCCCCCTCATCCTTTTTCTCACATTAGGTTTCCCACGAGTCCTTGAAATGGGCAGAGACTTT
This sequence comes from Pinus albicaulis, assembly GCA_034641835.2. Taxonomy (NCBI): domain Eukaryota; kingdom Viridiplantae; phylum Streptophyta; class Pinopsida; order Pinales; family Pinaceae; genus Pinus; species Pinus albicaulis. Next base: position 484,706,104 of record CM076575.1, read on the forward strand.
GAGGAGTGCAAAAATAATCTTATCCCAGTTGGAAAAGTCACAAATCGAGACATATCATTCTAATAGATTCAACCATCTATCTACAATGTCTGCATCTATTTGGCCCTAAAATATGGGAATTTCAAAGTTTACTTGTACCTTAAAAGGAGTGGCACCTCCAAAGTAGCTACTGGATGTAGATGCGCCACCAGTGGGTAGTTGTTGAAGGATCTGGAAACGTTATCCATCATCATGTTCCTTTGCTTCTCGAGCACCTCCTCGAGAAATATTTTGATAGGATCTCCTGCTCCCTTATATTTCGTTTTCTGCCCCATTGGCGGCCGTAAGGGTTTGTGAGGCTGATCTTTCAAAGGTTCAACCAGATCGAGCCCTAACTCCTTATACCTTGACCTCATTGGGGACATGGAAAGAAGGATCAAGAAACAACGGACTGTTGTGATACCACTGATCCAGATTTATGCAGGAAACAAAGAAATACAAAAATACACATAAACGCAGATATGTAGCAGAAAAAAAACTTCATTTAATTAATAAAAAATAACTGAAATATGCTTATAGACATAATGGAAACAAACTAGCGAGGGCGTTGGTAGCTTATCTCTGAGAAGACATGTGGCAGCTACAGGCTGTAATATTCCCAATTGGGAAATGCAGCAATTATAAAAATTTATGAAAATAAATAATGCAGATCATCTAAGTAAGAGTAGGAGGCCAATATGGAGGCTCTTAAATCACATTTACATCAGAAAAATATATTCACAAGAGAGCCCATGAGATGTACAACAGGAAATAGAAGACCTTTATGGAAGAAAATCCTCAAAAGGAGGTGCTACAACCATGTATTAAGACTGAAAAGAGGTTGACAACGTTATTTTATTAGCTGCAACTACTGTAGATTAAACTTCAGATCTAGAGCATATCTGTGTACAAAAATTTAGATCTATATCAAATCTGTACACTAGATAGGCCCTTCTTCAATTCCCCCTTGGGGTTTTCAGCAAAACATGAAGTACAAGGAGTAGATCTGCGATCTAATGTTGCAGATCTACAGAAATATTTAGAAAAACATGAATATTCAGATCTGATTTGATATATGCAATATAATGATCCCCTCAAATTGGATCTCAAATATGAAGGGTAGATCCCCAACACATGAAATTCACTCCTCCGAAAAGTGTGCCAAAAGACCCTGCAACAATACCCACATAAATAACGTAGTTTTGGAAGCAAGATTGTGCTATAGGCTTTAAAATAAGTTTGGCCTCAAGCCAAGATCTGAAAATGTAGCTCCAATCATCCAATACTCTCTTGCCAAAGGGATAGAAGCCTTCTCCACTGAGAAGGAGCACTAGAATGGCTTAGATCTGAGTAGATCTAGCCTCCACTTGCTGCAGCTTACAAAGACAACCAAACCTTCAACAAGATCTGCGTTGTAGTTGGAAGAAGAATCTTTGCCTTTAGCCTGATAGTGGACAAGAAATGAAAACTCTTCCAAGAGGCATCTCAAGGAAAGAGGTGGGATTCTCGATCAGGAACACCTAGTGCTAAACAATACTATTCTCAACTAAAAAACAAGAGAATAAGAAATGTGTAAACAGACAATATATTCAGAAATAGCATAATCATCAACAAACTTCTCATGCTACCATCCTCTTCCTTTTATAAGTTTGAGAGCTTGAAAAACCCTAAACCATCTCAACGGAATTACTCCTTTCACATGAATCACCTCCAACTAAAATTGTGCTGTGCCTCATTGAAGGCCACTCCTCCAAGACAACACTGTTGATTTGGTGATGGTTGACACAGTCAAAAGATTCAACCCCTTTCACACCTAAGGGTGATTATTTAAATATCCCAGATTTAGCCTTGTTCACATGTGCATTGATTTATTTACTGTTTAGGATTTTTATTGATCCTCCTTTACACATTTATTCATCAAATAGAAAAATAAAACAAAATTGAATATTCCCATTAGCTTGGGACTAATTGGGAATATTACAGTCCTCCCCTCCAAAATGTTGCTTGTCCTCAAGCAACTAGTAAGGTGAGTGTTGCAACTATTATCCTCCTCCATTGGTGACACCATCATCATGTGTTAAGCTTCCTCCATGGGCTAAGTGTTCGCCATTCCAACCTTCCATGAATTGTCCCTCCAAATTTTTTATGAGATGTAAATAGTCCATTCCATAAGGAGTCAATAACTCAAATGAAACAAACATGGCTGAACTAATGCTCTCCCTGAAACATGTAGCATAAGATACATAGAAAGTCTCCATCCCATGTGGTACATACATGCCTCCCATCCTCCCTCCATACATCCCCATAAAAGGTACAAGTATATCATCAATGTATGGAAGCAAAACTAAATACATACAAACATAAATTTGAGACATATGGTACCAACGTAGTGCATCTCCTGCCTGCCTTAGATCAAGATATGGTAAGTGGTTTCCCCACCACTTACTTGCTGCCCATGTTATCTCACTATGACTGAAAGTGTGAAATATGTTTGGTGCTTTAGGAAAGCACCCATCATGATATAAAATCTCCCTTTTCTCATCAAGCGAGTGGCCAAATTCAGAAATTTATGTGGCGCATTGTTGGCCATGATATTTACAAGATGTATTGCTCCTCCTTGGAGCCATGTCCTACATAAACATGGTGACGGAATATATACAATCAGAAAATAAAACATGCTTTACATGATCAGATTCTTCACCAACAATACTCCTCATACAAATGGAGTGGTGGATGGATCTATCTCTTCTCCCAAAAGAAGGAAGAGATGGCTAAAATAACTCCTTCATAGAGTCATGCTGCTCCCCCAACTCCAGATAGTTCATGCAAAATGCTGATATATTTCTTCTTTCAAGCCTTCCCAATCAAAGCTCCTCATTATGATGTTGTAGATCTTCATGGAATACATGTGGCTGAAACAAAACTCCTTATAAGCTCTTTGTAGTAACTTCTTCTCGAGCTTGGAGGCTCTAGAAAAGAAGATCCTACCATGATGATAGATGACTCCTCCTTGGACTAAATAGCTTTCTTCATGCAGCTAGTCATCAAGTATCATACAAGTGTGAAGATCTTTGGAATAATCCACCAGCAGTTGGGATTTCCAATACAGATCTAAACTTCTCAACAATGAGAATGCTAATGGTATATCAACAGAAATTTCTGTCTTGTTTCTGATCTCCTCCTTGACATCTCCCATGCCAAAGTTATGTGTTGGAAGGCCATTCCTTCCATTCTTCTCCTCCCACAGTGCAAAACCAGAAATTAGAGTGGGTGATGATGATGAGGGAAGAAGATTTCTCTCCTCCTTGAGCTTACCCATGACTCCTAGTGCTGTAGATTTTTATTCTAGTACTCCAATTCCTCTTGGATCTGAATTTGGAGCATCATGTGGTGAGCAATCTCCCACAAAAAAAAAATCAGGTGGCCTCCCAGGTGGTTTTCCACTAGATAAGAGCATCCCATGCAGAAATCTCATGAACATGATAGATGGGACTGTAAAATCCTTGCTTCCAATGCGCAAATCCATCTTTGATTTCTGTGTGGAAGTGGTATGTGAGGGGTATGTATGCATGCCTTTAATAATTTGAGATTCACCGCTATTCTTGTCCACCCATTCCATTTGTAAAGCCTCCCAATTAGCGGTGACTTTCCCCAATGTAATCAACCATTGAACACCCAAAATCACATTGGTATCTGGTATGTCAACCACAAATAAGTGATCAACCAAAGTGTAAGTTCCCATGGTGACTAAAAGTGATGGGACATAATGCATGCATTGCATTATTCTATCTCCTGGGACCAAAATAGAGAATCCCTCAAAAGTATCAGTGGGAATTTCCCTCCTTTGTACAAGATGAGCATCAATGAAGTTGTGGGTGTCCCCACTATCAATTAGTACATAAAACCTCTGATTCAAGATTGAACCTTGAACTATTAAGGTCAAGTACTTAGGTACTCCCCTCAAAGATGCAAGAGTCCCTCAAATAGGAGAAAATGCTCCATTCCCATCTCCTGATGGTGTTGGATCTCCTCCAGCAGTGTCAACGCTGTGACCTCTTCTTGGTTCATCTTCTTATTCCTCCTCAATATCTGAGAAGACCTCTATGTAATGTGCTTTTCTACCAGCACATCTATGTCCAGGTGCCCATGATTCTTGGAAAGTGAAGCATAGCTTCTTCTTCCTTAGATCTCTCTGGACTTCATCATCAATAGGCTTCTTGTATGAGCTCTCCTTTGAAGGAGCAACTTTCTCTTCCTTTCCTTTAGAAGGAAAAGAGGGCTTAAGACGAAAGTTTGCCTTTGCTTTTGGCAAGGCATCTTGAAGGTCTCTAGCCCTGTCAATGGCATCATGCAAGGTAGTGGGCTTGTTTGATTTTACCAACCCATGAAGAGGTTCATCTAGACCATCGATGAACATGTACACCCTTCTTGCTGCATACAAATCAAGAACCATAACAGATAATCTTAAAAATTCAGAAATGTAAGATTCTATATTACCTAATTGTTTTAATTTTGCAAGGCTCATGAATGGTGCCTCTAGATCTCTTCTGTCAAATCTTTCCACCAGCCTTCTAGTTAACTTTGAATAAGAAGTCACATTGGCATGACCCAATGTAGACAAGCCATGGAACCACCAGTCATGTGCTTCACCTTCAAAGTGCAGTGCTGCAATCTTGATAGCCTCTATCTCAGGGACCTTGTTCAACTGAAAGTAGATGTCAAGTTTTTCTATCCATGCTTTGGCAAAAAAATTAGATTACCCATCGAAATTGGGTAGAAATAATCTTTCGATAGAGTGATGGCGATCATGATTCTGAGTGAATCCACCATCTCTATGCTGATGCCTTGGTATTATTTTGTCCTTGAGGTGAAAAAACTCTTGAAAAATCAAGTAATATTTAAATATCTGATATTGAGACTCATATTCTTCAAAGTATTTATCAAGGGATGCTTGCTCTTGAAACCCTTCATTTCCCACATCCAAAAAGGTAGGCATGGTAGAGTGTTGGGAAACTTGTGGCTGATGCACTAGTTGATCATTCCAGTGGTGAGACATGCCAGAGCTTTCTCCAAGATGAAATATCTTAGGATATTCTTTGATTATGTCCAATCTCATATCTTTGATCTCTCTAGCAAGATCTTGCATGGCTCTCAAAAGGCTCTTTGCAAAGTCCTTTCCTTCTTCATCACTTCCAGATTCAGGGGATTTACCCTTGTCTTTATTATCATTTGTGTAATAAATTTTATTCTGTATTGTTTTTAAATACCTCTTTTCTATATCAGTAAGAGGCTCTTCTTCTTCTGAAGACATATTGGCTTCTTAGAAAGCACAGTCCGTGCCAAGATGATTGCTCTGATACCACTATAATATTCCCAATTGGGAAATGTAGAAATTATAAATAGTTATGTAGATAAATAATTCAAATCATCTAATTAAGAGGAGGAGGCAAATATGGAGGATCTTAAATCAAATTTACATCAGCAAAATATATTCACAAGAGATCCCACGAGATACACAACATGAAATATAATACTTTTATGGAAGAAACTCCTCAAAAGGAGGTGTTGCAACCATGTATTGATATTGAAAAGAGCTTGACAGCGTTATTTTATTAGCTGCAACTACTGTAGATTACACTTCAAATCTAGAGCAGATATGTGTACAAAAATTTAGATCTATATCATATCTGTACACTAGATAGGCCCATCTTCAATTCCCCCTTGGGGTTTTCAACAAAACATGAAGTACAAGGAGTAGATCTGAGACTAATGTTGTAGATCTGCAGAAATATTCAGAAAAAAATAAATATTCAGATATGATCTGATATATGCAATATAATGATCCCCTCCAATTGGATCTCAAATGTAAAGGGCAGATCCCCAACACATGAAAGTCACTCCTCCAAAAACTGTGCCAAAAGACCCTGCAACAGTACCCACATAAATAACACAGTTATGGAAGCAAGACTGCGTTGTAGGCTTTAGAAAAAGTTTGGCCTCAAGCCAAGATCTGAAAATGTAGCTCCAATCATCCAATACTCTCTTGCCAATGGGATAGAAGCCTTCCCCACTGAAAAGGAGCACTAAAATGGCTTAGATCTGAGTATATCTAGCCTCCACTTGCTGCAGCTTACAAAGACAACCAAACCCTCAACAGGATCTGCGTTGTAGTTGGAAGAAGAAGCTTGGCCTTCAGCCTGATAGTGGAAAAGAAATGAAAACTCTTCCAAGAGGCCTCTCAGGGAAAGAGGTGGGATTCTTGATCATGAACACCCAATGCTAAATGACGCTATTCTCAGCTAAACAACCAGAGAATGTGAAATGTATAAACAAACAATATCTTCAGAAATAACATAATCATCAACAACCTTGTCATGTTGCCATCCTCTTCCTTTTATAAGTTCGAGAGCTTGCAAAAACCTAAACCATCTCAATGGAATAACTCCTTTCACATGAATCACCTCCAACTAAAACTGCATTGTGCCTCATTGATGGCCACTCCTCCAAGACAACGCTGTTGATTTGGTCATGGTTGACCCAGTCAAAAGATTCAGCCCCTTTCACACCTAAGGGTGCTTATTTAAATTTCCCATATTTAGCCTTGTTCACATGTGGCATTGATTTATTTACTGTTTAGGAGTTTTATTGATCCTCCTTTACACATTTATTCATCAAATAGAAAAATAAAACAAAATTGAATATTACCATTAGCTTGGGACTAATTGGGAATATTACACAGGCCTCTGAACTGTGTTACAATGAGGCTCAAGGGCCTATTTATTATTGATAAGCAAAGGAAAACCATTAACACCCAAAAACCTAACAGTAGGAGATCAAACGCCAAAACTATGGGCCCCATTTGGGTAAATTGGTACATCAACTTCCCTGAGATGTAACTTTGGCCCACGATTTCTGTCTGACGCGCATAATACCTTGTTAGAAATATCTATCCGAGGACTACAACTTTTTATGTGAGAAATATCACAGGAAATTCCATATTTCTCTTGGATTTCCCCAAAAACATCGTTTAGGGCCTCAAAATGGATCCAGAAGTTTAGGACCCAAAAAACTGCCAAAAATAGTAAATTGTGCTATAATTAAGGAAACTGAAAAACCAAAAGAAACAATGGCAGGGCCCGAAGTGGAAGAGGTGGGTGGCCACAAATATCCACCTAGATCATGCTTTCAAGGGGATTGAGCTTTGTTACTTTGCCCTTGCGTGTACGAAGGATCTGTGACTGTCCCCCATTAGGGGAATTTTGAGGTCTAAAATGGGCCTCCTAAGAAAAATGTACAATCAAATTCACTTTATGAGAACCAATCAAATTATAGGGGATGAAATCATCCCCAATGGTTGAGGTGACATTTCTTGAGTTAAAAGGTACTTACTTGTTACATTCTCAATGATAGATAAAAAATTATGGTTAACCATGGTATTTCTCTAAGTACTTTTAAAGTCAAGTACTAATAATAAATGTCATTCACACATTTTCAATAAAATATTATTATTGTCATTTCATATTTTTTGAAAGAAACAATGCATATCCTTAAATAATCTTCATGGCTTTACACATTTTTCAATAAATACATTTTTTATATATTTTAGTATATTTATTTTAAAATTATATATTCATCTTATTTTATTTAATATTATAATTTCAAATTAATTATAAGTCAATATCTATACATATATATTATACATATGAAATCAAAATAAATAAAAATGTAACCTTGTAATTTTATAATAAATCAAATCTATGAATAATATTATTTTAATATTAATAACAATACAAACATATTAAAATTAAAGAAAAAAGATATATTAGTTTTGTATGTTAAAAAAATGTATATTAGGTTCAACATAGTTTGGGGCAAAAAAAAACTAAAATTTCAATGTATATAAATCTTATATTACACTAAGAAATATAAATTAAATCTATTTCAATACCTTTTATTTTTCTTTAATTTTAAATACAACTAAATTAATCTCATTATGATTATATTGATATTATATATTATTATATATAATATTATGAAAATAATATATTGATATTATATATTATTATAAAAATATTATGAAAATAATCTAAATGTTATAGAATATATATTACATTATTTTTATAGTATATGTTATTTTTCTCATGTTGTAAATCAAATCAATTCAATATGTAATATAAACAAAATATATAAAATAATATATTACATTTATTATATTATATAATTTTTATTTTAATATAGTAAATTAATTGCATGTTATTATATAATTTAAATAATATAAATTTTAATTATTTAGTATATTATACAATTATGAATTTATCACTTTATATTTATAATTTATTTTAAGTTATTTAAGTACAAAGGACAAATGCATTAATTGTTCAATGATAATGACATTTTATTGAAAAGTTAATTCTTATTCATAGTTACATCAATACAAATTTTTTTACTAATTTTAATTTGGTGCACCTTTTGAATTGAATTTAACCATGGTAACATGGATTGGGGTGAAAAAAGTAAAATGCAAATTCATAAATATTATTTTATTGGTTTAGTTATTATTTTATTATTTCCTTAAGAGGACTATTTTAGACCTCAAAATTCCCCTAATGCCCAGGTTGAATTGTTATAGTTGATAACCTTAGTGACCATAATATTATGTCTTTTTCCCGAGGTGACGGTGGAGGGAAGGTCTCTACTATACTTGGAATAGACGTTGACTAGACTCACTTGGACCTTTTGGAGGGTAATCTTCACTTGAGATGGCATAAGTGGAGTTACTTGCACCATATTGTTTCATTAATAAGGTTGTTAGGGTAACTAGTTCCATCCTCTTTATCTATGTATTTTCACATTGATTTCTGTGACGTTGGATTTCATCACCAACTAGTGATTTTGCTGTGAAAAGACTATTTGTGTGATTCGACTCCTAGATTTATTAGCGCGTGTTATTTTTTTTCTTTTACTTTTTAGAGGCTTTAGGTGTGATTTATTTATATTTTTTGAGTAATTAATTAAAATTCATCATGGATTATATACCAAGACATTCACGAAGAATGTAGGGTCTTCAAATCAACCTGAAATATCTACTGTGGTACAATCTGATACTGAAGTGAATCAACCTCAAGAATTTGAAACAAACTTAGTACAAATTGAATTGGTAGCTACTAAAACTATTAAATTGGAATATGATATTGATGAGGTCTCATATGCACATTTAACCGAGCAAGAAATTTATGAACCCGAGTCTCCTTCAAAGGTTATAGCCCCTACTCCTGATCCACATTCACCCAAAGTAAAACTTATTATTACCGAAAATCTACCTTCTTGTCTCATTAGTATCGAATATATTACTGTAGACGACAAAGAAGAAACACCAAGTAGTCCATTTTTTACTAGTTAACAAAACCTTCCTCTAGACCTTCCTATTTCTCCTTTTCAACTAGATCCTTGGTACCTTACACCTTTTTAATTTTTACATTAATCAGGTTTAGGTCATCCACATCACCACATTCCTTTTTAATCTTTTCCCCGAGTTAATATGTCAGAAATTATTTCTAGAAGTATGCATACTATTACATCCATGTTTTCAACTTCTCCATAAACATTATTATATGGTGGTATGTCAATCCCTATTGTATATCAGTCATTTTTAGGAACTTGTTCAGGAGCTTCTCCTTCTCTTCAAATTTATTCTATGTTAGCTAATTTATCAACTTCTACTTCCCAAGGTTTGACCCCAAATTAATATATTCATATGGTTTCTGACAATGTAGGTAATCCTCAAGTTAACCCAACAGGTGGCTATAATCTATCTGGGGGGAAACCACCTACGCCTTTAGGGAAACCTTTTTTTGGTTCATATCCTATGATTACAAGGCAAACTTTAATTGGAGACTATCAAAGTTATGGTTAGATGCCTCAAGATAGTTTAGGTAAACCCATTATGTCAAAACATTTAGTAGTTGCTCCTTATCCAGGGATGAATACCGTTTGGAGCCCTTCGTTCACTCAACAAACTTTGTAAGTTGCACCACAGATACCAATTTACCAACCTAATCAACCTACTGGAAAATTTGTTCTAACTAAAGTCTAGCAACTTGTTTAGGGGATTCCTCAAGTTAATTCACAAATATATATTTAGCAACCAAGTCAACAACCTAGTCTCAGTAGTCGACACACTCCAGTCCAATTTTATGTGCAAACATATATTTAGAAACCAAGTACAACTAAAATACCCATACTGTGAGTACCTCAAAATTATATTCCAATTACCACTCAAGTATCGGTGCAACCTATTACACAGGTTATCCCTCAAACATCTGTTTATAAAGATGGACCTATGATCCAGCTTGATACCTTTGGGACAACCTCGTATGGGAAATTTGCAAACATTGTATCAAGACCAAGGTTTTCAAGGACAAAATTTTCAAGGCCAATTATTTCAAGTTTAACCTTTTCATGGTCAGCCTTATTAGAGTCAGTTATTTCAAGGAAAACCTCTATAAAGCCAACCCTTTATGTGGAAATATTCCTTGAGGTAGATGGGACAAAATATGCCTTTCCAGCATCAACGATACCCTGGTTGTACATTTCAAATTCCATTTCAAGCATAGTTTGGTATGCCTAACCCTTGTTATCCTAGAGAGATGAAAATCTCAGCCTCTTAGGCTATCCTAGGCTATCCTGCTCTAGGTACTGTATTTATCTCGTAGGGTTATCAATTTTCACAACAGGAACCTAACCAACAATTATCGTTTATTGAAACTTTGAATTTATTTGATTTGTCTCGGCTAACGAATGATCCTATTTACTATTTCATATTTTGGCCGAAAATTTCCACAAATTTTCCCAGTGACATTCTGAAATTTGAAGGTAAATCAGAAGAGGACCCTTCAAACCATGTCATGACGTATCATCTCTGGTGCACATCAAATTCATTAATCGATGATTCCATTCTATCATGAATTTTTCAACAAACTTTAACATGTTCAAAATTGAAATGGTACATTGAATTAATGTGACCTTATTTTCCCCACTTCAATGCCCTATATACTGATTTCTTGACACATTTTCAGTTACCAATATGTTACGATTTTGGTATCGAACTTTTGACTTCATTAAAACATAATTTGTCTACCTATATTTCTGATCATATACATGAATGGAGGTGCAGATGTTGTTTGGTTAAAGTTTTGATTCCATATCATATTTTGGATGAGTGGTTTACTAAATATTTACTTCCAGTCATCACTGAATATGTTTCTAAGGGAAACATTATAGCTGAATAACAAGTTATTTCTCGTGCCCAATATCTAGACCTTGTTTACACAGAGGATGGCACTATGTATGAAAAAATTATGGATTTTCCTTGCCCTGGTCAAATAACCACATATCCTTCCATCTCTCACGTCGTTGAAAGTGTAATCAATTATGTTAGCCAATCTATGAGTAAGAAGAAAAAAAATCAAATCTCATACTCAGATTATAAATTTACCAGATTCACCTATAGGAAATCCTTCTCCCAAAAATACTTGGTGAGCCCTCGTATTGCACCAAGAGTGGTGAAACTCCTAGAGGCTACTCAACTTTACTTTATTAACCTAGGGTTCATACAAAATTGGAGGTGATAGTGCTATATGCACACCCGATGATATCTACTCATGCAATCCTCATCTTAGTTCTACAATGAGGTGCTAATGCTAGGGTTACTTCTAGGAAAGGAAGTTTGTCACACTTATAAATTCAATATAATACTAGAAATATATCATAACCATTAATCTATCAATAAGGAAAGAAAATACTCTATATAAAACTGATTCATCTAACTATTTGCAAGAAATAAAGATTCATAACATTTATTACTCACAAATAAAAGAAAAACTGATACACTAAGTGGCATTCTATAGTCAGATTGTTGGGTGTGGAGGGCACAGTTATCTTGTTTTACTTTGTATCACATGAGATTAGGACCATGCGTTTGCCGCGTGGAAACGCATGACTATTTCGTGCAGTGTGGCGCGACGCACGAGCGGCGCCCTCGGTGCTTTCGCGTGCGAAGCTAGCGTATGTACGTCCTTGTAAAAGTATAGTGATTTTCTAGTCAATGCGGGCCGTTCATTAGGGCAAATGATCGACGGTAGAAGTTATGTTTAGTTTAGGGTTTTTTTTCCCTAGAAGGCAACCCCTCGCTTTTTATGAGGGTATTGTATTGCGTTGTGTATTATATGTGTGTTCTTTCGAGCGGGAAATAGATAGGGATGCTTGCGAGAGAGAACAAAGGATATTACAGACGGATCTACTGTAGGGTTTTGTCTCTTCATTTTCTTGGATAATATAAAGGAAGGAGGCAGGTTGTTCGGGGTGGACGTAGCCCAAACTAGGTGAAGCACGTATATCCGTGTCTCTTTCGGGTTTTATGTGTTTTGTGTGCTTGTATTTTTTGCATATTTTATGTGTTTCAACGTTACTGTAATATATAATTTTCTAACAAAATGGTATCAGAGTCGAAGGTATATTTAGCGTGATAAACTCGCGAGAAAGAATGGGTTCCCTGGTTCGAGTGGGAGCAATGATGGAAGATGGTAAGTTTTAGTGTCGAGAAATTTAATGGCCAAAACTTCCCGTTGTGGAAGATGCGGATGGAAGATTATCCGTATCGAAAGATCCGTACCTACCATTGAGCGGAAAAACAAAGAAAGTCGGTGGCCATGACGAGATGTCGAATGGAAAATTCTCGATAGAAAGGCACTCGGAACAATGACAATTGTGCCTTGCGGGTGTCGATCGCCTTCAATATTTCGAAGGAAACAACAACGAGAGGGTTTGATGTAGACAGTTGGCGAAACTATGTGAAAAAACCCTCGGCCTCAAACAAGGTATTTATTATGAAACAACTATTTAATATGAAGATGTCGGGAAGGTGGATCCGCTGCGGACCATTTAAATGATTTTAATACGATTACCGATTAGTTAAGTTACTGTAGGGGGTAAACTTTGATGATGAAGTTAGAGCTCTGTTATTCTTGTTCTCATTGCCGCAGAGTTGGAATGGTTTAGTAATGGCCATTAGTAACTCTGTCTCTAGATCTCGTACTTTAAAGTTTGATGATGTTGTCGGTGCTATCCTTAGCGAGGAAATGCGACGGAAAAGCTCGTGTGAGACATCGGGTAATGCTTTGAGTGGAGCATCTAGGGGAAGAAGAATGGAAAGAGGAAAGAGCTCAGGGATATCGCGATGAATCAAGGAAAGGCAGATCCAAGTCCAAATCGGGGATAGTGTGCTAGAAATGCGGAAAGAAAGGACACCTAAAGAAAGAATCGTAGATCTCGAAAGGGAAAAGAAGGAGACACACAACAAGAAAACAATCATGAAGTAAAATGTGACATGTGATGTGTTACAAGATTCTTTGATTCTTTCTTTCGAAAATGTTACTCGATTCTTGAGTTGTAGATTCAGGGGGCTTCATTCCATGCCACACCCGATAAGAAATATTTTCAATGACTATGTTCAAGGAGATTTTTTGGACAAGTTCGTTTGGGTGATGATAAACCCCGTAAAATTGTTGGAATGGGTAAGGTTCTTGTAAAACAAATGGAATGGAAACCAATGGCTATTAAAGGAGGTAAGGCATGTTCCGGATCTAAAGAAAAATCTGATTTCAACAGAGCGAGTTAGGCGGTGAAGGTTGTGTGACAAATTTCACAGATAAAGCTTGGAAGGTCACCAAAGGAGCCCCCGGTAATAGCAAAAAGGTGAAAAGGTTGGTACATTGTATTTATGCAATGGTATTTCTAACTCTGTTAATGCTTTAACTTCCAAAGGAGCAGATGCAACATTATGGCATCATAGGCTTGGACACATGAGTGAGAAGGGGATGAAGATTCTTTCACTCAAGAAATTTGTTGCCAGAGTTTGAAGAATGTTGATTTGGATTTACGTGAGAATTGCATTTATGGAAAACAGAAAGAGAGTCGGATTTCTCGAGTTGGGAAAGAAAAAGAAGAGCAAAAAATTAGAGCTTGTGCATACAGATGTATGGGGACCTGCTCAGGTATCAACTCTCGGTGGCTCTCGCTATTATGTTACATTTATTGATGATGCAAATAGAAAAGCTTGGATTTATTGTATTCAAAATAAATTTGATGTCTTTTATACTTTCAAGAAATGGAAAGCTTTGGTTGAGATTGAGACGGGAAAGAAGTTGAAGTGTCTAAGATCAGACAATGGAGGTGAATATTGCAAAGCAAAAGAGTTTTGATAAGTACTGTTCGAGCATGGAATTCATAGAGAGAAAGACAAGTTCCCAAGAACACCACAAGAAAATGGTGTGTTAGAAAGGATGAACAAAACAATCATGGAGTATGCAAGGTGCATGAGATTGCATGCGGGATTGCCTTTACAATTTTGGGCAGATGTCGTAGATACTCTGTTTATCTAATGAAAACAGAGGGACCTTCAAGTTCCTTGGATGGTGGTATTCGAGAGGAAGCATGGACAGGTAAAAAAGGTAAACTACTCTTTTTTAAAACCTTTTGGTTGTGAGGCCTTTGTCCATATTAATAAAGAAAAATAGAACAAAGCTTGAGACAAAATCAAAGAAATGTACCTTTATTAGATATGGTGTTAATGATTTTGGTTATCGCTTATATGACTATGAAAATCACAAAATCATTAGGAGCGAGAGATGTAATATTCAATGAAAAGGTCTTGTATAAGAATCAGTTGCAGGGAAAAGAAACAGGGGAAAAAAGAAAGCAAGGAATACACGGTTCTTGATGAGATAAACTCGAAAAAGTAAAGGTGCCCGAAAAATAATAATAATCAACAACCACAACGACAACAACCACTACAACAGCGGCAAGGCACCTCAAACACTCGAAAGTGTTGTTAGAAGATCTACCGAGATAAGTAGACCCCCCGAATGATACTCTCCTTCATTATATTATTTATTGTTGACCGATTCGGTGAACCCAAATGTTATGAAGAAGCAATGCGGGTTGAAAGTAGGAAGAAGTGGGAGTTAGCCATGGAAGAAGAGATGGAATCCTTAATGCATAACTAGACTTGGTACTTAGTCGGGTTGCTGCGAGTAAAAACTACATTGCAGAAATAAATGGGTTTACAGTCGAAGGAAGAAGATGGAGGAAAACGAGAGGTACATAGCTAGACTTGTGGTGAAGGGGTTTGCACTGAGAAGAAAGGTATTTATTTCGATGAAATATTTTCTCCCTGTTGTTAAGATGACTTCAATCGAACTATCTTAAGTCTTGTAGTAGCGAGAAGATTTACATCTTGAATAGTTAGATGTAAAGACAACATTTCTCCATGGAGATTTGGAGGGAGAGATATACATGCGAGCAAATCCGGATGGATATGAGGTAAAAGGGAAAGAAACATTGGTGTGCGAGGTTAAAGAAGAGTTTGTATGGCTTAAAATAGGGTCCAAGGTAGTGGTATCTAAAATTTGACAAGTTTATGTCCGAACAAGGTTATACTAGATGTCACTCGATCATTGTGTTTATATAAAAAAGGCAAAATGATGGCAGATATATTATATTGTTATTGTATGTAGATGACATGCTTGTTGCGGGGTCTAACATGCGGGAAATAAATGTGCTCAAACAAAAATTGGAAAATTCATTTGCAATGAAGGATTTGGGAGCCGCAAAAACGAGATCCTTGGTATGAGAATAACTAGAGATAGGAAAAATCGAAAATTAACACCGTCTCGGAATGAGTACATACAAAAGGTGTCGAAAATATTTAATATGCACAGATGCAAAACCAGTTAGTACACCTTTTTCTAGCCATTTCAAACTTAGTAAGGAGATGTGCCCAAAGACCCAAGAAGACATGGATTATATGTCTAAAGTTCCATATGCATCAGCATTTGGAAGCTTAATGTATGCAATGGTTTCGCACAAGGCTCGATATTGCACATGCAATGGGAGTTGTAAGCAGGTACATGAATAATCCAGGGAAAAGAACATTGGATGGCGATGAAAATGGATTCTCGGATATTTGAGAGGTACCACAAATCAAGCATTATGCTTTGGTGGTTCAAACATTGCTCTATAGGGATATGTTGATGCGTATATGGCAGGGTGATAGAGATAACAGGAGGAGCACTACAGGATATGTATTTATCGTAGGTGGAATAGCTATCGGTTGGGTTTCAAAAATCCAAAGTGTTGTTGCACTTTCAACAAGAAAAGAAGAGTATGTTGTTGCTACAGAGGCTAGTAAAGAAATGATTTGGTTACAAAGGTTTATGGGTGAATTGGGTAAGAAGCATGATATGGGCACATTATACAGTGATAGCCAAAGTGCCATTCATCTTGCAAAGAACTCAACATTTCATTCCAGGACTAAACACATACATCTCAAAGTACCATTTCATATGGTCGAGTATTGGAAGATGGAGAGTTGAAGTCGGGAAAAGATACACACTAGCCAGAATCCTGTAGATATGCTAACAAAAGTTGTAACCAGTGAGAAATCGAGAATGTGCTTAGTTTCAAATTGGTCTTCAAGGATGACGATGAAGATGAGAAACAACCAGGTCCAAAGAGGAGTCATTGTCCAGCAAATGAAGTAGCGGTGGAGTTGCTACAATCGGTCTCAAAGTGGGAGATTGTTGGGTGTGTAGCCTCGATTATCTTGTTTACTTTGTATCACGATCATTGGACCCCCTGTACTTTAAATGGGGCGGCAACGCCACCCAGTAAATCAATCGACTGTCGTCGGGGGGGGTCCCAGGGTGGGCGGCAGCGACTTTATCGAGCCCCCTCCGGCGGGGGGGTTTCGGGGGCAGCGCCCCCGAAGCTAAAAAAAGATGTAAAATTTCCTTGTAAAAAGTATAGTAATTTCTAGTCAATCCGGGGCCGTTCATTAGGCAAATGATCTGACGGTAGAAGTTATGTTTAGATTAGGTTTTTTTGCCCTAGAAGGCAACCCCCTTGTATATATGAGGGCATTGTATTGCGGCTGTGTATTATGAGTGTATTCTCGGAGCGAGAAACAGAGAGGGAGACTGAGAGAGAGAACAGAGGATATTACAGCGGATCTGCTGTAGGTTTTGTCTCTTCATTTTTGCTGGATAATAGAAAGGAAGGACTGGCTGTTCGGGGTGGACGTAGCCCAAACTGGGTGAACCACGTATATCTGTGTCTCTCTGGTTTTATGTGTTTTGTGAGCTTGTATTTTCTGCATATTTTATGTGTTTCATTGCTCTGTAATATTTAAGTTTCTAACATAGATTACTGAATTGAATTGAAAAAAAGGGAAACTAATCTAGAGCACACATTTTGAATCAATGACTAACTAACTCCTATCTAAGTTATGCTCAACTAATCTATTTAATGATGCATCTTGAAATGGACTAATGACATTTTAAAATGACTCTGTTTTGCAGAAAAGAAGGAGGCACTTGAGTGGTATAACAGGGTCCCTGGACCAAAGGTTTAGAGCTGAAGGTCTATTGATGGCTTGGCTAGGCTTAGGTGAGGTGGAGGACTGATTTTGGGCTGAAGGAGAGGGTGTTTCAGTGACTGCCATGATTTCATGAAAAGGCACGATGTCCAAAAGCCAGAAATAGGTCGGGAGGGGCTCGAGTCTAGAAATGATGAGAAAAAGGTTAGGAGAGGTGGGGGAAAAATGGATCTTGGTAGATGAAGGGTATCCAACCCCTTGTCCAAGTTCAAAAATATTCATAAAGCCTATCTTTCACCCTCAAGGTTTCTCTCGGTGATGTGATGGTGACCTCAAAACCAGGGTTGTAAGTGACTTGGATAGAAGGCAGTTGATGAAGGGTGAAGACTGAATATGATGGTGTTGAAGGGGTACTTCTCTACTGCTCTATCCAAACCTGTAATTAAAATACATCTTCATGCATTCATCATTGAAAAAATTATTATAAAAATGGTGGAAACAATGAGTTGAATTTAAATAAACCTACCTATGCAATTGAACAAAAATCTACCTCTAAACCTACAAAAGTTTCATGATAAGAAAAGTAAAACTATCTAATTTTTCTAATACATCATAAACTAAAAAGGTATTTGGTCTGTGGTGGAAGACCTTCCTCCTCAAGCTCCAATGGAAGAGGTGAGAGAGGGAGGCTTAGCACACAATTTTAATGTTTTATATGCTACCAAACATGAAATGAAAGAAATAAACTACTGCAACATAAAATAAAAGCACATGTACACAAGAGATACTGAGGATAGTGGATTGGGCCCTATCAATAAGCTCGACTCCCTGAAATTAGCTTAGTGGAGAAGAAACCAAATGCTCATCTTATTTTCTTAACCAATATTTTACATGAACAATGAAATTCAGAAAATTTTAATACAAAATCCAAGACTGCTCTAGCTACATCCAAAATTTGAATCCTAGTGAGCTCTTGATCTGTCCTATTTATGATAGAGGGTAGCTACCAACTGCTCCCTAAAAAGTAGGTATTTTTTCCCTTGGAAATCGAGAATAGTGGAGCTTGGCTCTCTTTGATCATTCACTTTCTTGGCTGCCTCTAATTTCGAGTTGTTGGAGCAGAATATTGAAGAGATATTGGCTGCCTTTAGGAGTTAAGAAGGTGTTCAACCATCCTACAATCACTCCTTGATGTCTACTCCGAGCCTTGATTATGAAATATTTCTCAAAAAATGTCATTATTCCATTTATTTTCCTGCATTTAAACCACATTAGGCCTCGAATCATGACAACCCTTAATACACCATTATCACTAAGAAAAATATGACAAAATTCAATTAAATATGTGTGAGAGAGAATAATTAAGATAAAAGATGAAACTTAACCCCTTATAATGTACCTAATGATGGTTCTTATCATCACCCTCCTACCAAATGGTTTCTCATCCTCTGAGAGACTCATTATTCTTTCTTGATTTATTTTAGAGACCTTGTGGCTTCTCTGACATCCCAAGGTATCATGGAAGGATTCCCTTCAGACGGGTAAAACCATGCATTCTTTTCTGTTTCCTCCCATTCCTTATCCTCCTTAGTTTGATATTTTTCTTCACTCAGTCCCAACAAAAAAGGTGTTATGAGTTTTAATCCAAGCCACTTGATCTTCATTGTTTGCATAACTCCTTTGTAAATCTAGAGTATGATACTTTAGGTTTCATAGGCTAAGTGGGAGGCGATTCCATCTTCTCTAACATGCCATCACACACTCCTCTCCTAGTAGTATAAATATGTCATCATAATGTGAAATTGCCTATGCTTGGGTGTTGAGATATCTGTCTGCAAGGTTGACATCATTGGCTATCATTTGGCGGTTGTTTATGACCCCTTTAGGGATGATTAGCTCTGAATTCATTTAGAGAGGCTATTTTCCTTCTCTCGTCATCGCCTTCAATGATCTCCTTGGCCCTGGCTTCTTAATTGCTCATACAAGAGGCTAGGGCCATCAATTGCATATTCCCCAACCTAGATTTTGGGTCCTAAATGTTCATATTAGTTAGGAAAATATTATGCATGTAGAACTCTACCAATTTGGGCCTATCTTATATACTGGATTGACTACAGAAATCAATAAATTTCCTATAATTATGAAAAGGAAACGACCCATGTGATGCTAAAGTTTTGATCTGGAACTGTAGCCACTGCTCTTTTAGATAAATGGCATAAGAGTTTGAAGGATTCCTGTATTGTATTTCCTCCACACATAGGTATTCCATAGTGGAAATCTGTTTGTCTTTCTGCTGCAATTTTCTATTCAATCTTACATTATCTTCTTGTGCCTCTTGAGTTGATCTTTCAGCACTGCCTCCCTAACTATGATATCAACCAAATCTCTCCCCATCTCAATGAGTTTCTCTTCAATGATCCCCACATATTCGTCATTCCTAGATTTGGAAATTTGCATCCATTAGTGGGTGCACCCTATCTCTTTTTCTAACTCATAGAACATGGGAACGAAGAGACATTGAGGGATTAACCTCCCTCCTTCAATGAATGTGTAATAGGAGTTCAAGTTGGGTTGTGGGCTAGGATGTTGAATTGTTGTAATGTATTTTGAGACAGGATTTGGAGAGGATGGTTCTTCCTTTGGTTCCTCCTATTTTTTCTGTTATTTCTCAACTTTGGCATCCTTCCCCTCAATTTCCGCCTCTTTTTCATCACCTTGGGAATACTACCCTTCAAATGGTGCCGTTTTCTCTTCTCCCTTGACATTTTTATCTTCCTATAGCATATTCTAAGTTTCCTGTAGCACTGTCTAGGTTTCCTATAGCAAACTCTCTGTTTCCTGTAGCATACCCTATTTTTCATGTTGCACCTCCTTTTCTTCCTCTTGGAGGTCTATGGGTGATTGTGATTGTTTTAGGGATGCTAGCCTTGAGGAGTGAATTCTTATGTAGGCCATGGGTATATTTTTGGGTGAAGTGACCTCTTGAATATTGACCTCCTCTAGCCCTGTTTCTCCTTTCTTATTAGGTGATTCATCAATTGTGATGGGGCTCTTGGTTGGCGTTTGACGCCTTCTGATCTGAATGTGATCGATTAAGTTATGAGGTAGTTTGATTATTTTTTCATTTAAGATTGATTGTTAACTGAAGAAAGATTTAAGTGAAAGACAACATAAATCAGCAGCAAATAAATGATTAAAACGTAGCATAAAATAGAGAGAAGAAGAAGCAAACAGTTGATTACGGAGTTTGTCCCTAGTGGGCTCCATCTCTGGGTCCGCTTTCAAGTGGGCGTCCACTTTATTAGGATTGATCCAAGGAAGTATTTTACATAGAACAAAAACCAGAATAAATATGCTCAGAGGCACTTTTGATCACTGAAAATAGGAAGCTCTTTCTCTCAGCTTTCCAATGCCTATCTCTGCACTCAATTCCGCCTCTGGACGGTGGAGGTATGCTGAAAACAAAACTTCCTCTATCCTTATGAAACTGAACTCAAATTCTCTCAATGTCTTGAATACAAATATGTCCTTCATGAATAAATTCCATGGTTTAAATAAGAACTGATCGAACCTCCATTTTCCCCATTTAGCATTTGGTTTAGAAATTAAAGGGATAAGGGGTCGAATTTCTTCATTTTACATGAACCTTGGATAAATATCCCTTAACCTTTGGTGCTGAAATAAATAAAAAAACCAAAAATTGACCTTATAATAAATTTCTTAACCATTAGGGCTAACTAACCGGGCAGAGGATTTAATACAGATCATGTGACAGGTTTACTTTCTGGTGGATACGATCTTGATTGGTATTCACGGTCTATCCCGGCGGTTTAGGCTTATCTGCTGCGTTTAAGCCTGTTCAAATGGCTTAACTATATCAACACGGTTTTAACAAATTTGACTTAACAACTGAACTTCAGTCTCCGCCGCGGTTTTAACTAAGGCCTATTACATGTGTTTAAAACTCTGACACGCTTTGGACAGCTACAGTTAGCGTTGTGGGTTTTCATTTTATAATGTTTTATCATAAGGTTTTTACACCGAACCTTTGTTTATATACCCCAAACCTTAGAATTAAGGTTTATAATATAGTTTAGGCCCGAAAGTGGGTTTTAGCTTAGGTTTTCATTGTGCTAGGATTTTACATAAGGTTTAGGACATATGTTTTTATTTTATAAGGTTTATGACTTAGTTATTAGGTTTTAGGTCTAGGTATTAAGGTTCTAACCTTAGATTTTTACATGTATAAGGTATTTCACCATTTTAACCCAATTTACACCTTTTCAACCCAAATTCATACACATGTCAACCATGACATTGAAGAACCTTTTCACTGACAAAACTGGTGATATAAAGATTGAACTAGACTTTGAACTGCTGGAGCTGACGAAATTTCTTGGCTAAACTGTAATGAACAAGATCCTCCTGGATCAATCCTCTCCACTTGAAAGCTTTTGGACCACAAAATATTTACTTTAATCAGACAATAAGTGAGGATATAGCTCCCTCAAGTTTTCGATATCTATCCATTTTTCCCTACTCAGATTCATCTGCAACTCTGTCATGTACTCAGGTGATAGGTTGTCAATAGAAGGGATCTGTATTTCATCCTTAGGATCAATAATCATCGGATGTTATTACAACTTTAGATTAACAACTGAATAAATATGCATGTAAGGTGATAATTCTAATCAGAATGCATTATTTCCAATCTTCTCAACAATATTGAAAGGATCATACCTGATAGATTTCAATTTCTTACCTTCCCCTTTCAACCTGACTTTGTTGATATACAACCATACCTGATCGCCGACCTAAAAATGATGATCGACTTGATGCTTGTCATGACGCAATTTATACTTGGCTTGAATCTCTTTCAACTGATTCCATACTGCCCTATGTGTCTGTTGTATCCGAGAAGAGTGACCTTTCTGAATAACTTGCACTTTTCATTTCTGCGGTATACAAAACTTACCCAAATAATATAACAACTTGTCATAAATATGATAATTTTTTTCTTCTATCTGAGTACCATGAGTTAGAGATTCATAAATATATTCGAAATCATCATCAGTACTATACTGTTCTAGATAACTTTCAAGTTTCAATGAAATATTATGCAGTACTACTGAAGCATTCAAAGACAGTCTAGATATCATATCAACTACTTCATTTATTACACCTTTCTTTTCCTTTATTACTAAGTGAATTTTCTGAAGAAATCCCATCCAACTGTAGTGGTGAGATTGTTGCAACTTAGTATATGATTGGAGGAATTGAAGCTGCTGATGATCTATGTGAATCACTATTTCCATTGCATAACCACTAGCATCTATTTTAACTTCAAATGGTTGTTGATGATCTAACAATGCTGTGAATTTTTTTTTCTTAAATGAATCAAAAACTTTAAAATCGACACACATTCCCCATGTCCCATTTTTCTTATGAGCCAAAATTATGGCTGGACTTTATGGAGATGAATTGGGTCGCATGGATTCCATCCCTAGAATTTTTTGCTTTATTTCTTTACACTCTATAACTGACTTGTGACACATTCTATTATTAGAGGCATCAGACATCAACTGCATCTCATGTGATATTTCCTTTTTATGAAGTAGATGTTTTGGTTCTTTAACTACATATTGAAATGAATCTACCTTTTTAACCAAATTACCTTCATACTGAAATTCACAACCTGAAAAAGTATCATTAAGCTCCTTATGTTGCTCTTTTATCGACAAGAGTATGTATCTCTTACTTGAACTAATTAAGCGCTTCATCTGATTAGCATTGATTAATTTCAAGTGATTTTGATTTTTATGTGCCCAAACGATGCACTTAATCCCATCTTTCTTGAGATGATACATATGTTCCTTCCTATAAAATACTGCATCATGGTCATAGAGATAAGGGCTTCCTAACACAATTCCACATATGTCTAATGGTATCACATCTAGATCCACTTCATCAATATAGTTAGCTGTGATTGCAAATTTTAACTGACATTGTTTGATAACATGAATTTGAGATCGTTCCTTTAACCATCGGAAATGATATGGTTTTGGATGATTATGTGTTTTCAAACCTAACTGATTAACCAATGACTGAAAAATCAAATTTTCTTGTGATCCTGTATCGAACAATGTTTCTATCTTAGTATGCTTTGAGGTTACCCTTATATGAAATAACTCGATTGTTTTTCCTTGATTCAAATGTGTGATATTTGAAGATGCAGAAGTACTAGCTTCAGAAATTTTACGTATTGTAACTATAGCAGTGATTTTGCCTTCATCGCCTAAATCGGATCCCAAGTCCAAGCCTTCTTGGATTACTGTTTCAGCCTTCTTTTCACCCTTCTTCATTTGGAACTTCTTTGGCTTGAGTTCCGGATGAAGTTTCCAACACCTAGCTTCATCATGGCTAATCATTTGGCAATGTGTACAGGTAGGTATTTCATCTTCCTTTTCCGAGCCTGCTAATTCTTCCTCGGACTAGCCCTTATTTTTGTTGTCTTCGCCTCCCTTTAAGACTATTTCAGTTTCTTTATGTAACTTGAAAGGTCTACCACCTGATTCGACATGAATAGTGTTAGTCATCAGTAATTTTTGCCTTCATATATGACTAAATGATTTCCCTAGATTTCTAGAAACACAGTTCATGAACATTGCGAGTTCTAGAAACCTCACTGCCTTCATCATCCTTAAAGATAAATTTTCACTCTTTTATCATTTCATCATATCAAGCTCTGCTTACCAGTCCCAAAAAACCCATTAGGGGCTCATGTCACTCCTTTTGTCTATATTTTGTCACCTTTGGCCCAAATCCTCTGTTTTTTTTGCCTAAACCCCCCACTGCTACCTAAGGCCACCAATCAAACAGCTCTATTGTGTCTCCCAAAAATACCCCAAGCATTGGTGGTCTTAAAACTGTCTCTATAGGCTGTTTAGATAAATCAAGTACATTGGATTTTGGATCTTCAATACATCATTTTATCGTAAATTCTTTTTTTACACTTGATGACCCCAAAATCTAAGTTTTTAGTCCAAAGCCAAGTCTAAGGAACCTTCCACTAGGTCACCTAGAGTTTCGCAAGTCATAGGGTGGATTTGGTATCCTAAAATCTCTATACTATCTATATAAGAAGGCTGATTTCCAAAGAAGAAAAGGGACAAGTAAATTTGTCCATAAACTGATCAAAGGGTCATTCAAGAAAGTACTATTTGGCTTAGTGAAAAAATTCTTCAAGGGACAACTGCCCTCTCTCACATTACTGCAAAGAGATCAAGATGGAAATTAACCTAGAAAAGAGGTAAGGTAATGGGAAAATGTAGGTTTTAACCCTGAACATAAATTATCTACACACGAATCTTATAACAGAAAATAAACAATAGCGAGAGCATAAAACATAAAATAGATAAACACAGAGAGATTTCTCCCTGATCCCAAATCGACGACCGCCTGATTTTTCATTATATTCCTTTAGTGTTACAACACATATATATATACATGCCGAAGCATACATAAACCCCAATCCATTAACCCTGGATTAGAAAATAACCGTAGTTCCCTTGACCGGATCTACAAAATACCAGGGGTCGAAAACCATCGTACCCCAAAAAACCATGTGCAAACTCATGCACAAAACATGGGTGGGTCCGCCTATGAGTGGGACCACATACCAAAAAAAAATTTCGTCGGGGCGCTGCCCCGAACCTTGACAGGGGGGGCTGCCGCCCCCCCTGTGACCCCCCTGCTACACCCGGTGCAACGTATAGCTTGTGGGACTAGTCGTGGAAAGAATATAACACACACCCAACATTCTCCCACTTGTTGTTTTCTTTCCACAGGGGGCCACAGGAGAGCTTAGTAATTTGGTCAATTCTTCAACACCCATTGTTTCTCTACACCAAGAGAAATTTTGAGTGCTTACAGACTTCGTCAATGCATCTGCAACATTCTTCAAAGTGTCCACCTTTACCAGCAACACCCTTTTAGCCTCAACCATATCTCTAACAAAGTGATATTGAACATCAATGTGCTTTGTCTTCAAATGATAAGCAGGGTTCTTAGCCAAGAAAATTGTACTTTGGCTATCACAGTTTACCCTTATAGCTTGCTGTACCAACCCCATACTTGAACACAATCTCTGCAACCAAACTCCTTCCTTGCTTGCATGAGTGGCTGCTATGTATTCTGCCTCTATAGTTGAAAGCGCCACTACAGACTGTCTTTTACTCATCCAACTGACTGCACCTCCAAATAGGCTAAACACATACCCACTTGTAGATCTTCTTTGGTCCAGATCTCCAGCCCAGTCTGCATCGACAAAACCATGAATGTCCAACATTCTTTCTAATCTTGGTCTTCCTTGGTAGCACAAGCCATAATCACTAGTGCCACGTGAATATCTGAAAACCCGCTTCACTGCTGTCCAATTCTCCTTCCCTGTGTTTGACATAAACCTGCTCAATACTCCCACTGCATGTGCAATGTCTGGTCTAGTAAATACCATTGCATACATCAGGCTACCCACTGCACTTGCATATGGAACACGGGACATATCCTCCTCTTCTTCTTGTGTCTTGGGACACTGTTCAGCAGACAACTTTGTACCTGTAGGAATAGGAACACTCACCAGTTTACTATCTTGCATATTGAACCTCTGCAATATAGTCTCGAAATACTTCCTCTGGTTTAACCAGAGCTTCCTCTTTGCCTGATCTCTCTTAACTTATATGCCCAAAATATAGTTTGCAGCACCAAGATGCTTGATGTCGAATTTGGAGAACAGTTGGATCTTCAAATCTTGGATAATTTCTTTGTCATTTCCAATCAACAACATATCATCCACATACAAGACCAAATAAATAACACGGTCACCAATTAATTTAAAATAAACACAGTGATCCTCCTTGCTTCTAGTGAAGCCAATTCCCTGTATATAGGTATCAAATTTCTGATACCACATCCTTGGTGATTGTTTTAACCCATACAGAGACTTCTTCAACCTGCACACCAGTTATTTCTTACCCTTCTGTTGATGGGAAAATCTGTCCAGCCAACAACAGGGGATCTCCCCGGTAAAAGGTCCCAATTAGACCTTGAACTGTTTGGACTAGGGATCCCGTCTGGGGTGTGGGTCCGGCTACCACTGATTTCTCCTGTGCTTAGGGTCTCGCTTAAACTCTATAAAACAGTGGATAAAAACCTAATAAACTGATACAAGACATATGATTTATGCATTAAATGTACATGAGACACTATGAGTAGCAAGAGGAAATAATAAAGCATGAAGACCGAAGGAAGTGTTGTTAACAACACTTCATTAGGGTCACACTTGTAAACTGTTCTGATCACAAAGGAAACAATTCCTCATGGCAAGAATGCCTTTCACTTCCTAAAATTTTTAAATGGAAACAAAAATGCCAATAAACAAAGCCATCAACGTTCATTAAGAAAGTGAAATAAACTCAACCACCATGAACATACTCAGCAAACTGTTATGCAACTGTGATGTGAATTGAAGATACAGTTCCCTTAATCGAAAGATGTTCAGAAACTAAAAACATAATACTCAATAGTGCTCATATATAAGACAACTCCAGATCCACAAAGGGATTTTTTAAAATGCTTGTATTAATGCTTAAATGTATAATCCTCTGGTAATACAATATACTCAGCTCGAGTCCCAAACAAAAGATCCCTTTACAAGTTCTCGAAGGAAGCATTTATAGAGCAAAGCTCGCCCTTTGGGCTCCCTGAATTTTCACTTTCCAGACCGTTGGGCTTCCTTGCGACCCAGTTTGTTATGCAACCTTGCAACCTAAGCCATTGTTGCGACCTACGGCCTAATTGGGTTCTGCGTCCTTGCGACCTAGTCGCTGGGTCGTTGGGTCGCGTTGTCGGACATTTAATAGGGGATGCAACTTAGCAACCTAGCGACCTCGGCAGATGTGCGACCTGCGATCTTCTACAATCCGCGACCTGCGACCTTCATAAATTTGCGACCTGCGGCCCAGTCACTGGGTCGCTGGGTCACGTATTCAAGCGTTTGGCATGGAACACGACTCCGTGACCTGGCGACATGAAGACATCTGCGACCTGGGGTTTTATCCCTTCTTCATTTCTCCTGTTGAGATAGTCTTAGCTTCCGCCACATGAACCAACATTTTCTGGATAAGCGAAAAACTTCCTTGTCTGGGTCATCATCATAATCTCCTCAAGTCACCTACGTGTAAGCGTATTAGATTAGCCATTAGCCTCCCCCACATAAATATGTTTATGCATGTTAAAGAAAAAATAAAGATACAGTAAAAGAAAACGCAGATGCATAAGGAGCATATTGACAAATAACATCAAGGGATTTTAACGATTAGCTTGGACCCTTGTGTAGTCCTGTTCTGTAAGCGATATATGAACGATTGTGCATATTTCATGGGTCGTAGCCTCTAGTGGATGCACAATTTGCGACCTTGTGACCTCAGAGAGGTCGCATAGTCGCACTTCGGGTAAGCTTGCATCTCCTGGCTAGTAGCAACTGTTGCGACCCCGTGACTTGGGTCGGAATGCGACCCCTTGATGGTCTCACAGTCACAATTTTATGCAGGTTGCACCCCTTATTAATTTAGCATGATTTGTGACCTAGCGACTTGGGAAATACTGCGACCTCCTTGCGGTCGCACAGTCGCACGTTCATGCAAGTCGCACTTTCACCAATTCCATGTGTTCTGCGACCTGGCAACTGGTCACAAAAGACCAGACGCGGCATTTTCTCCACTTTGTTGAGCTGTGGATTCTGCAATTTGGTTTAGCGATGAGTTAATGGAGGGGTACATGATCGATGAAAACTGCATAGCTACAACAACTGTCCCTGTCAAACTCCATGTTTCATTATGCAGTGCGCTCGCTCTCCAAACCCCGATTCAGGTGTATCATGGCTTCTATATTGAGCATCAACCTATGCTAATAGCATGCAATGAGAGAAAAAAATAAAAAAACTTTCATATCGCGCTGAGACGTAGCATGATGTATCTCGTTCTGGTTTGCAAAACTCCAGCGAAATCCAGCGCAGTATTCTCAACAGAGGAGAGACCTCTTGACCATACAGGGGCACGCGGATTTTGATTCTCCTTGGTCATCACGTTAACTTCAAACGTAGGGTGCTAACCATCGTTGCACTCACGATGTGTACATTCGTGGCAGTTTATTGCATTATCATGCCAGGGCTAAGAAACAACGTTTTGGTCGTTTTACCACTCTTGTATGCGTCATGAACTATTGAAACCTCCAGATGATGGCGAGGCCAAGAAGAAAACCATGCTACTCTCTCTTACCAAGATCATGTTAACAACGATAAGCTATATGAGAATTACAATCCATCTCAACACAGCGTCGAATGGGCAGATTATTTCCCTTTGCTTCTCTTTGGTCTTGTTTGTCTCTTCGATCAGCTACAGGTGGTCTTTATCCAACTGCAATTCAACACGCATTACAACAAGAGCATGCAGTTTTGAATACCCCCTTTTTTTTGGTCGTGCACTTCGATCCCACCTCCAAAAAAACCTAGATCCGTCGCTGTGCAAGGCTAATTAAATCCGGTTTATTCTCCTCTGAGTTGGAAAGTCTGCGCATGACCTCACTGTCTCGGAGGTTGTCTCACAGAGATAACTCGCAAGTCGACTGTGCTTACCACGTATGCGGAGGATTCTTCATTATTTTGGTGGATTTAGAATAAATCAAAAGATTTATTTGCGCCAAAAAGGTGAGGGTTAGCGGATCAATATCATGCTGACATGTTTGTCGTTAATGCTTTTTCTGCGAACGGATTATAGACAATTCCGCTTCCGTGGTGAGCAGTTCATTCCTGCATGAGCCTGCAATTGATAATGCACTGCATGCAATCTAAGTGGGATGTGTGGTCCAGTTTTCCAGCGCCTTTGGACAGAGTAAAAGCAAACGCCTTAGGAATTATCGAAAATTGAGCTCTGTAAAGACAGCTCGATATGGTCAGTAGTGGCATTATAAAAAATTCAGCTTCCAACGAATATGTAACGATAACGCCTTTCTAAATGGGACCAGCGCAGCAGATTTGAAGAGTGATTCTCTCTCGGAATATCTCCGTCGGGGCTACAGAAGTCGGATTTTATCTGTTCCTTTGAAAATATCTCTTTTAGTATCAAATGAAGCATGCCTTTTATGGCACTGGCTTTTCGGTCCATGACTTTAGTTGTAACGCATAAATCATTCAAATTCCTTTTCAGCATGATATCCTTATACACTTACAAGAAACGTGCGGTCCTTTTACGATGGTTGCCATGCAGACTTGGAGATAGATACGTTGAAAACTCATCCATGTAGTTTTGACTAATCAACGTATTATAATATTCCGCTGCCACGTGTGAACACGACTTTGGACCATAAAATATATATCTGCTCCAAACCTTTACTATAAAACGTGATCACCATATATGTCTGCTCGGCGCCCATTTGTCACGTGTCCACGTAGTTTCACTGTTATTTCCATCGTGGCCTTGTTATACCCTCCCGCTCGTATTTCAAACATACGTTTGACCAGCTCCAAATTTAAAATGCGACCACCATGCATAGAAGCATTTGCACCCATATGTAGTTCTGCTCCATATTTTAATCGTGAGGTTTGACCGCTATATAATATACGTTTGCTCAAAATGTTTACCATAGGTAGAAAACCTGCCATCGCATCATAGTTATTATAACACGCTGCTTATAGGTTTTTCATACACTCCGGGCCATGTTTTAAACATAAGCTTTGATCACTATATCCGCCATAGAAATATTTAAGCTCACTTAATGCATTTTCATATAGTTCTGATCCATGTTCTTATATGGCTTTGAAACCATATGTTTGTGCCCTGTCTTAAAAATACAATGTACCCTTGGTCCATCGAACGTGCGCCCACTTTGCATTCTTTGCCCAAAGTATATAAGAGACCCTAGAATCAATAATGTAGGTGCAAATCTCAACAACTCTTGGTACTAGACCATTTCTGAAACATATGTTACAGGAACATAATCATGAGGACCAATACCCAACGTTTCTTGTGCATCTTCCAACTTCTGCTCATAAGATTCAACATTTCCAATATTAAAAGAATACTTATGTTGGCTACCACCCTTAGAGGAGGCCCGTCTGACATGTATCTCTACATCACTGCTTTCACTTTGGGTAGAATTATTTGGTGAATTTCGAACATAAAATTTAGCTACAGATTTGTTTGAAAACACCATATTGTTGACTAGCCCAGGTTCCAAAAGTTTATTTTGAATTCCTAAAAACTAATCTCTTCAGATGTAAGAGGCTTAATCTTATTTCCCTTGGTGCCATGACAATCATTGATGAGTTTATCAGTCATGGGATTGACCTGTATAAACAACATAACATTAATTAGTTCACAGTTATTCTTTTCGAATGGTGCCCCTAGATAAATTATATGAGACCAACGAACATAAAATACGTATTCAAACAACGTGCTTAATGACCCATGGCGAGGGGGATGTTAATGTACATGCTGAATGCACTGAAAGTTCTTATTCGAACGTATGCTGGTGATCCCTCCCTCACAAGGCGTGTTTGCAACAACAGCATCTGATCATGATGGTGGGGAAGCTAGTGAGTGGTTTGGGATAGGTCGCTAGGATGTCATTGACTGCAGGTCGAGTGAAAGACTTCAACGACTAAGCAAGCAGAGGGGGGCCCGAAATTTCGAATATACCCAAAATTTTGGGTGGTGTTGTAGCGGCTACAACAAATGGCGAACCACTGGTAGAATCCAACATCTCTGTCAATATCACAACAAAAGTCTGAGCCAAGATAGTGATGCAAGGGAGTATTGAACAAGTTCTGCGGGGACCCTTTGAATTAGTTTGGCCTTTACAGGTATGCCCAGTCCTTGTACCTCAGCTAGGTCTCGCTAATCAAAACACATCAATAGAGAGCTCACAGACGTCAATAGCTGTTGATGATGTGAAGAGCAAGGCAGTGGGTTTATTATTCTCAGGGTTTTTTAAAGTAAGTGTCCGGTGTTGCTCCACTGCAAGCAAGCTTGAACAGTACCGCGGCGGAGTCACTTCAAGAAATCACAAATGCTGCTCCGCTGCCAGCGAGCCTGGTCAGTAC
This sequence comes from Pinus albicaulis, assembly GCA_034641835.2. NCBI lineage: Eukaryota > Viridiplantae > Streptophyta > Pinopsida > Pinales > Pinaceae > Pinus > Pinus albicaulis. Next base: position 484,737,708 of record CM076575.1, read on the forward strand.
CTCGGCGGAGTCGTTGCATTAACTCTCTGCGCAAGAAGCCTTTCTCGATCCTTTACCCTTATTTGTTTCATGTGCTTGCAACACTTATTTTCATGTGCTCGTGGCACTTATTTTCATGGGCGGATGAGGGATCCCGACTTATTTTACGAGCAAGAGAGGTTGTTTCTTGTTTTATAGAAACTGAAAGATATCTTGATTTGGGTTTTCCTTTGTGCCAACCCTTCACATCCCATTCACCACAATAGGCGAAGCGTGCAAAACAGAACATTTAGATGTCCAAGACTATGTTGGGCACAAGTCTTAGGCTACGGGTATGGGCCATTAAAACTAATTAGGTCTCCTATAAGCAACCAGCACGTATCTCCCCGACAAAATAAGTTTAGACTCATAGGAATCTTGTTGAGAAAGCGACTTTGATGGCCTGTCCTGAGAGAAAGCTGCCTCTTGAGATAGCCATCACAACCTCACGCAAACAATGGGATTATTATTTCAGCAATCAGGGCAAAACAAGACCGCAAGGTGGTAGGGTTTCAATGGGGGCTCATGTAGTGATCGACGATATGTGGAATATTTTCAAAGCTATATCAACAATCTGCGGAAATGATGTGAGGAAGAAAATGCACGCCGCAATGTAACAACGAGGCTCAAGATGCAATGCAACGCCATGTGCGGGAATGATCTACTAGTTGGAGGTGGAGAGACAAGGCAAAGCACATGCAATGATTACCTAAACATTATGCAGCACTAGGGAAACTGAAAAAGCATGCATGCAAAATATAAATCAAACTTTTTAATGCATAACACTACAGAACACAAGAAAATACAGCAAGCATAATTCTAAACCATGAAGTAAAATCTTAGCAAGTAAACCTAATTAATAACTTGACGAACGAAACTTTATTAGCAGATTCTAGCTAGCCTACACCTAAAACCCTAACTTAACCAATGATGCGGTCGGGTTATGTGAAATCAGCTTTCCAGTGTAGCCACCGCATTATTTCGCATCCTGCAACGACAACAGTGATCAGGATCAGAGCTGGTATCCAAAAAAGTGCAGTAGCAACAAAACTTACCTGAGGAGCAGGTGCAACGGCAAGACGATCATAGATACTTACCAAAGAACATGCCAAAATAGATTGTGCAAGCTGAATCCCACTCTCATCTTGATACACAGCAATATGTTCTTGAAACTTAACATTTATAAATGACACATAATCATTCATGCACAATCCTGGATCTGATGGGCGCCGGGTAATCCATTTCCTATTTGTAGGCACATCCACCGGATAGGGTTGGTCGAGTTGACCGGAAATCTCATCATGGTGTTGAGGACCATCATTTTTATGGAATGGAAAAAATAAGCATGTGCCAGGCGAATTATAAATGCTTGCGCATCCGAGTGTAGAAACCCTAGTTTTGAAAACCCTAGTTCGGGGTTGCTCCTAGGTTTGGTCAAGGGTATGAGGATCAAACCCCGGACCTTCGAGCAGGGGGTTGCCCAACTTTGATGGTTCAGCGAGATCAACAGGCGAATGGATGTGAACATGGATTGTGGTGGGTTGCAAAATGTCAGTGGGCTTTGTATCGATTCGGTCAAATTTTTGCACACTGACAGATTGATAAATCGATGTATCCAATTCTCTAGATTTGCGAGGATGGGGTGAATTCGACATGGTTATGGTGGGAGGAGCATGGTACTTGGGGATCGTCATTTCATAAACGGTTGGCAGAAGCTGAAGCGCTTCGATTTTCTGATGGGTGCTTGAATCTTCCCAAAGCGATTCATCGAATTTTGGTGTCTCCATGTGGTCGGAAAAGAGACGCGAGTGATAGTCCTCAGCGGTATGATTGAGTATGTTTTCAGATAAGCAAGGGTCGCTGTAACCATTGATTTGATTAAGCTGGGTACCTGTCATGTTGGGCTCCCCGGGAGTTATGGACTGGGATGGATCAATAAAGAGGACATCTTGAGGTTTCCCAGACAAGAAATCGCTCCTATGGCTGTCTAAAGATTCCGAGTGAGAAAGATCAGATCCAAAAGATTCATCGATTTTGAACTGTGATTATGAAACACCATCTGCGTGCTTATGATTGTCGCCAATACCAGTATAAGGAAATTTTGAATATCTTGAAGAAATTACTGGTATGGCGAGGTCGTAAAATAAATCGAGGAATAATGAACGAACAGATTGAGTCGTAGGGGTGTTAACCATACAAGGCTTTCCAACACATGCATCCGTGTCATTTAGAGAAAACAATGATCTGGCAGGCCCTGTAAGGGAATCGACTTCATCCGGGATAGGAGTTGATTCGTAAGCAGTATACGAATTAGATTTAGGGCTGTGTCCAGGGAGACATCGAGCGGGCTTGAGGTAGGTTTCATGAACCGGGAGAGATAATGAGCCACTATGATTTTCAAACTCTGATTCAACATGGTGCGTGAAAGATCCAAAGTCTGAAAAGCCACTGACTTGCGGGTTGTCATAGGGAACACTAGGCTTAGGCTGGGTCGCTAACTGAAATTGTTCGAGGGAAACGAGAATCACATAGCTGAACTATTCACTTAACAGCTTGCCATCGACATCCTCTTCAGGGAACTCAAAACAATAAGGAACAAATCTGATAGAAAATTCATCTAGAGGTTCCTAAGGTTCCATTATGATGTCATTTAGCTTTATCAATACACTTTGAAAATCGTACCTGTGAAAAGCTTGTTGTAATTCACTGGCGAGTTGTTCAAACGAATGGATGGAAGCTTCCGGCAATGTGCGACACCATTGCTTAGTGCGAGGAAGAAAAGAAAACAAATCAAACCTTCATCGTCAATTTCGTACAAATAAAAGAGCAGTGTACTGCACAGCAATTGTACAACATAGAAAGGCATACATACTTATGATACAATCAATGAAATTATAGAATTTACTGAAATCCATGCATGTGATAAATCGTAAACAGATATAGAAGCGTTTTATAATGATTCAAGGATAAGGAGAAGAGACAGCTTAAGATAAACATAAGTACAAATGCATTTATTACCCACTTAAACTAGTGTGATCGATTTATGATGATTTTCATGTATAATAGGTTTGAAATCAAAGGTTAATGATTCATACTTTCATCTTATATTTAAATAGAGATATAGGAAAAAGGGTTTAATATTACTATTGATGTGTATAAATGTGACTCCAATACCATCAGCAGAGCTTTGTTGCCCACATGTGTCCATAACCTTGACAGAGTTTCTCTCTCACCCTTGGAACCATTGTCCTTTATTTATGTTGAGGAAGTGCTTGTGAATTGTCATAACGGAGGCCATTGTGCTGGCTTGGTGACCAGATAAATTACAATGCCATTCACTGGGAAGAAGTGAAAAGTGGGCAGGCCGGCTCGTGATGAGACCTCCTATTCCAAGGAATGTTTAATTTTTCAATTGTCCATTGGACCATATCCCTAGTTTGGTGGCCATGATGGGAATGCCACTTCACTTGCTTCCTTATGAACATGGTAGGCCGGCTCTTGATGAGACCCCCTATCCTCCATCTGTCAAATTATAAAATTATTAATGAAATATGTAAATATTTTTCTTTTCATATAGCACTTTCTTATTTACTCATAAAGGATGGCTCAGCACTTCTTAAGAGTATGGATGGTGGAAGAAGTCTGAACAGCTCAATAGAAAAGAATATGCCCTTGTTCCTACTCCATAAGTAAAAATCAAAGAAAGTTATAAAATATGGGAAAGAACCAACATGATAAATATAATCGATCATATGAATTTAGTGGTAATAAGACAACAAAATCATGTTATTGATTATGTCCCTTTTTCCTTTTTCTTATCATTACTAAACAAATTTCTTAAAAATGACGATTTATTTTGATTTGCTGATTACAGTAAGCTCTAATTTGTGTATCCTTCCATAAATTTTATGTTTGCCTTTCAAAAAGTCATGAAAAATTCAAAAAAAGTTCTAAAAATGTTGTTTAAAAAACAAGAAAAATGCACTCAAAAAGTGCTGTTCCTTTGGACAGGAACAACAAAAACAATCTGCGAAAATGTTGTTCCTTTGGAAAGGAACAGCAAGAACAGTCGGCTAAAATGCTGTTCCTTTGGAAAGGAACAACAAGAACAATCGATACTGTTCCTTTTGAAAGGAACAACAAAACTGCTGTTCCTTTAGAAAGGAATAGCAAAAATGAGCGGTGTTGTTCCTTTTGAAGGGAACAACGAAATCATGCAAAAAAAATATTGTTCTTTTTGAAAATAACAACAAAATTAATTAGTGACAATGTTGTTCCTTTTGGAAGGAACAACAAAAATAAACACATAAACGCACTGCTTCTTAAGAGAAACAGTTGTTGTTCCTTAAGAGGAACAATAACTGTCCCTTAAGAGGAACAACAAGCAAATATAAACACGCAAAAAGGAAAAAAAAACAGAGGAAAGAACAAAGTTAATATGCAATCCATTGCCAAGCAAATCCAATCGAAAGGAAATTTTATGTACAGGTTTCAAGAAAAATAATTTTTTACAGAATTGGTGCTACTGAAGAATTGCCTTCTGCAATTGAAACTTGCATGGTGGGGTCCTTATTGTTCAATTGCCACTGGAGCGGAAATCATAATTTGAAGAGATTAACACTTGAAACACAAAAACATAAAAGAAATAAGAAAAGAAACAATATTTTATTGAGTTACAACAACTATGATATTATTTCTAAGAGAATATCAAATCTATGAATGGAAAAAGATGATTTTTTTGAAAAATGTTTGGCAGCAGTGACATGAATCTTCAAATGGAAACCAATTCTTCATTTCTTCTTGTTATGAATTTTTTAGGTAATAAATTAGATGAAATGCCTTTGTTTCATTAAAATTTCTCTCCACAATCGCTCGTCCATAAATTGATCTTCTTTGTTTTTCTAAGGCCTGCAAAAAACGAGTGTCTACCTGCAGTAAAACATTAAATCATGGAGAAAGAGAGGTGCGCGGGCTCTCCTGATCCAAGAATTATGCAAAAAAAACTAACAAGTAGTTACTCTGTAGAAAAAATCCATGGACAAAGTAAAATTAATTTATTACCTGCGGGAGAGCAGTGGCCAATCATGCTAACCAGCAGTGTTTCAATCATAACTTCTTTGTTTTTCGTCCGATTTGAGTGATTCCAAATCCAAATGAGAGCTAATTCAAAGTTTTATCTCCAATAGAAACATGTTTAAAAAAATAAATGCTATGACATGTCAAATTGGCTTAGAACAACCTTCATAATAGAGTCATTTTCGATTTTCCAGCTTAGACTAACAATTAATATTTCAAGCATAAATTTTTCGTTTGATGGCGGATTGAATCGATTCAAATTGGATATTAAATTAGATTCATTTATTGATCTCCAATAGAAACATGTTTTGAAGACAAGAAGAATTGATGGGTCAAATACGTTAATGAACAGCCGAGAAAATAGAGTTTCAAGAGTGCTGATTTATGATAGGTAGTCAGTATTTTGGTCATAAATTCCTCATATGATATCGAAATTGAGTGATTCAAATTGTTTTGTAAACTAGATTCATAGAGGAATATCCAATAGAAACATGTTTTAAAAATATAGTCATTTAGACCTTCAAAACCTGACTGTACCAACTCTGTTGTTGAGCTGCCTACTAGACACCTTGTCAATGTTTTGGTTCTAACATTTCCGTTTCAAATCCAAATGGAGTGATTCAAATTGAGTTGGAAATCAGACATCAAGGGCTACTTAGGATAGAAACAGGTTTTAAAAATATTCAATTTTGGTCCCCCAAAACATGACTGTCCCAACTTTGTTTTCAGGAATTTCATCAAGCCCGCAAGCAAGAAAAATGATATTCGAACAATTTTTCCATATTGATGATAAAAATGAATATAAGTGTTTGTAGAATTTTTATTTGTAATATAATTCATCTACATACACAAATAAGTTAGTAATATTTATCATCAATGTTGATTTCCACAACGTGTTGCAACAAAAACAACTATTTTTACAAAAATAAAAAAAAAGTGTTTATTTCCTTATTCATTTTATTTTCTCCACTAATCTACTCTTCTTTGAAAATCAAATATGCTTATATATAAGAGTATTTCCAATGGATCCATTTCCAAAATAAGGCCTCCAAAAATGAATGTTGATAAATAGTAGGGTATGAGAGGCCAACTTCCCTTCTTGTAAAAAATTGGACAAGAATTCTCAATTTCTTGGGAATCTTGCTCAGTCTGTTTTGTTTGGCTATGTACCTCAGCAAAGGCTACAGATGGTGATTCTGTGGCCCGAAGGGAACTAGTAGGTTTTCTAGAAATAACTTTCTTAGGTCCTACTGATGGCTGAGATTCAGTTTTCTTAAGAATTTCATCAATAAGGGTCCTTCTCCCAAGGGTCACCAGTCCCTTAGGTTTTTCAGGTTTGGGAGGAATTTTTTCTTGTTTATATTTTCTAGTCATTTAAAACAACAAGCCTTCATTCCTACCTAAAGAAAAAAATTTACCCAATTCTGCTATGAAGCGGGCAGTGAGCAAGTATGTTCCTTGCTCGGTGCGCAGGTTCTTACCTTCCGTCTTTAAAACCCAATTCTTCCCAAGCAGAAAAAAGGTCAAATGTGCATCACTCCTTTTAAATAGCATACACTCTCCCCGGCAACGACGCCAAAATGTCGAGGTATAAAAAGATATCTTTTTAACACCTATTTATCTCACATTAATTATCAATCTGGGAGCGACTTTTTATTTCAAGAGTGTACTCTGTCTGAGGCTGCAATTCATCCAAGATAAATGCTGTGAAGATGTAGTACATAATTCTAAATTCAAGAATAAACAAATGCTTGTAAAGGAACCTAATTACAAATGGAAATGCTCTGAAACTTGAATTAAATCAAACTGCAAAACATTGATCAGGGATACAGTAGCAATAACTCTTTCCCTTAGAAATCGATGCAAGATAACCAATTTGGGGACTTGGGAGCAATAACCTCTATCCTCTACAGTTCGTGATCTTAAAACAATCGAAATGAAAGAAAACTCAATCTTCTAGAAATTGATGCAATTGAAATCAAACTGGAACACGACCATCAATCTGGGAACGAGGAAGCAATAACCAATGTTCTCTACAGTTGACAGTCCTGCTTGAAAGAAATTAAAAGGAAATAGAAATTGAACTAAAAGCTGCTAATGAAAGGAAACTAGGAAAGCTCTCAAAACCAAACTCTTTGCAATTAATCAACTGAAATGAACAACAATGTAAATGGACAGCAAACTGTGATTAAAGGAATCGAATAACCAATCCTATTGAACAAAAATATGTAATGAATATCAATCAAATGGAATAGCAAGTGGAATGAAACCATAATGGAAATAGAACAGCGAAGCTCCATTAAGGTATTAACAAGATAAATTATACAATGTTGAAATTCTTGTTAAATCATAAAGAAACAGCAAAGCGATTCATTAATATAACACAGCAATACCAATAAGTAATTCAAAAATAATTAACTCTGCAATCGTAATAAATCTAAATGCAATTATCACACAACATAAATGAAAGAATAGAAATACAAACAGCGGGTCGCTCCACCAGGGCCAGGCCCTCAACCGCCAGTGAAAGCGCCGCTGGGCTACTACAGAGCTTGAGAAATGGAACGAGAATGCCTCTTTGTATTAATAAAACATGAATAGCTTTTACATCAGTTGCTCTTTGCTCACAAGAGTCAAGGAATTACAGTGTTACAAAAGGAATTCAATAATCATCCATTGTTCTCCATCCTCTCCCAATACACAATACATGCTCTCCTTTTATAATCATAAGGAAGAGAAATTAAATAGAAAATATTATCTCCCATAAAAATATTGGATTGTTCCCAACAACTTGATCAATCGGAAAATACATTTGCAACAATCTTTCAACAAGAGCAAGGCGAATTTGGCTTTGCAGCTGAGATTTGGAGGACGGCCGCAACAACGAATCTTAGAAAATTGTGCTCAAAGAACCCTGCGTTTATCTCAATACATGCCGAATTTGGGCAAACTGTTCTTCACTAAAGTTAATTGGGCCTATTCTGGACAAAACCCATGTTTTGGATTTTCCAGATTATTCTTCATTTGCCCAAAATCTCAACCGCAAAACTGTCACTTCTTATTCCAGCGAATTTCTGAGTTGGAATATTTGATGATGATTTGGAGATCAAATCTTCAATATGGCAAATATCTTGGATGCTAAAATGGTGAGTGATATTACAAAATATATTAATAAAACATCATTGATAAAATTATGCCTAATAATCATCAATTTATTAAAATTAAAGGAGAAGAAATAATATTCATCCATAAGAGCATAAATCATTATAAAATGGATTTATATAATAAATTATAATAAATGATATGATAAAGAAGAGTAAAAATGGATCAAATAAGAGTTGAAAAGTGGTCGTATTCATGACCCAACACTTGGGTCTGAATGAGACCCCTCAATGGTCTCATAGTCACAACTTTATGCAGGTCGCACCTCTTATTCATTTAGCACGATTTGCGACCTAGCGACTTGGGAAAGACTGCGACCTCCCTGCGGTCGCACAGTCACACGTTCATGCAGGTCGCACTTTCACCAGTTCCATGTGTTCTGCGACCTGGCGACTGGTCAAAAAAGGGCAGAGGCGGCATTTTCTCCACTTTGTTGAGCTGTGGCTCCTGCAATCTAGTTTAGCAATGAGTTAATGGAGGGGGACATGATCGATGAAAACTACGTAGCTACAACAACTATCCCGGTCAAACTCCATGTTTCATTATGCAGTGCGCTCGCTCTCTAATTCCTGATTCAGGTGTATCATGGCTTCTATATTGAGCATCAACCTATGCCGATAACATGCAATGAGAGAAAAAGATAAAAAAACTTTCATATCGCGCTAAGACATGGCACGATGTCTCTCGTTCTGGTTTGCAAAACTCCAGCGAAATCCAGCGCAGTATTCTCAACAGAGGATAGAACTCTTGACCATACAGGGGCGTGCAAATTTTTATGCTCCTTGGTCATCACATTAAATTCAAACGTAGGGTGCTAACCATCATTGCACTCATGGTGTGTACATTCGTGGCAGTTTATTGCATTATCATGCCAGGGCTGAGAAACAACGTTGTGGTCGTTTTACCACTCTTGTATGCGTCATGAACTATTGAAACCTCCAGATGATGGCGAGGCCAAGAAGAAAACCATGCTATGCACTCTTACCAAGATCATGTTAAAAATGATAAGCTATATGAGAATTACAATCCGTCTCAACACAACGTCGAACGGGCAGATTATTTCCCTTTGCTGCTCTGTGGTCTTGTCTGTCTCTCCGATCGGCTACAGGTGGTCTTCATCCGGCTGCAATTCAACATGCATTACAACAAGAGCATGCAGTTTCGAATACCCCCTTTTTTTTGGTCGTGCACTTCAATCCCACCTCCAAAAAAAGCCAGATTCGTCGCTGTGCAAGGCTAATTACATCCGGTTTCTTCTCCTTTGAGTTGGAAGGTCTGCACACGACCTCACTGTCTCGGAGGTTGTCTCACAGAGATAACTTGCATTTCGACTGTTATTACCACGTATGCGAAGGATTCTTCATTATTTCGGTGGATTTAGAATAAATCAAAAGATTTATTTGCCCTGAAAAGGTGAGGGTTAGCGGATCAATATCATGCTGACATGTTTGTCGTTAATGCTTTTTCTGCGAACAGATTATAGACAATTCCGCTTCCGTGGTGAGCAGTTCATTCCTGGATGGGCCTGCAATTGAAAACGCACTGCATGCAATCTACGTGGGATGTGTGGTCTGGTTTTCCAGCGCTTTTGGACAGAGTAAAAGCAAACGCCTTAGGAATTATCGAAAATTGAGCTCTCTGAAGACAGATCGATGTGGTCAGTAGTGGCACTATCGAAAATTCAGCTTCCAATGAATATGTAACGATAACGCCTTTCTAAATGGGACCAACGCAACATATTTGAAGAGTGCTTCTCTCCCGGAATATCGCCGTCAGGGCTACAGAAGTCGGCTTTTATCTGTTCCTTTGAAAATAGCTCTTTTAGTATCAAATGAAGCATGCCTTTTATGGCACTAGATTTTTGGTCCATGACTTCAGTTGTAACGCATAAATCATTCAAATTCTTTTTCAGCATGATATCCTTATACACTTACTAGAAATGCGCGTTCCTTTTACGACGATTGCCATGCAAACTTGGAGATAGATACATTGAAAACTCATCCATGCAGTTTTGACTAATAAACGTATTATAATATTCCGCTACCACGTGTAAACACGACTTTGGACCATAAAATATATATCTGCTTCAAACCTTTACTATAAAATGCGATCACCATATATGTCTGCTCGACGCCCATTTGTCACGTGTCCACGTAGTTTCACTGTTATTGCCATCGTGGCCTTGTTATACCCTCCCGCTCGTATTTCAAACATACGTTTGACAAGCTCCAAATTTAAAATGCGACCACCATGCATAGAAGCATTTGCGCCCATATGTAGTTCTGCTCCATATTTTAATCGTGAGTTTTGACCGCTATATAATATACGTCTGCTCAAAAGGTTTACCATAGGTAGAAAACCTGCCATCGCATCATAGTTATTATAACACGCTGCTTATAGGTTTGTTATACACTCCGGGCCATGTTTTAAACATAAGCTTTGATCACTATATCCACCATAGAAATATTTAAGCTCACTTAATGCATTTTCATATAGTTCTGATCCGTGTTCTTATATGGCTTTGAAACCATATGTTTGCGCCCTGTCTTAAAAATACAACGTACCCTTGGTCCATCGAACGTGCGCCCACTTTGCATTCTTTTCCCAAAGTAAATAAGAGACCCCAGAATCAATAATGTAGGTGCAAATCTCAACAAATCTTGGTACCAGAACATTTCTGAAACATATGTTACAGGAACATAATCATGAGGACCAATACCCAACGTTTCTTGTGCATCTTCCAACTTCTACTCACAAGATTCATTATTGCCAATATTAAAAGAATACTTATGTTGGCTGCCACCCTCAGAGGAGGTCCGTCTGACATGTATCTCTACATCACTTCTTTCACTTTGGGTAGAATTATTTGGTGACTTTCGAACATAAAATTTAGCTACATATTTGTTTGAAAACACCATATGGTCGACTAGCCCAGGTTCCAAAAGTTTATTTTGAATTCCTGAAAACTAATCTCTTCAGATGTAAGAGGCTTAATCTTATTTCCCTCGGTGCCATGAAAATCATTGATGAGTTTATCAGTCGTGGGATTGACCTGTATAAACAACATAAAATTAATTAGTTCACAGTTATTCTTTGCGAATGGTGCCCCTAGATAAATTATATGAGACTAACGAACATAAAAGACGTATTCAAACAACGTGCTTAATGACCCATGGCGAGGGGGCTGTTAATGTACATGATGAATGCACGGAAAGTTCTTATTCGAGCATATGCTGGTGATCCCTCCCTCACATGGTGTGTTTGCAGCAACAACATCTGATCATGATGGTGGGGAAGCTCGTGAGTGGTTTGGGATAGGTCGCTAGGATGTCATTGACTGTAGGTCGGGTGAAATACTTCAACGACTAAGAAAGCAGAGGGGGGATCGAAATTTCGAATATACCCAAAATTTTGGGTGGTGTTGTAGCGGCTACAACACCTTCACCATAAAGCCTCTTGGTTGCTTCATGTAGATATCCTCTTGTAGATCCCCATGAAGAAATGTTGTCTTCACATCCATCTGTTCTATCTCAAAATCAAATGCAGCAGCAACAGATAAAAGTAATCTAATAGAAGTAACTTTGGCAATAGGAGAAAAAATATCACCAAAATCAATTCCCGGCACTTGGGAATAACCTTTGGCTACCAACGGAGCTTTTTATTTCTCCACCTTGCCTTCTGCATTGATCTTCTTCTTAAACACCCATTTTCTCCCGATGGGCTTCCTTCCAGCCGGAAACTCCACCAAATCCCATGCCTCATTTTTATGCAAGGATGCCATTTCATCAACCATGGCCTCCTTCCAGTGTTTTCCATCCTCTGAATCTACTGCCTCCCTGACAGTTCTGGGATCATCATCAGTTATAGTTAAGGCAAAATCTGAACAGAAAGTAGATGGACTATACCTTTTTGGTTGCCTTCTTTCCCGAACTGATCTTCTCAAAGATGGGGTTTGTGGCTCTTTCTCTTCTGAATCTTCTTCTGTTGTAGAGTCTAATTCATACTCCTTTATCTCAAACTCTATATTCTCAGGTTCCTTTGGTAGGACTTCATGTGTAACAACATCTTTCACCTCTCTAAACACCACATCTCGACGGTACACAACTTTCCTTGTTTCTGGGTTCCAAAGCTTATAACCCTTTAAACCATCCTTATACCCAATAAAGATGCACCTTTCAGATTTATTATCCAACTTGGTCCTTTTCTCCTTTGGAACATGTACATATGCATCGCATCCAAATACCCTTAGATGTGAAAGAGAGGGTTTCTTACCAATCCATACCTCATGTGGAGTCTTATACTCCAACGATGATGAAGGAGATCTGTTAACTAAGTAACATGCAGTCTCCACTGCCTTTGCCGAGAATTCTTGTCCTAGCCTAGTACCACTGAGCATGCTTCTTGCCTTTTCCATCAGCGTTCTGTTCATTCTTTCTGAAACTCCATTTTGTGGAGGTGTGTATGGAGTAGTATTCTACCGTGCTATACCACATTTCTTACACAACTCTTCAAATTCCTTCTTGTAGAACTCCCCACCATTATCTGTCCTCAGTGCCTTTATCTTCTTCTCTGTCTGGTTTTCCACCAGTGCCTTAAATTCTTTAAATTTGTCAAAGAATTCAGATTTCTTCCTCAAGAAATATATCCATGTATTCCTTGAGAAGTCATCTATGAATTAAACATAGTACACAGACTTTCCCAGTGATGGAACTGACACAGGTCCAAACACATCACTGTGCACAAGTTCTAATATATTGTTCGCCCTCTTAGCACTAGAAGGAAAAATCACTCGATTCTGCTTCCCATATGCACAATGTTCACATAAATCAAAATCCAGAGAGAAATTAGACATACCTTCTACCATACCATTTTTATGTAGTATCCGAAGGCCCTTCTCTCCAATATGTCCAAGCCTTTGATGCCATAGCATGGTCTTTTCTCTAGAGATAGCTAGGATTTCCGATCCACTTTCAGGAATCGCAGAACTGTTACACCCATCAATAATAGTGCTACCTTATAGCTTGTACAGAGTTCCAATCTGAACTCCCCTCATTAATACCAGTGCTCCCTGAACCATCTTGTAGGCATCTTTCTCGAACACTGTTTTTACACCTGCATCATCCATCTTGCTTACAGAAATTAGATTTCTGGCTAATGCAGGAATATGTAGAACACCAAGAAGTGTTATAATCCTTCCACCTTGCAGCTTCAACTTGACCTTTCCATGTCTGACGATTCTAGCCTTCCTATCATCCCCTAGGAAGACATCACCACCATCATATTTCTCATACTCGCAGAACCACTCCCTATGGGGAGTGAAGTGAAAGGATGCACCTGAGTCAATCAGCCATGGCTCATGATATACATGTGTACTTGAAGAAGAAGCCAAATACACATCCCCACCTTCATCCGAGGTGGTTTTTTCCTCTGCAGAAGGAGCATCATCAGATCCCTTTCCTTTATCAGGAGCTTTAGATCTGCACTCCTTTTTGTAGTGCCCTTCCTTTTGAGATTTCTAGCACACCTTTACAAACTTTCCAGGAGATTTAGATCTCCCTATAGATTTAGATCTCCCACTTGAAACCTTATTCTTGTTTCTATTTTGGGACCTTCCTCGTACAGATAAGGCATCTCCATTTTGACCCTCCATATTTCTCCGTCTCATTTCCTCCGACAACAAGGCTGAGACAATGTCATCAAAATTCAAGGTAGTTGTATTGCTAACTATTTCAATAACCAGACTGTCCCACGAGTCTGGTAGAGAACACAACAAACTGATGCACTTATCTTCATCTGAGATTTTAATATCAACAGATGACAACTGACTTACCACAGTATTGAAGGCGTTCAAATGCTCTGTCACCGAGTCTCCATCCTTCATCCTCAGGTTATATAGATTTTTTCGCAGGAAAAACTTATTCACCAGAGACTTAGATTGGTACAAAGTCCCAGGTTTTTCCCACAAATTCTTCGCCGTAGCTTCCCCAGATACATTCAACAATACTGAATCTGAGACACACAACCATATTGTGCTCTTAGCCTTCCGATCTAGTTTCTTCCAACCTTCATCTGACATTTCCGTTGGTTTAGTAACTGGATCTACTACGACCCACTAATATTTATCCACCCGTAGATCCTCCATCTTGAGCTTCCATAACTCAAAGCTCTGACCATTAAATTTCTCGATCTCTATCTTCCCACCGCTCGCCATCTTCTTTCACTGTAAAAATTGATCCTGCAGATCTCCCACTGAACAGGGTCTACCTTAGGCCCGAGCAAAAAACCCTCAGTAGCAAAGGCGTCCCCTTGAAGCTGAAATAGCTCTGATACCAAATGTAGGTTTTAAACCTGAACAAAAATTATCTACACACGAATCTTATAACATAAAATAAACAATAGCGTGAGCATAAAACATAAAACAGATAAACGCAGATATTTTCCCCTGGATCCCAAATCAGGACGACCAGCTTGATTTTTCATTATATTCCTTTTAGCGTTACAACACATATATATACATGCCGAAGCATACATAAACCCCAATCCATTAACCCTGGATTAGAACATAACCGTAGTTCCCTTGACCGGATCTACAAAATACCAGGGGTCGAAAACCATCATACCCCAAAAACCATGTGCAAAATCATGCAGAAAACATGGGTGGGTTCCCCTATGAGTGGGACCGCATACAAAAAACAATTTTCTTTGGGGCGCTGCCCCGAACCCTGATAGGGGGGGCTGCCGCCCCCACTGTGACCCCCCTGCTGCGCCCGACGCAACGTACAATGCGTGGGACTAGTCGTGGAAAGAATATAACACACACCCAACATAAAAATCATCACAAGAAGACCATCAACAACAAAGAAGAAGGCAACAAGATATATGTTTTAGAGAATCATGGTTTTTTGTGACCAATTGGAAAAAAAATGTGCCAAAGCAGGAAATCATTACAAGAGATACAAGGAATAAGGTCGCCTCCACTCCATCAAGTGCACCTTGAAGATTCTTTAGAAATAATAAATGAGTTTTGAAAGGTTTTAAAGAACTTAGAAGAAAACACTACTTATTTTTATCTAAGAATCCTAAAACCTAAGAGTTTGGGAAAAATGACAAAACAGGTCAAATGATGAAGATAGGGCTTCCTTCATAACAAAATATGACATTTTACGGGGTATTCAAGCTTACCTTTAGGGTTTGACAAAGAAGCATTGATGTAATATTCCAAAAATTTAGCCTTCAAGCTAAATGGAATATTATCGTTTTTTTATCACTAGGTAGGTGAATAAGTGGGTGGGGAGGCCCATAAGTCTCTTTAGCAGCAATAAAAAAACTTCAAGTGTGAAAGGAGACCCTCTTAGTAGCTAAATAAATCACCTCAAAGTGTGAACAGGGGTTGGGTCATGTTGATTCATTCAACTTTGACCAAGTCAACAACGCTGTTATGAAGGAGTGGAGATTGATTAAGGAATAAAAAAGTTTTGCTGGGATATGGATCTCATGAAGGAAATGACCTAATTGAGTGGGGCCAAGGGCAAGAAAGCTCAAATTATATTTAAGGAAGAGGATGGCATCCATATGGTTCATGTCTTAGATTATTATCTTGATATTGGTCCGCTTAGACTTTTTCTTCCTCTTGCTGTTTAGTAGGGTTGCATTGCTGTTTAGCACCGGGTGTTCCCGAGATGGAATCCCACCTCTTTACTTGAGAGGCCTCTTGGAAGAGTATTGTATTAATTTCCACCTTCAAGCTTTCAGTCCAAGCTACAAACTTCTTCATCAGTGCAGTTTCTGCAGGTTATTGTGTTGTGTTGCAGAGTGCAGCAGTGGAGGGGTTAGAATCCCACTTTCTGAGCTAGTTTCTCATAGGAAGAAGGTTTCCTTATCTTGGGAAATATATTTGGAGAGTTCTTGAGCATATTTTAGACCCTTGGCATCAGCCCATACATTTACCATCATTTTCGGTGTTGTTCTAGCTAGGGAATGTGTTATTTTTGAAGGCAGATTCAGTGGCAGATCTTGTGGTTTCTTTGCGGTGTTTCCTTGTGATTGAGGGGTTCATCATTTCATGGGAGGAGACCTTTGAGGGGATAAACATCAGATCTATTATAATTCAGCCTTATACACTCTTTTTCTTCAATTTTGCAGTGTATCTTGAGCCATTGGGCTTTAGATCCCATCTTGTATAGAGTGTATTTCTGAAAACCCTTTTCCGGGTTCTTGTAAGAGTTTGTATGGTGCCTAGATCTGTATTGGGCATATATTTTGAGGCATATAACAGCCCTACATATTTTTTACATTCTTTTGCTGTAGAAATGTGTTTATAATTGTGCTGTAGTAGTCTTTCAACATTTTTTATTCTAGCAGTAGTTCAGATTTAGGAGTAATTTCTTATGGGAGGCTTGTTTCTTAATGTTATATTATTCATGCCTCACTATTATGTATTGATTTGATGATATAATACATGATATCATGTCTCCATATTGGTATCCAATGTTTATGAGTTGATTTACACCGCTATCTCAAGTTTTGTGTTCATGTATTGTTGCATTCCCCATTTGGGATATTATAGTGGTATCAGAGCATAATCTTGGCTCAGCCTGTGCATTCAAGACATTATGTCATTATAAGGAGAAGCTTCTTCTCACAGAAAAGAGAATATTTATAGAAGAAACAAAGGCAAGACTCCATTATTTGAATAAATGAAGGAAGAGAGGATCTCCTAGCTTCTTTTCCGAGCTATGAAAAATATCAATGAAGATCTGAAGGAGATGAAAGGGCAGGAGTGTAGACAAATTCCAAGAGGGTTTGAAGGTGAAGCAAGCCCTAGTTATTCATATGATGGGTGTGAGCATTCAGCCACACATGCAGATCCACATCACATTTATTTTCCCACATTCACTGAAAGAAGGATGGAGGTAGAAGATGCACCAAGGGAGGAGACCTTGAGTGACTATCTTCAAGAGTATGAGTCTCAATCATGGAGATTCAAAGAGCACTTGGAATTCCAAGGGTTTTTCCAACTCAAGGAAGATAGAAGATCCAAGAATAGAAGAAAGAGAGGTATAATATTTCTAACTTTGATGGATCAGCAAAGTGCACAGCCAATGCTTGGGTGAAGGAGCTAGATTCCTATTTCCAGCTACACCAAGTTTCGGAAAAGGAGGCCATCAGAGTAGTAGCGCTGCACCTCAAAGGTATGGCCCATGATTGGTGGTTTTGTAGTTCTGATTCATTTAAACATGCAAGTGTAAACACTTATGTTGGGTTCACTAAGAAATTAGTGAGAATATTTGATATGAAACATTGGAAAACATCATTTGTTGAACCCAAAAAATCAAAACCTTTGCATGAATCATACTTAGAAAATCCAGTGAATCTGCCACCTCATCACCACACTAACATTCTGGCAATCACGGTGGGACCTTCTGAGTAAGTTCATGCTTAAATATTCCTTAAGAGATTCATAAACCCTTGTATGATAATATCTAGTGGTTTATCCGCCACCTCATCGCCACCCTAACATTCTGGCGATCACAGTCCTTCTGAGTCAATGAAAAACTACGTACCCCTTAGGACTTCAGATGCACTTATAAAATCATAGAGAACTCACACCATCAACCATAGAGTAGACTCTATTTGTTTCACCATCCTAGAAAAATGATGACTCAGTTATAGGACACTCTTACAAACCTTAGGAATACCTATAAATACTCATAAAACCCCAAAACACCCCTATATTGGTTGCTTGTCAGTTATTGGTGGTGGACCATAAACATACATTCTTAAAACAACAAAAAATATCCACCTGGCCACTCCACTAGCCTACATCAGGCCTATTTCTTCACTATCACTAATTTGACTTCCTAGATTTCTTTCAAACCAACCCTGAGAATTTCTTGAGCCCACTTATATACTGTAAGAGTTTACCAAGCATTAAGAGAGGTCAGCCTTCAGAAAACAATACTAAAACTTTCGGCTTATCTGAATTTTGAATTTTGAAATCTGGCTTCACATAGGATCAGTACTAGATCTCATCCAGACCCAAACCCTCCCAACATAGTTGATGACCCAGAAAATATTTGTGGCAAAATTATAGATCTAGAAACTTAACCACTGTTAGGACCATCCATAGAGAAAGCTTTGTACCTGAACATCTTACAGCTTTGCAAGATCCCCAGTTTGACTTGCACCATACAAGGAACCTCTTCAGAAACAGGTCTCAAAGTGATATTGACCAAACTAACCATGAACCCTTAGATTTGCAGCAGAGATCTAGTATAGAAGCCTCTCCTTCCACACCACCTGACTTTCAGCTTCTCCATAACTTCAATTCTTTCCATACCAAGTCTACTCAAAATCAGTTTGTGGGTCCAAGTACTTCCACTACACCAATCCATACCAACACTATGCAAACTACTCCACTTCATCATACACCTCCTTTCACTAACCCTCCGCTTGTAAACCCTCCGTTAGTTCCCATCATGGCAACTTGGTATGCTCCCTTGGCTTTAACTCAACCCATAGTGTCTTTGCCAAATGACTATCAGTCCAAGATCCCTCATTTCACAGGGGCCGAATCCATCACTGCCCAACAACATGTAGATAGGATCAATGATGCTTTTGATTACATGGAGATAGAAGAAGAAGCTATTAAAATGATGATCTTTGCACAAATCTTAGGAGGAGAGGCCAAAAAATGGTTCAAAGCATTAACTCCTAGCACAATACATGATCTCCCTTTCCTCTACCAAAATTTCATAAAACAAGTGGGAAATCAAGAAAAATCCCCTCCAGATCCTGTCTGAGTATAACAATCTTAAAAATAATGTAGGGAAAAGTGTGCAAGATTATTGCACCAGGTTTAGTAATGTCTAAAATGCTCTCCCACCGCACATGAAACCCCCACAAGGCCTAGCATTAGTGAAATTCCCTGAAGGTTTTGACTCAGACATGACTTTCCAATTAAGAGAAAGAGATCCTGAAAACTTAGATGAAATGCAAAAGGAAACTATTAGTGTTAAGGTCAACTTGATTGAAAAAGGAGCTAGGATTAGATCATAAAAGAGAGTAACCTACAAAGATGAAACCATGCCCTCAACCTCGTCATCTGACTCTAAAATGGACAGCCTAATGAGAACAGTGGAGAGAATGATAGAAAGAATAAACTTAAATGAAAGGACACCTCCTCGGGAAAACCAAACCAATTCCCAAAACAGAAATAGAGCTCAAAACTTCAGAAGAGACATTCCTCAAATCAAACAAACGGAAAAGTGTGCAAGACTATTGCACCAGGTTTAACAGTGTATACAATGCCCTCCCACCTCACATGAAACCTCCACAAGGCTTAAAACTAGTGAAATTTCCTGAAGGTTTTGACCCTGATATGACATTCCAATTGAGGGAAAGAGACCCTGAAATGTTAGAATAAATGCAAAGGGTAGCAATTAGTGCAGAGGTTAACTTGATTGAAAAGAGAGCCAGGATGAAATTAGAAAAGAGAGTAGCCTACAAGGATGAAACCATGCCCTCAACCTCCTCTTCTAATACCAAAATAGACAACCTAATGAGAACTGTGGAGAGAATGATATAAAGGATAAATTTAAATGAAAGGATACCTCCTAGGGAAAACCAAGTTAATTCCCAAAACAGAAATAGAGCTCAGAACTTCAGAGGAGACACTTCTCAAATCAAACCAAAGGAAAGTGACCAAGAAATCAGACCTCCCTTTCAACAAAACTGTGTAGATGAGGAAGAAGGAGAGATTATAAAACCTGAAGAAATCCATATTAATCTAATAGGTTATGATAATGAAGATGATGTTTTTCTCATCGAAGAAGAATAAGGTTTCTTTTCCTCAGATCAAACTAACACAAACTATGAGGATTTTGAAGACTACCACTTGGGGTTTGAAAATTCCATCATGGAAATCCATAAGAAATATGATCTTAGGAGAAAAAATTAACTAGATTATGTCAAGAAAGACTAAAGATACACTGCTATTGGGAAAGTACCTGAAAACACCCCTAAGAAAACAACAGAGAATGTCAACACCATGGTTAAGAAAGCTAAAACCAACAAAGGAAAAATCAACCAGCCAAATAATGACCCTGAGAAAACCATTTTATCTAAAGCTCCAAATCAAAATCACCAGATTAAAAATATGGAAAGGTTCATGGTGGATAAAGGTGATGTTAATATATCCCAAACACAAGTACCTTTCAGCTTTGAGGGAGATATTTTCAAAATCAAGATAAATATGCCCCTCACTGAATTGGTTACTCAACAGGTATATAGGTCTCAGATCTTAAAGGTACTAAACATAGGAAATGATGCTGATACTTTACAATTGGTTGATGACACACATGAGTTGTTGTTTGGACCCAAAATAGAAGGAAAGTATCAAGAAGGAGCCATTCCCCCCTTTTTATGTCAGTTTAAACATACATGACAAAATATTACATAATTCCATGCTTGATTCTCGCGCCTCCCACAATCTCATGCCAAAATTTGTGATGGATAGATTAGGCCTATAAATAACTAAACCTTAAAAAGACCTGTACTCTTCTGATTCAAGTAGGGTCGAGTGTTTGGGCCTGATCAAGGATCTTTGTGTCAACTTGGCACAAGTGCCTGCTAAGAATCTGGTCATGGACATAGTAGTGGCAGATGTTCCTCCCAAGTATGGCATGCTTCTATCCAGATCTTGGGAAGCCAAGCTTCAGGGGAACCTTCAGCTAGATATTTCCTATGCTACCATCCCTGTTTTCAATTAGAAAAGAAGATTATACCAGGAGTCACATATGAAGTATATGGTTAGCAATCAAGACATGCCAGACAATACTCCTCTTTATTCTATTCATTCAGATCTTGATTATTTCATCTTATATAATGAGGAAGACATTGATGATCAGGTACATGAAGTAGAAACACATAAAGACACATTACAACATCCAAACCAGTCTCTACATGAAGAACTCAACATTCAGAACTATAGCAGCCCTGAACAAACACACAATGATAAAACTAAACTTGATTTTCTGCAAACTAAAAATGAAACTTCAAAACCAATAGTCAATTTAGAATGTGAAACAAGTTTCTCAAAGGCAGGACAAATATCAGAAACGAAATTGTTCTCTTTTTCTTATCCCGAAATGCTAAAATGCCCTCACAGAACAAAAATCTTGGGAAATCTGAATCAAAGGAGTCTTATGTTTTTACCTTATCTAGACACTTCATTATGAGAAAATTGTGTCCCACCAGAAAAGCTTTTAACTCTCACAGATGGTGCTATGAACCCTAAAAGGATGTCTGTTGAAACTGATATACAGGAATACAATGTAGGCAACCTAAGAAGGCACAAAGTGATTAAGTTATCCAAATTCTTGTCATTACACAAAAAACTGAAACACATAAGGTTGTGCAAGAAGTTTCAGGATGCTCTTGTGTATAGGAGTAAAATATCAAAGCCTTATGGCATAAACATTATTTGAAAGGGGCATTTTGCCAAAAAGAACTATGAAAACCTTGGGCAACGTGTATCGCTAACAAAGAAATCCAAAGGATGCAGACTATGTATGGACTTTAGACACTTAAGCAAAGCCTCCAAGGAGTTCAAATGCCCTTTTGATCCCGAGATAAATCATCCTATGCCAAGGATAGAAATTTCTAACAAGATGACATTGATTGGTAGTGTTTCAGGTAACCATGAGATGACACCACTTGAGATCAGTCAACAGAAAGACATTTTCAAAATTCCTTCGAATAGCTACATGTTTGACCAAACTTTTCCTGGAACAAGGAATGTTGAAGACACCTTCCAAAGGGCCATGACACCTGTTTTCAACTTTTTCACCATGATGTACATTGATGACATCCTCATATGTTTGGGGGCTAATGAAGAATTCTTTATTCACCCAAATAGTTTCTTCCACAGAGACAAGTTTTCGAGGCAAGACTCAAGGAAGAAATATAAATGAGAACTTGGCATGTTTGAAACGTTTTGGCAGAAAAATTGTAGCATGCCTTCAAAAATAGATATCCATGTTCCTTATCCACAAGATCTGAATGAAAAAGGGTTGGTAGATGATCCTGTGGATGACAGGGTGATCAAATACCATGGCCATTTAGAGGCTTAGTTATAATTTCTCACTCATTGGACATACCATGATTTAATGAAAGGTTATAAAGATAAAAAACACAAAAAACAAATTTTTTTTTTTTTTCAATTAAAGAGGGCAGATTTGAAAAGAGGTAAAATCCCCATACCCAAAAATTAATACTACTGAAAGTGTGTAAGCCTAAATACCACTACTAGTGCATAAAGAAGACTTGTTTCAGTCATCTAGCCTAATCATGGCCGAAACATGTTTTAAATTTATTGTTGATAAGTTAGTGAAAGATAGTTGGTCAAATTATTCAAGATTGTCTTGTCAAAAGATATATTAGGGAAGAAAGATACTGGTTCCACATGCTTAAAACAGAACCAAGGAGAAAAATGGAGATGAATAGCAAACGATGTACCCTAGCCCTAATTTTTCTAGTCTTATTTTATACAAAAATAACATTTGTGTGCAGCTTATTCCTATGCCACAAGCTCATGGTAAGTCGGATTGTCTAATCTTAATTTAACCATGTTTTCAATTTCATGTTTATAGCTTAGTGAATGAATCATGTCAAAGAATTTAACCTTGACAGTTGAATAGTCTAGGTAGAAAATCAAAGGAGTTCATTAGCATAATATGAACTCCTGGAAGAAATAAGATAGAAGTAGATAGTTTGTTTTGTTTTCAAAATAAAAATATGTCAAAGTTTCTAGTCCAAATGAACCCAAGGAATAAAAAATGTCAGGCAAGTAGGTTGGGTAGGTAGAGATGAAGTTGAGCTAATCATATCTTTCAGATTATTGAGATCATAGCTTCAAGCAAGCATCATCAAGTGAAAAGATGTAAAAATCTGCCCAATAAATGAGGCAATGGTCTCCATAAAGCTAGAGATTTGAAGTTCTGGACACCTCCTGAAAAGGAGCTGCCCTCACCAAGTGGAGCCACTGTTAGTCATAATTAATTTTTGCCTTCATATCTGACTAAATGATTTCCCTAGATTTCTAGAAACAAAGTTCATGAACATTGTGAGTTCTAGAAATCTCACTGCCTTCATCATCCTTAAAGATAATTTTTCACTATTTTATCATTTCATCATGTCAAGCTCTACTTACTAGTCCCAGAAAACCCATTAGGGGCTCATGTCACTCCTTTTGTCTATATTTTTTCACCTTTGTCCCAAATCCTCTATTTTATTTTTCCTAAACCCCCCATTGCTACCTAAGGCCACCAATCAAACAACTTTGTTGTGTCTCCCAAAAATACCCTAAGCATTGATGGTCTCAAAACTGTCTCTGTAGGCTCTTTAGATAAATTAAGTACATTGGATTTTGGATCTTCAATACATCAATTTATCATAAAACTCTGTTTTACACTTGATGACCCCAAAATCTAAGTTTTTAGTCCAAAGCCAAGTCCAAGGAACCTTCCACTAGGTCACCTAGGGTTTCACAAGTCATACGGTGGATTTGGTATCCTAAAATATCTATTATATCTCTATAAGGAGACTGCTTTCCAAAGAAGAAATGGGACAAGTAACTTTGTCCATAATCTGATCAAAGGGTCATTCAAGAAATTACTCTTTGGCCTAGTGAACAAGTTCTGCAAGGGACAACTGACCTTGCTCACAATGCTGCGAAGAGATTAAGATGGTCATTAACCTAGAAAAGAGGTAAGGTAATGGGAAAAATCATCACAAGAAGACCATCAACAACAAAGAAGAAGGCAAAAAGGGATATGTTTTAGAGAATCAGGGTTATTTGTAACCACTTGGAAAAATAATGTGCCAAAGAAGGAAATCATTACAAGGGCTACAAGGACAAAGGTCACCTCCACTCCATCAAGTGCACCCTGAAGATTCTTTAGAAATAATAAATGAGTTTTGAAAGGTTTTAAAGAACTTAGAAGACAACACTACTTATTTTTATCTAACAACCCTAAAACCTAAGAGTTTGGGAAGATTGACAAAACAGGTCAAATGATGAAGATAGGGCATCAGATGGCATTTTAGGGGGTATTAAAGCTTCCCTCTAGGGTTTGACAGAGAAGCACTGATTCCACCTCACCAAAAGAACAAATGACAAAGAGTATCAGTGTAAGGGCTTGACTTTTCAAAATAAAGTTAGAGGCATTAAAAACGATCAAAAGGAGTTAGACAAAGGTAAAGTGCCAAAGGATAAAATCATTACTGAGCATAAGTTTACTATTAGGAAAATAAGGTGTCAAAATTCCAAAAAGGCACTAAGGGATCAAAGGAAAAAGTTGTGTAGGCACCTGCAAAAACAGAAGTGGCCAAGGGGAGACACAACATGGTTTAGAAACTGCCAAATTTTCCCACCAGAGATGTATCACTGTAAAAATGATCAAAGGAACAAACATGTATTTGGTCTAAAAAGTAGAGAAGCCTCCAAAAATGGTTTCCTTATCAAAAGTATATTCTGCAAGAGATAGTTAGCTATGAGTGACACTTTTGCAGGACTGTCAAATATGGCTACCTACAGGAAGACTGATAAGGTCAAACAAACCTAATGTATCTCACAATGGTGGCACATATAAAGACTATAGGAGCTATTGATGCCAACTGCTAGGGTTTTCACTGCTTCATAGTGGAAACATGACAAAATGTTAGTTAAAGGAAGGTCAGAATTCTTCTTTTCAGTCTCATCCACCAAGAAATTGAAGGCATAAAATATGCAGGACTGAATATTCCAAGGTAAAGGTTCCAAAATGATCACAAGCTTACTATTTACAAGTGTTGAAATTCATGAAAAGGATAAAGGGAAAAAACCTTCAAGGAGCACTAATGTCACTGAATGACGTTTTCCTTAAAAATTTGTCAAAATATCCTTCTGATTTTCAAGAATTGGTTCATATTTCCAAAATCTAGGTAAGAGGCCAAGATTAAGCTTGTTAAAGAGTTTGTGAATAGAAGGGAAACATCAAAATTCTCTAGCCAAGGAAAAAACCATTTTTTTTTAATTCTACCACCTACGAGACAAAAATACCAAAAAGACAGTGAAAAAGTGAGAAGGGAAACAAACATTAGAAAGTGGGTTTTATTATGAAATTATTTTTCAAAAAGGAGTATAAAATTCTTCTCTCCCTCTTCCCAACTCATTTTTGGCTTTGAAGGAGAGATAGAAAACTGTTGGAGCATTTCTGGGCCTTTTTTTGAAGAACTAGTTGAATTTTTTTTGCATTGCGCATAGGAGGAGGCACTACGTATATAGCCTTTGGCATTGCGCATAGTGGAGGTAGATACATTGCAAAAAATCACTGAGCTACGCACCGAGGGGCCGGTGGTATGCACCGGCTGTGACGCTACGCACACGCCTAGTTCGGGCTCGACTTGCCCACCATTCAACGGCGTTGCGAACAAGCAAGGCCTGATACGCTCGATAAATTACTCGAGGTGCGCATAGACTCCCCAGTGCTGTGCACAAGTCTGCCAATAGCCCAACCCGACCCGGGGCTGCGTACAAGGAAGGCCCGACAGGAATTGCCAGTCGGGTGGCGCTGTGCATAGAGGAATTTTGGCTAGATTTTCCAAAAAGTGGCCAAAATCACTTTTTTCTCCTCAGATTTTCCCCTGGCTCCTATTATCACCCTAGTAGTTCTCAGGTCGTGAGATTTTTATTTATAGTTAAAGAAAATTAGGGGTAACCAAGAACCTCTTTTGAAATTCAGGATCTAGTCTTCCAAAATTCCAGAGAGGGATCTCTCCTCAAGATTTAACTTGATTTTGTTATAAGATTTTAGGCTAGGAACGATTGGAAAATTGGTTTGTTTTGAAAGTTTGGTGGGAATAAAAGGTACTTCAAGGTAAACCACAGAGGGATCTACCAGATCATTGGGCTATGGAGTCAACTTCTTAGCAAGCAGAGCTAGGAAATAAGGTCAAAAGAGCAAATGTACTAAGGGCAAGGTAGATGACCTTCAAAGGGTTTGAAATAGGCTTTTTGATGAAATGGAAAGATCTGAAAAAAAGGGAAATTAAGAATCCTTAAGTTACAAAAATGAGGATGAAAGAAAGGGGTCAAACAAGGACTAAGAGCATTTAAGAATTCTTAAGTCCGGTTATCAGCAGAAAACATATCAATGAATAACTAGTAAAAAACAGGGAGCTTTTTAACAATAATCCTGTTTAAGATTTCCTAGTTAATGACAGAAAAAATTAAGATTTATGTATGGAACTTTGAAATATAAACAATGAAAATAGGAAAATACTTGACTTATCTGATCAGCACAAGAATCCTGAGTTATGATGTCTGTTTGACTTAGTTCTAGTTTTCTGCTTTACAAATCGACTCACATGTCGCATTGGGCGATATTCAAAAAAAAAATTTATCGCATCATTTTTTACAAACTTTTCCCGATCACTTTTGCTGTGTGATATGCAATCTACGTCGTTGGATCTTGAAAGGTGATGCGAATGGTTAGGATGACTTGGGAAGCTGCGGGGAAAGAAGGTGGGATCGAGCTTTTTGATATGCGCAGTTGATTTAGTAAGTGATGATGAATGGTTTAAAATCAATGAGATGAGAAGTGGTGAGGCTGGAGGCCGGTTGATCGCGCTCAATGCAGATCATTGGATTAGGATTATAAAAATGATCATAGGGTTTAGGATGAGCGCAAGGGCGCTGGGTTAGTTGATGAAGCTTATGTATAAAAGGAGTTTATACATAAAATAAAGTGAATGGGGCAGGTTAATAAAGGGTTTAACCAAGGCTTAAACTTTGGTATAGGGGTATATAGCGGGCAAAGAGGGGTAAGGTTAGAACTGTAACCTTGGGTAAAGGTAATGCGGGAACGAGATTAATGGTGTAAGTATTCTTTTTTCCACACTATTTTATATACACAGTATGTAAACAAAATGCACATTTTTCAATTTTTATAACTTTATTATATAGTTTTAGATTTTGAAAGGTCTAAAACCATAGGGGAGTGGGGATATTTTGTTATGGGTAATTTTATATCAAAGGGATAATTTCAGGATGTAATTTCAACATGTGAGTAATATCTTTGATATAAAAAGCATATAACAAGGGGTTTTTTTTGGGATATTAAATTAAAAGGAGTTATATTAATAGGACTAGGATATTTTATAGGAGTTAATAAAATAAGTTAAATGTTAATATGAAAAGGGACAATGAATACTCAAAAATTCATAAATAAAACTAAGGAAAGTGAAAATTAGAATAAAGTTTTGTTTTCATAACTTATTCACTTCTACTTAGTATATCATGTTTTTTGAGGGTTTTATGCATTTTAAAATGGGGGAAGTTAATTAAATGGGCCTTTATGTAACATTTAAGTAAGAAAAGAGTTATTACTTATGAAGTAAAATGGTGATGAGTGCATGAAGGGGTAAATGATGAAAATTTCTGGGATTAATATAGAAACTTAACATTTTCAACTTGTTAGCCCCCTATGAATTTTTTGACAAGAAAACAGGGGGCTAATTTTTTTTATGAGCCTTCAAGGAATGCATTTCTCCTGAAAGCACATCATCCTTGAAGCCTCTTCATGCTCTCTGCCCTTTGATTATTTCCCTCTGATGTTCTTAAGTCAATAAGCCTCACTGATTGAGAAAATTGTGCTCCAAAAGGCCTTCGTTTGCCCCTTGTACCCCTGCAAAGTTCTCCATTTCATCCCTTCTTCCCCTTTTTCAAAGCCTCCCTTTCACCCCAAAATCCCTCCCCTAGTCCTTCCAAACCATCCCAAAATCCCCTCTAAACCATACACACACCCCTTGTTTGGTTTAAAAACCCTTATTCCCTCTATCGTTACCCTTTCCTAGCCTCAAATTGCATTAAAAATGGGCAAAAAAACCCATCCTTTGCCTTGTAGTAGGCCTAACCCCTTGCCGGCTCAGCCCTAGAACCTTTCTCCCCCACATGACCTGGGCGCTAGAACCAAGCACTAGCCCGAAAAGCACTTAGCGCGGTTGTGTATCGGGCGCAATACCAGCCGTCGATCTAAACAGATCCGACGGTCTTCGTAGATCAACATCTTGCCCGTGGCGCCCTTGTTCACCGCCCCGATCACATATCCACCATCCGTTTAATCCGCAAATCAACAGTTAGTAGTACATCCGCCCCGGTGGCCCCCGCGCTGTGCATTGTTAAAAAACTGGCGGTTTCTATCGCACCGCTTTTAAAAGGCGGGCGATATTTTTCATTTCGCAGCGATGCCATTCACCGCATGACACATGTCTCTGATCACTGTTTAAAAAATGCCCCCCATCGTACGTTAAAGTTCGGTGTTTGACCCGAAGCGATATGCGCGTACGCCGTCCGATCTGAGGCAGTTAATTCAATGGCGATCGCGCCGCAAAGATGCCCGTGAGTTAGCCCAAGGCAAAAGGCCCCCCTGGCCCACCATCTATTGCTCTCCGACGCATTTTTCACCGTCGATCTCCTCCTGAGATCGGATGGTCAGGATTAAATGCATGCCCCGCCATTGAACAGCTCCTGCCACGTCACCATTTCACGTGTCTTTATCGCATTTTCGCATGTCCCTTTATATATTCCATTCTAAGGTCAAATTGAAAGGTTTTGCATTTAAATTTCCACTCTCGCCACCTTCCAACTTCATCTCCCTCTATTCCATGGCATTCATCCACAATATCCTCTGCATTAGTCATCCTCATCCATGTCGCGTTGCCATTTTTGCAGTCATCCACAGCATTCGACCCCATGCACGATTTCTTAACGCGTTTTTTTGTTTTGCAGGGTTTCAGGGAGGAGCAAAACCGCCATGATTCACATTCACCATTACAGTGGCAAAGAGCGCAGAGAATATCACGTGCAGAGATCGAAAATATGAAAAAAGGCCTGGGAAAGCATTATGACATGACTTTCATTAAAGGAACATGGTTAAACTCTGTAAAACCTTTTCAGAGCCATAAAAGTGCAGATTTCGCAGACAGAGACATTAATGGAGCGGCAGAGCAGTATTAGTAAGAGATCAGGGAATTCAATGTTCAGTATTGAGGATTTTAAGCCTTAATCCATGGTTTAAAGGGAAAAATAGCAGATCGAAGACCCCGTGGATCACTCAGAAGGTCCAATGCACAAAAAACCATATCATCAGGGTGTTTATATCAGCGGAATGTCTCCCCCAAAAAAAGGACACAGTACTCATTACTGTTTTAGTCTACGTTGCATCCTTGAGAAGTTTTCCTTCCTGACAACAGTCCTATGCTAGCAGAAGCATTTGTTATGTAGTATGGCAGACCTGAAATCATTGATCTTCTTTGTTCAATTCACCAAAGTATTGCAGAGTTGCTACAACAAGTACATCAAATACATACCTAGAGTAAATTGCAGCCTGATGAAGACCACTCTTTCATCTAAAGAGTACCAGAGATAAATGCCCAAAATTTAAAACAGAATGGGGCCTCGACCCTCTTCCTCTTTTGAGTTTTAATACTACATTTGGTTTTTCACCTACCTCCTTAGCTCCTCTTTCAGCTATAAAATTCATGAAGAAACTCATTGTAAGATTGTTGATCGGATATCTGAGAATTGCAAGTTGTTTCTTTTGAGACATAGTCTCTGTGAAAAGTTGTAATATAGGCTGAGGAAGATGTTTTCAGGCTGAATATCAAGCTGTTGGAAATTTTGTACATGACTGGTGTTTCTCTTTAATATTACAAGCACATTTCTTTGGATCCTGATTTAAAGCAACGGTGATGTTTTTTCTATCTTTATATTTGTTTTACCTTGTAGTTCATTTCATTTCATTTCTTCTGGCATGCATCAGAAATCTGGCATAGGATTTACCCTTGTTAGGTATCCTATGTTTCTTCTCTCCCTGCCTTCAATGTTTTCTTCTATATGTGTTATCTCATGATTTTTTTCAAGCTAATTTAACCAGTGTAGTGGTCAAAACATATGCTGCTAGCTGATGTATGAATTAATGAAACTGTTCTCAGATGTTCTTGTCAGGATTTAATTAAATGAATAGGAATACTGGGAGTTTAGAACTTTTTTTTCTGTCTCACTAGAGTCCTTTTCACTTGATTAAACCTTTCTAAGTTCCCTTAAGCTGGAGGCTAAAGCATTGAGAGTTCAAAGTCTCTCTCTGATCTCAGGTTTTCAACTTTGTGTCTTGAATCTTTAATGTTCCTTGTCTGAAGAGTTAACCTTCTGGGTTTTGGATAACAGGTGTTCAATGGCATGTCCTATCCCTGGATCTGATTTCTGAAAGGTCACCTTGGAGGTTTCCTTGCTTTCACCCTCTCCCTTACCTTTCATGCCACACTATCATCTTTAAGATCCAATGCTTTAGATGACTAGCCCCATTGAAAGCCTGCATATTGAATAGCAAGTAAAACCTTTCCTGACTCCATTGCCCAGTGGTCCTGATGTTCCTCTGGATTATCTCTTCTTTTCCTAAAACCTTCTTTGCTCAACCTTGTATTATACTGAACCCTTCTTTCCTGATCCCCAACAACCAAACAAAATCAAACAAACAAACCCCGAGCCTATAAATAGCCTAAAATCTTAACACCGAGCTTCAAATACATAAAACCTTTGCTTATATAGAGAGATCCCTCTCTGGACCCAGGAGGGCTAGATCCTGAGGTCTGAAAGTGGTTCTGATGTTGTCTCATCTTTTGGTCTTGCCAATCTGGCCAAAACATGGGAACCCCAACATAATGGCGACTCCACTGGGGAATTCTGAGTAGTTCCCATTCTACTACATCAAAAGAGCCTTAGAAAACCTGAATCTTTGGTTAGGTTGGTAGTGAAACATTTCTACTTGCAATGCACTTTCTACACCATTTGTTGTGTTTCTCCCACACTCTTAGACAAAGTCTGGAAAGGGCCAAGTAGCCTCTAGATCTCACTCTCTTTCAGAGGTGAAATATCTGGTAAAAGCCCTCCCAGTCAATCTCTGTTTAGAGTTTGCTGTGTTTGAAGATATCCTTAAAAGAAACATTACATAAGCACTGTGGTGGGTAGTGTACCCTCTGGAAATATCTTAAACCTTCCACCTGGCGACTCCATAGTTCCTTAAAGATCAAAAACTCCACTGGTAATCAGTAGGCCTACTGATAATCTTGGTTCACATAAGACTCCATGGAGAGACCAGAGCCTACAAAAACATCAGCCACAACAGAAGTAACGAGTAGGATTAAGCTGCTTGGTTGGAAAACAACATTCTGGCTTCAAGAAACATTCACACAAGAGCTTATCCTAACCCAAACCCACCTGAAATAGTTGACAACCCTGAGAGCATCCTCAAGAGGTCTCCCACACCTAAAATACCAGCTATTTCCAGCCACATCCATAGAACTAACTCTGCACTGGAAGACTTTACAGCTCTATTAGTCCCACTTTTTGACCTAGACTCTCGAAACATTGTACCTAGAACTAGGTCATTCAGTGTTCTAGACCAGCCAAGCCTTGATTTTCCTAGTTCACCATATCTTAGTGGTCAACACATTAGGGACAAAGAAACCCCTCCATCTACACCTCCTGATATTCACTTCATTCAAAACCTGGGGCTCTTCCACCCTAAATCTACTCAACAGACTTCTGCTGGTCCTAGTATCCCTGTCATCCGTTTACCAGCTGCCCAAACCAACCCCTTACCTCCTCAGAACATCATCATGGCAGCCTGGTATGCACCTCTGGTATTACCCGAGCCTCTAGTGCCCTTACCCAATGATTATCAATCAAATATCCCACACTTCACTGCAAAAGAGTCTACCACAGCTCAACACCATGTAGATTGGATGGAAGATTATTTTGACTACATGGAAATAGATGTCGATGATACAGTCAAAATGAGAATCTTTGCCCAGAGTTTAGGAGGGGAAGTGAAAAAATGGTTCAAAGGCCTACCTCCTAATAGTATCCAAGACCTGCCTACTTTATATCAAACCTTCATAAACAAATGGAAAGTTAAGGCTAACCCTCTCCAAATCTTAGTAGAATACAAGAACCTGAAAAGAAACATGGGAGAGAGTGTCCATGACTACTCTACAAGGTTTGATAGCGTTTATAATGCTCTTCCTCCACACATGAAACCTCCCCAAGCTTTGGCCCTAGTGAAATACCCTGAAGGCTTTGATTCTGACATGGCCTACCAGCTTAGGGAGAGAGATTACAATACATTGGAAGACATGCAAAAAGGAGCAGTGAGTGTAGAGGCTAACCTGATTGAGAAGAAAGTGAGATTGAGAGCTGAGAAAAGGGTAACATATAGAGATGACACTGTAGCTTCCACATCTGATCCCAATTATGACCGTCTATCTAAAAACATGGAAAAGATACAAAAAATGATGGAAAAAATGGTTGTCACAGTTATTAATCAGAACAGAAACCAAAATCATAACCAGACCCAGAACTTTAGAAGAAACAATAACACTTCCAACAGACAAAGAGAATCAGATCAGCAAGTTATTCCCCCATTCCAAGAGAACTTTCTTGATGAAGATGAGGGAATCATAGAAGATTCTGAGAGAACCACAATAAACATGTTTGAAATAGAAAACTCAATCCACAACTGTTCCACAGAAGAAGATCAACCCTCACCCTCATATTGGGATGAGGAAAGATTGGAATCTGAGGATTACAGGCTGGGTTTTGAAAATGCCATCATGCAGGTTAGAGAACAGTATGAGCTTAGAAGCAAAAAGAGCCTAGACAATTCCAAACCCAAATCTTCTGAGATTATCATCAAGAAAAGGCCTGAGAAAACTTCTAAAGTAGCTGCTGAAAGTAACAAATCAGTAGCTGAGAGTTCTGGGAGGAACAAAGAAAAATACTTCCAAAACATTGATAAACAAATTCAACCAACTAGCAGCACTAGCACTGCAGTTAGTGCTCCTGATAAAACAGTTCCTAATCCTGTACATAGTGAGAATCAACCAACTGATTCAGCCACTAAGGTGGTGGCTAACAAAAAAGAGTTTAACACTCCAAAGAGTCAGCCCACTTTCAATTTGGAGAATGGAATTGCGAAAATCAAAATCTCTGTCCCACTCTCTGAGTTGGCCACTCAGCGTGTATATAAAGGCCAAATTTTGAAAGCTTTAAATCTGGGTGAAAATAGTGACACGATCAATCTGAGTGACGATCAACCAACCCTTCTGTTGGGTCCAAAGATAGAAGGGAAGTTTCAGGAAGGGGTAGTACCCCCTTTTTATATCAGTCTCAATATCCACGACAAGATCCTTCACAACGCAATGCATGACTCTGGGGCCTCACACAACTTGATGCCTATGGTAGTTATGGAAAGATTAGGCCTAGAGATAACCCGTCCTTATAAATACCTCTATTCATTTGATTCTAGCAGGGTAAAATGCCTTGGCCTAATCAAAGACCTGTGTGTGAATTTGACCCAGATTCCAGCCAAATGTATGGTCATGGATGTCATAGTGGCAGATGTGCCACCTAAGTATGGCATGTTGCTGTCAAGATCATGGAGAGCCAAGCTACAAGGTACAATGTAGATGGATGGGGCATATGCCACAATCCCTATCTTTAGCCAACTTAGAAGACTGTATAGAGAGGCTCAAATGAAATTCCTGGTCAGTAGCCATGAAAAGCCTGAAAATTCACCCTTATACTCTGTGCACACAGATCTAGACTCTTTCATCCTTTGCAATGGTGAATCCTTAGAGGGGCCAAAATTAAAAAACAGAGATACAAACAATGAAACAGAGCCTATAGATTTTAAAATAATGGCTGCTCTGGACTTAGATGAAAACAAAGAAGAAAACTTTGGACAGTATACTGAAAACGAAACTCAGAGTTAACAAGAAATAGAATGCGGTCAACTGATTAGTCACCCTTCACAAGTTCATACACCACACCAAGAAGAAAACAATGATAAACACGGACACGACCCCTTGTGGGAAATTAGTTCCAATGGGTCATGCACCAAGAGAACTACAGGAGCAGGTGTGTGGGTACACAACACAGAGAGTGACTACGCAGAGAGCCATGCTTGTAACCTGCACTTCAAATGTACAAACAATATTGCAGAATATGAAGCTCTTATCCTAGGCTTGAATCTGTTGAAAAAATTAGGAGCTCGTAGGATAGTCGTGCATGGAGACTCTGAGTTGATTATAAAACAAGTGAATGGTGAATACACAACGAAACATCCGAGGCTGAGAGTGTACATGAATGACGCTATGGATCTATTGAAAACTTTCGTAGAATAAGAACTGGTGTTTGTCCCTAGGAGTTAGAATTCAATTGAAAATGGATTAGCCTACATGGCTAGTTTGTATCACAAGTCTCCCAGTCACCGAAAAATCATCATTCATACCAAATTTAGACCTGCAGTGCCGAACAACAAAAAATATTGGCAGGTTTTCAAAGGAGATAAGCAGATTGATGATTTCCTGATAGGCAGGAGTGAGTTTGAGTTTTCTGATTCAGACTCGAAATCTGACGATAGCTGCATAAGTGAAGAGCCCTAAGATGAGGAAAAAACACCCTGTAACTTAGAAATAAACACTTTAAATGAACAAACTAGAGATCTAAATGAAGAATGTGAAAACACAGATAGTGAAGAAGTAGAGGTGCTGCAGGCCAAATATAAGAACATACCTCGAGGCCTGGCACCTTTAGAAGACCTTTTTGACTTCGATGATGTAGTAAAAACGCCCACCATAGAACACACAGACTCTGATGTCGAGGAATCCAACATAGGTACTGAAGATAGGCCCAAAATCATTAAATTAGCTAAGTCCCTACCAGCAAACATGAAGAATAAATACATTGACCTATTCAAGGAATTCATTGATGTGTTCGCTTGGAGCTATGAGGACTTAAATGCCTATGAAACAAACATCATACATCACAAAATACCTCTGAAAGAAAATCAAAATCCCTTTAGACAGAAACTTCACAGAATAAATCCAAAACAATTGCCTGCAGTAGAAAAGGATATAAAAAGGATGTATGAGGCAGGCATAATAGTTCCTGTGAGGTTCTCTGATTGGGTCTCAAACCTAGTGGCTGTGAGAAAGAAAACAGGTGAGATCAGGTTGTGCATTGATTTCAGGAATCTTAACAGAGCCTCTCTCAAAGACAATTACCCTTTACTGAAAATGGAACATATCCTGTAGAAGGTAGTGGGCTCAAAAAGGGTCTCCCTATTAGATGGTTTTTCAGGTTACAACCAAGTTTTAGTACTCCCAGAATACCAACTCAAGATAGCTTTAACCACTCCATGGGGCACTTTTATGTATGTCAAAATGCCCTTTGGACCGATGAACGCTGGTGCACCCTTCCAATGAGCTATGGACATAGCCTTTTCAGATGAAATAGGGTACTTCATTGTCATATATCTGGATGATATTACAGTCTATTCCAAGACTAAAGAATAACACCTAAAACATCTGAGAAGAGTGTTTGAAAAATGTAGAAGGTTCGGTCTGTCATTGAATTCCAAAAATACTGTATTTGGGTTACAAGAAGGTAGGATCCTTGGCCACATCATATCTGCGAAGGGAATTGGGATAGACCCACAAAGAGTTGAGGGAATACTACAAATCACACACCCGAGAAACATCAAAGAGTTACAATCCTTCATTAGGAAAATTTACTTCTTAAGGAGGTTTATTCCTAATTTAGCTGAACACCTCAGGAATATGAAAAACATGTTAAGGAAAGGTGTAGGAGTTAAATGGACTTTTGAGGCTAAGAAATATTTTGAATTAGTTAAACTTGCACTCACCCGAGCTCCTGTCCTAATCAACCCTGATTTCTCAAAGGATTTCCTGATATTTTCATTCACCTCCGAGCATACAGTGGCTGCAGTCTTATTGCAGAAAACCTCAGAGGGAATGGAACAACCTATTGCCTTTTTCAGTAAAGCTCTGAGGGATGCACCCTTGAAATACAACATAATGGAAAAACAGGCCTATGCCTTGGTAAAGGCCTTGAAAGACTTTAGGGTGTACATACTACATTCCCACACCATACCCTACGTGCCACACATAGTGGTTAAAGACATCTTGTCCAAAGACCCAGATGGGAAGAGGGGAAAATGGATTGTTGTCATCCTAGAGTATGATCTTGAGATAAAACCCACAAAACTGATCAAAGGTCAGGGCTTAGCCCAACTAATGGCTGAATCAAATTTACGAGCCCTTGACATAAACATGGTAGATGCCTTGGATGAGCCAGGAGGATTGCCTGATCCCACTGTTGAGGAGAAGTTTCAAAACTCTCCATGGTATTATGACATTCTGTATGTGCTCACACACCTCAATGCTCCTCCTGAACTGTCAAAGACCAAGGCCAGATTCCTAAAGCTAAAATCCAGAAGCTACTTCATATTGAACGAATGTTTATACTGGAAACATACAAATGGCCTATTGCTTAAATGTTTTCTTGAAACTGAGGTAGAGAGGATTAAACAAGAGTTCCATGCTGGAGAGTGTGGAGGCCACTTGAACTGGAAAGCCACTGTCAACAAAATACTCAGAGCTGGCTACTATTGGCCTACACTCTTTAATAATGTCCATAAGATGAGAATTTCCTACCATAAATGCTAGATTTTTGAAGGCAAAAGAAAGCTCCTCCCCCTCCCTTTACAACCCATCACTGTTGAGGGTCCCTTTATGCAATGGGGCCTATATTTCATAGGAGAGATATACCCTGCTTCTTTTGCACAACACAAGTGGATCTTAACAGCCACAGATTACTTCACTAAGTGGATAGAGGCCATACCTACTAGGAATGCCACAGATTCAGTCATGATTAGGTTCCTAGAAGACCACATCCTCTCTCGGTTTGGCTACCCAAGGAAAATAATCACTGATAATGCTGCTGCTTTTGGATCCAAGAAAATGGTTGATTTTTGTCACAGGTATAAAATGGCACTCGGTCATTCAACTACCTATTACCCACAAGGTAATGGCTTAGCTGAATCATCAAACAAGAGCCTGGTGACCATCATCAAAAAGCTGTTGGAAGAGAACAAAAAGTCATGGCATAAAAAGTTAGTGCATGCCCTATGGGATGACAGGCTTAAAACAAAGAAATCCATTGGCATTTCACCATACCAGCTTGTCTATGGAACATAAGCAGTGTTTCCTACCAGCCTTGGGGTACTAGTGATTAAACTTGTCCAAGAAATCTAGACAGAGGAAGACAACATGGTGAGAAGGATAAACCAAAAAAATCATCTCCAGCAAACAAGGGAAGAGGTCTATAACAGAGCTATGAAAGTTCAAGAAAATATAAAGAAGTTGTTTGAAAAGAGAACCAAAGATTCTGACTTCAAGATAGGAGATAAAGTTCTGAAGTGGGACTCAAGGAGAGAAGAAAAAGGAAAATGTTAGCCCCCTATAAATTTTTGACGAGCAAACAGGGGACTAAAATGTTTTTGAGCCTTCAAGGAATGCATTTCCTCTGAAAACACATCATCCTTGAAGTCTCCTGTGCCTTTGCCTTTGATAAAATCTCCTCTGTTGATTCCCATTATAAAACCTCTCTGATTGGAAAAATTGTGCTCATACAGGCCTTCATTTGCCCCTGGTACCCGTATAGAATTGTCCAT
This sequence comes from Pinus albicaulis, assembly GCA_034641835.2. NCBI lineage: Eukaryota > Viridiplantae > Streptophyta > Pinopsida > Pinales > Pinaceae > Pinus > Pinus albicaulis. Next base: position 484,775,600 of record CM076575.1, read on the forward strand.
TTCATCCCTTCTTTCCTTTGTCAAATTCCCCCTTTCTTACCCCCAAATTCCCCCCCTAAACCTTCTAATTCATCCCCTTGCCCCTCTTAAACCACACACACATCCTCGGTGTGGTTTAATAACCCCTTCTTCCCTCTATCGTTACCCCTTTTGGCCTTTAATTACATTAAAAATGTGCCAAAAACCATATTTTCCATGTATGTGGGTCTTAGCCCCTGCCGGCTAGGCCAGAACCGTATTCCCCCCCCCCCATGTGGCCTGGCGCTAGAGCCGAGCACTAGCCCAAGGAGTGATTATCTCATATGGATATAGAGTGCGTTTATAACCGTTGATCTAAACATATCGGACGGTGTTCGCTGGCTCCGTAGTGCCCGTGGCCCTCCCCATTCACCTTTCCGATAGCCGATCCACCGTTCATTTCTCGTAGATCAACGGCCCAAAGCCTATCTGTCCCGGTGGTCCCCGCCCCGCTTTCACTGTTCATAAACCATCCCGTTTTTATCGCACCATCTTTCGGAGGTAGGCGGTATTTTCTGATGGGCCAGCAATTCCATACATCATCCGATGTGTGGCACCGGTACGGCTGGAAAACCGCTATCTCATCGCGCGTTATCGTTCGGTATAGGACGTGGAGCGATATGCACGTAGATCGTCTGATCTGGAGCTCTCCATCTGACAGTCATCACTCCACGAAGCTGCGTGGACGTTAACAGGGGAAATCGTACCCACTGGCCCACTATCCATCGCCCTCCGACGTGTTTTCCACTATCGATCTCCTTTGAGATCGGACGGTCCAAATTCATTTGCATGACCTGCCGTTGACTGGTCCTACCACGTCATTTTCCACGTGTCTCCACCGTACATTCACCCGCCCCCGTTATATATTCGTCCCAAGGTCAAAGTTCAATGTTTTTACGTTAAAACGTCCGCCTTGATGTTTTCCCCATGCATTATCCGCTGTGCCATGTTTTCCTCCACAGTAGCGTCTGCAGTCATCATCCTTGTCCACGCCACACTGCCATGGTCACTTTCATCCATACCACCACCTCCATACATGTTTTTCGTAACTGTTTTCGTGTTTTGCAGGTTTATTAGGTGGTAAAACCCGCCATGGTTCATATATGCTATTGTAATGGCGCAGTGTGCAGAGGAAGCTGAATTTAGAGCCCGATATTACAAGGAAATGTTCGGAAAGGTGTCTGCGACATAAATTTCGTCGAAGGATAGAATTAAAGCTCTGCAAAACCTCGCCGACGCTATTAAAGCACAGATTTCGCAGTCAGAGGAAATCTAGAAAGCGGTAAAGAGTATCAGTGGAAAAATAGTGCGTTTAAGGCCTGTAATTGCAGATTTTGAGCCTTAATCCAATTTTTCAAAGACAAGGTACCAGAATCAGAGACACGGTAGATCGTTCAGATGGTCCAATGCACATAAATATAATACTATTAGGGTTTCTGTATCAGCAGAATGTTCTTCCATGAAAGGACACAGTACACATTATTGTTTCAGTCTCCATTGTGTCCAGATGAAGATTTCCGCCCTATCAGTAGTCCTACACCATCAGAAGAATTTGTTACACGGTATGGCAGACCCTAGCATCATTATTCCGCCTTTTTGTGCAATTCACCAGAACACTGCAACGAGTAACAAAGATAAATGCTCAGAATTAAAACCGAGTGGAGCCTCGGCCATCCTACTGCTCCAGAATTTAATGCTGCAATTAAAATTTCATCTACTCATGTTGATTCTCTTCTCCTATAAGAACTCCCAAGAGAAATTGTAAAGGTTTTTGTTCCGCTGCTGCCGTTGCTGTTAGAGGGATTCATTCTGACTGTTAGAACAGTCTTGGGAGGGATTATCATAGTAGTTGCTATGTAGTAGGCTGGGAGGAGAAGTTTGGATTGTATTTAGCCATTGAGCTCAGATGTATGTGACTGGTTTTGCATCATTAATCAAGAAAATTTCACAGGATCTTGGTCTATTACTAACGGTGATTTTTTCCTATCTCTGTGTTTAATTCATTTCATTTCATTTCTACTGGCTTGCATCAGAATATTGGCATAGGATTTACCCTTGTTAGGACCCTATGTTTCTGCTCTCCTTGCCTTTAATGTTTCTCTGCTAAATGTGTTGTCTGAGGATTGGTTTCAGTTAATTTAACCAGTGTAGTAGTTCCTTATGGTGCTAGCTGATGTATGAGTTAAATGAATCTGTTATTAGATGTTCTTGCTGGGTTTAAGTTGGAAGATTTGGGAACACTGGGGATTAGAGTTAGCCCTGTCCACTAGGATCCTTGTGTGATCAGCTGGCCTTTCTAAGATATCTCTGTTAAACTTATCTTTGTTTTCCCTTGGAGCATGCTAAAGATGACCTGGAGTTAAATGACCTCTGGTCCGATCTATAAGATGCCCCTTTGTCCCTCCTTTGAGAGTTTCCTATGAGTATGTCCAAGTAGTTCTGGAGTTAAATGACCTCTGACCTGATCTATAGATAGAAATTAGGTTGCTTTCCTTCTTTCACTTTCAGTCCTTAATGTTTCCATCCCACCATCTAATCTAAAAGATCCTTTAGTATTAGATGACTTGCCCTCTGAAAGCTTTGGCTAGTTGTTGCAAGTAATTCTCCTTTCATGACTCCATAGCCCAATGGATGGCACTTTCTTGACCTATCCTCTTTGCTGAAACATCCTGCTATTTTAATGTTCCTTTTTTCCCATTACTTTCTTAGTCCATGATCTCATGACCAACCCAGCAACCAACCAACCAAATCATTTAAAACCCCCCTCTGTGCTTCATACCTAGCCTAATACCTCATTGTGAGCTTTCAAAGAAATACCATTATTTGCTCTATATTGGAGAGATCCCTCTCCGGGTCCAGGAGGGCTAGATCCTAGGGCCCCAAAGTGGTTCTGATGTTGTCTCATCTTTTGGTATTGCCAATCTGGCCAAAACATGGGAACCCCAACATAATGGCGACTCCACTGGGGACTGAGTGCATTTCACCTTAAAAATTCTTACGCACTCAAAATACCCAAGAACTCTGGTTAGACTGGCATTCAATTGCTGATGGTGGACATCATCCTGCTTCAAACATTCATATACATCTACCTTGCGACTCCACACTCCACACTCCCTATGATCCAAAGACCTAATGACTCCACTGGTAGAAGACTCTGAACTGGTTGAGAAGATACAGTGACCTCTTTATGATTTACAAACATGCTTCCATGCATACAGAGAAGATATGCCCCAATGAGCAGGGAGCATATCCCTGGATTCCCACACAAAATGCCTGAAGTGGACTGGTTAAAAAACCTGCCTACCTTTCAGGGTGAAAATGCTGAGGACCCCTTGCTACATCTCATCAAGTTTCATATACATGTGTGGAGATTTAAAGTTGAACGGCATGAATACTGCCTAATGAAAATGTTCATGGCAACATTAGAAGGAAAAGCTAGGGTCTGGTATGAATGGTTAGAACCTCGGAGTTTGTTTTCTTTAAGGGACATGAACCAAGTATTTTACAAGAATTATAAAGGAAACTCTCCATCCTTATCATGGGATTGTTGTGATCAATCTCAGAATATCATACAGTATCTGTTAGGTATTGATGAGGATTTGGTTAATATGCATCCTGAAGATCTATTAACGACCATTCAAGATTTTCATATGCATCCTAGCTATCACAAGAACATAGATGAATCAACTAAGGAAGAAAAAATTCAAGAGACTGTGGAAATTCTTCAAGACATTCCTGAAAACTCAGATGTTTATTTATCATCCCTTATAGTTGAGGCTCAAGATGACATCCTGCCTCAAATCCAGTCTTTAGAGGAAACAGAGAGCTGCTGCACTTCTGCACAAAGGAACACAAGACCATATTCCCCTTTGACAGAAGAAGAAATAGATCATATCATCAATAGACAGCCAACATCTGAATTGTTTTACAGATCAGACATCCTTGTCCATTCATCTGATGAGCTTTGCTTGGAAAGCTCACATGTAAATCAGAGTGAAGAAAAATCTGCTGATAATCCAGTATGTCTGATTGGTAGCATTACTTACATTCATGATTTTCCTATTTTTGATCTATCTGATGATGATGTTCTCCAAATAGAATATTATCTTGCAGGGTCATCATTAGTAGATTTATGTGAGGAAAATAAGTTCCCTTTACTTCTAGAAGGTAATGAGCAAGTGCAGGCTATTTATGATACCGATGAAGAAATTTTTAAGAGTGCAGAAGATGGTGAAGGATCTCTAGATCTTGGCTTCACTCCATTACAACTCGTCAGTAATGGTTTTTACATGATTGAAGGTAAGCAACCATTCATCTCAGAAGATGAAGAGGAAAACAAGGAAGCAATTTTTGAGCAGACTGAAAATAGGGAGTTTTCTCTTGAAGAAGAGGAAGAAATAGATGAAACCACTGCTCAAGAATACATGGATCTCTTCACAGAGCTCATCACCTCAGAGAAGAATACATCAGAGCTCCAAGAGGACAACACATCCATATATGATGAGTCCTCCAGTTCAGAAATGGAAGAATATGATGGAGATTCTCTTTCTCAAGAGAGTATTATTCTTGATCCAGTGGAAGAAGAGGAAATCCTGGTTGAAGCCTGCCTGCCAGATATTCATAACCAGGTATCATTTCATGATCCTTATGCACATTTCCTGCACACATTTGAAGAAGGATAAAAGGTCTTTTTGAGCAACATGTTGCAAACATAAAAGAAAATTTTTCAAAGCTGCTGTTATTGGATAAAAAGAGTGGGAGCTACCCTGCCTGTTCAGCCTGCTCAAGGAGTTGAGCAAGGAAGACCAATCATGGGATCATTTGATAGAATGTTTGCATTGGAAGACAATGTTTGTAAGCTAGACTTGTAAATATTCCAGTTAGAGTAGGGTAGGTAGGAAAAGTTCAATAAAGCTCAGCCTGTGAGCATGTAGTTAGTCGTTTTTAATGTCTACAAAGTCCAGCAAGCCAGACAGTTTAATCCTGGCTTGACTTTTTTTCAATTTATGTTTTAGAATGTAGAGAAGAAATCTTCTAGATAGTTTAATCCCATCAGATATTAGATTAGGTAGAGAAACTATGAGACCAACAGTTTAATCTGGTCTCATGGAGTAATAAGGGTAGAAATAGAATAGGTTTATTTTCTGTTGATGAAATAAATGATGTAAAGGGTCTGCTAGTCCAAATGCACCCTAAAAGAAAAATGCTAGGATTGTAGTCTGGGTAGGTAGATTGTTTGGGAATTTTTACTGCTGATATGATTTCTTCATGATTTGTGGCATCTGATCTAAATATAGAAAGGGATGTGCCAAGCAGTAGGCATCTGGCCTACACCAAAGATTTATTTTCTGAATTCTTGACTCCTTCAAGAAGAAGCCATCCCCATGTGGAGCCACTGTTAGCCCCCCATAAATTTTTGACAAGCAAACAGGGGGCTAAAATGTTTTTGAGCCTTCAAGGAATGAATTTCCTCTGAAAACACATCATCCTTGAAGTCTCCTGTGCCTTTGCCTTTGAAAAAATCTCCTCTGTTGATTCCCATTATAAAACCTCTCTGATTGCAAAAATTGTGCTCCTATAGGCCTTCATTTTCCCCTGGTACCCCTACAGAATTGTCCATTTCATCCCTTCTTCCCTTTGTCAAAGTCCCCCTTTCTTACCCCCGAATTTCCCCCCTAAACCTTCTAATTCATCCCCTTGCCCCTCTTAAACCACACACACATCCTTGGTGTGGTTTAATAACCCCTTCTCCCCTCTATCGTTACCCCTTTTGGCCTTTAATTTCATTAAAAATGTGGCAAAAACCATATTTTCCATGTATGTGGGTCTTAGCCCCCGTCGGCTAGCCCAAAACTGTATTTCCCCCCTATGTGGCCCGGCGCTAGAACCGAGCGCTAGCCCAAGGAGCGCTTATCTCATATGGATATCAGGCGCATTTATAACCATTGATTTAAACATAATGGAAGATGTTCGCTGGCTCCGTATCGCCCGTGGCCCTCCCTGTTCACCTCTCCGATAGCCGATCCACCGTTCATTTCCCACAGATCAATGGCCCGGAGCCTATCTATCCCGGTGGTCCTCGCCCCGCTTTCACTGTTCATAAACCATCCGGTTTCTATCGCACCGCCTTTTGGAGGTAGGTGGTATTTTCCGATGGGCCAGCGATTCCATACATCATCCGACGCGTGGCACCAGTACGGCTGGAAAACTGCTATCTCATCACGCGTTATCGTTTGGTACAAGACATGGAGCGATATGCACGTAGACCATCCAATCTGGAGCTCTCCATCCGGCGGTCATCGCTCCACGAAGCTGCGCAGACGTTAACTAAGGCAATTGTACCCACTGGCCCACTGTCCATCGCACTCTGACGTGTTTTCCACCATTGATCTCCTTTTAGATCGGACGGTCCAGATTCATTTGCATGGCCCGCCGTTGACCGGTCCCGCCACGTCATTTTCCACGTGTCTCCACCGTACATTCGCCCGCCCCCGTTATATAATTGTCCCAAGGTCAAAGTTCAGTGTTTTTACGTTAAAACGTCCACCTTGATGTTTTCCCCATGCATTCACCGCTGTGCCATGTTTTCCTCCACAGTAGCCTCTGTAGTCATCATCCTTGTCCACGCCACACTGCCATGGTCACTTTCATCCATACCACCACCTCCATACATGTTTTTCGTATCTGTTTTCGTGTTTTGCAGGTTTATTAGGTGGTAAAACCCGCCATGGTTCATATATGATATTGTAATGGCGCAGTGCGCAGAGGAAGCTGAATTTAGAGCCCGATGTTAGAAAATTATATATTATGGAGCAATGCAACACATAAAATATGCGGAAAATACAAGCACAAAAAACACATAAAACCAGAGAGACAGAGATATACGTGGTTCACCCAGTTTGGGCTACGTCCACCCCGAACAGCCAGTCCTTCCTTTCTATTATCCAACAAAAAATGAAGAGACAAAACCTACAGCAGATCCGCTGTAATATCCTCTGTTCTCTCTCACAGTCTCCCTCTCTGTTTCTCACTCCGAGAATACACTCATAATACACAGCCGCAATACAATGCCCTCATATATACAAGGGGGTTGCCTTCTAGGGAAAAAAAACCTAATCTAAACATAACTTCTACCGTCAGATCATTTGCCTAATGAACGGCCCAGATTGACTAGAAATTACTATACTTTTACAAGGAAATTTTACATCTATTTTTAGCTTCGGGGGCGCTGCCCCCAAAAGCCCCCACCAAGGGGGGGGCTCCGAAAAGCGCTGCTGCCCCCCCATGGACCCCCCACGACACCGATTAATTACGGGTGGCGTTACCGCCCATTTTAAGGTACAGGGGTCCAATGATGTGATACAAAGTAAACAAGATAATCAGGCTCCACACCCAACACCCGATATTATAGGGAAATGTCCGGATAGGTGTCTGCGACATAAATTTCGTCGAAGGACAAAATTAAAGCTCTGCAAAACCTCTCTGGTGCCATTAAGGAAAATATTTCACAGTCAGAGGAAATATAGAAAGGGGCAAAGAGTATCAGTGTAAAAATAGTGCGTTTAAGGCCTATAATTGCAGATTTTGAGCCTTAATCAAATTGTTCAAAGACAAGGTACTAGAATCAGAGACACAGTGGATCTTTCAGACGGTCCAATGCACAGAAATTTAATACTATCAGGGTTTCCGTATCAGCAGAATGTTCTTCCATGAAAGGACATGGTACACATTATTGTTTCAGTCTACATTGTGTCCAGATAAAGATTTCCGCCCTATCAGCAGTCCTACACCATCAGAAGCATTTGTTACATGATATGGTAGACCCTAGCATAATTATTCTGCCTTTTTGTGAAATTCACCAGAACACTGCAACGAGTACCAAAGATAAATGCTCAGAATTAAAACCGAATGGATCCTCGGCCTTCGTACTGCTCCAAGATTTAATGCTGCAATCAAAATGTCATCTACTCATGTTGATTCTCTTCTCCTATAAGAACTCCCAAGAGAAAATTGTAAAGGTTGTTGTTCGGTTGCTGCCATCGCTGTTAGAGGGATTCATTCTGACTGTTAGAACAATCTTGGGAGGGATTAGCAGAGTAGTTTTTATGTAGTAGGCTGGGAGGAGAAGTTGGGATTGTATTCAGCCATTGAGCTCAGATGTATGTGACTGGTTTTGCATCATTAATTAAGAAAATTTCATAGAATCCAGGTCTATTACTAGCGGTGATGTTTTCCTATCTCTGTGTTTAATTCATTTCATTTCGTTTCTACTGGCTTGCATCAGAATATTGGCATAGGATTTACCCTTTTTAGGTACGCTATGTTTCTGCTATCCTTGCCTTTAATGTTTCTCTGCTAAATGTGTTGTCTGAGGATTTGTTTCAGTTAATTTAACCAGTGTAGTAGTTCCTTATGCTGCTAGCTGATGTATGAGTTAAATGAATCTGTTCTTAGATGTTCTTGTTGGGTTTAAGTTGGAAGATTTGGGAACACTGGGGATTAGAGTTAGCCCTATCCACTAGGATCCTTGTGCGACCAGCTGGCCTTTCTAAGATATCTCTGTTAAACTTATCTCTGTTTTCCCTTGGAGCATGCCAAAGATGACCTGGAGTTAAATGACCTCTGGTCCGATCTATAAGTTGCCCCTTTGTCCCTCCTTTGAGAGTTTCCTATGAGTATGTCCAAGCAGGTCTGGAGTTAAATGACCTCTGACCTGATCTATAGACAGAAATTAGGTTGCTTTCCTTGTTTCACTTTTAGTCCTTAATGTTTCCATCCCACCATCTAATCTAAAAGATCCTTTAGTATTAGATGACTTGCCCTCTGAAAGCTTTGGCTAGTTGTTGTAAGTAATTCTCATTTCATGACTCCATAGCCCAATGGACGGCACTTTCTTGACCTATCCTCTTTGCTGAAACATCCTGCTGTTTTGTTCCTTTTCTCCCATTACTTTCTTAGTCCATGATCTCATGACCAACCCAACAACCAACTAACCAAATCATTTAAAACCTCCCTTTGTGCTTCATACCTAGCCTAATACCTCATTGTGAGCTTTGAAATACATACCATTCTTTTCTCTATATTGGAGAGATCCCTCTCCGGGTCCAGGAGGGCTAGATCCTGGGGCCCCAAAGTGGTTCTGATGTTGTCTCATCTTTTGGTCTTGCCATTCTGGCCAAAACATGGGAACCCAAACATAAAGCATGAAAAGTTTGAAAGTTTGTGGCAGGGTCCATACATCATCCAGGCCACTGTGGGTCCAAATGCCTTTTTTCTACAAGAACTAGATGGCACAGAGCTGTTTGGGGGTCCTTTCAATGGCAGGATGCTCAAACACTACTTCTCCTGATTTCCAATTTCCAGTTTCCATTTCCATTATAAATACCATTGCTGCGTTTTTTTTTCAAGAAAAAGAGAAAATGTTGCAAAAAATAGAGAGAAAAGAGAGGTTCAGACATGCTCAAAACATGAACCTCTGAGGTACAAAAAATCTGGTCCTAACATGTCCAAAATCTGAACCAGCAACTAAGGGAGAATCAGCTCTAACACCCCCAAAACCAGAGCTGAAATGAAAAAGAGAAAGTGACTCTAACAAGCTCAAAACTCGAGTCACAAAGGAAAGAAGGATGATTTAAAACTTCAGATTTCAAGCCTTCAAGATTTTTTATTTTTTATTTTTTATTTATTTTTTTATTTTTTTCAGTTTTTTGCAAGTTTTTGTCCATGTGCAACTGTATTTATGCCTTGGATCCACAACAAACTAGACTGTCTAATCCTAGTTTGACTGTTTTTAAATTTCTGTTGGAGAATGCGGAGAAGAAATCTGCTGGACAGTTTAATCCAAGCAGATGTTAGATTAGGTAGAGAAACATATGAGGCTAACAGTCTAATATGGTCTCATGGAGTAGTAAGGGTAGAAATAGAATAGATTTATTTTATTGTTTGTAAAAAATAAATGATGTAAAGGGTCTGCTAGTCCAAATGCACCCTAGAAGAAAAAATGTTAGGACTATAGTCTGGGTAGGTAGATTGTTTGGAATTGTTTCTGTTGATCTATCATGTTTGTGGCAGCCAGAATCAAAGAAGAAAGATGGCTCAAGCAGTAGGCATCTGGCCTACCTCAAAGATAATTTCTAGATTCTTGACTCCTTCAAGAAGAAGCCATCCCCATGTGGAGCCACTGTTAGCCCCCTATGAATTTTTTGATAAGAAAACAGGGGGCTAATTTTTTTTATGAGCCTTCAAGGAATGCATTTCTCCTGAAAGCACATCATACTTGAAGCCTCTTCATGCTATCTGCCCTTTGATTATTTCCCTCTGCTGTTCTTAAGAAAATAAGCCTCACTGATTGAGAAAATTGTGCTCCAAAAGGCCTTCGTTTGCCCCTTGTACAGAATTCTCCATTTCATCCCTTTTTCCCCTTTTTCAAAGCCTCCCTTTCACCCTAAAATCCCTCCCCTAGTCCTTCCAAACCATCCCAAAATCCCCTCTAAACCATACACACACCCCTTGTTTGGTTTAAAAACCCTTATTCCCTCTATCGTTACCCTTTCCTAGCCTCAAATTGCATTACAAATGGGCCAAAAAACCCATCCTCGGCCTTGTAGCAGGCCTAGACCCTTGCCAGCTAAGCCCCAGAACCTTTCCCCCCCACATGACCTGGGCGCTAGAACCAAGCACTAGTCCGAAAAGCACTTAGCACGGTTGTGTATCGGGTGCAATACCCGTCATCAATCTAAACAGATCTGACGCTCTTCGCAGATCAGCAACGCACCTGTGCCCCCCGTTCACCACCCTGATTGCATATCCACCATTCGTTTAATCCGAAAATCAACGGTTATTAGTACATTTGCCTTGGTGGCCCCCGCACTGCGCATTGTTCAAAAACCAGCGGTTTCTATCGCACCGCTTTTAAAAGGCGAGCAGTATTTTTCATTTCGCAGCGATGCCATTCACCGCATGACACGTGTCTCTGAGCACTGCTTATAAACCACCCCCCATCGCACGTTAAAGTTCGGTGTTTTACCCGAAGTGATATGCACGTATGCCGTCCGATCTGAAGCAGTTAATCCAACGACGATCGCGCCACAAAGATGCCTGCGAGTTAGCCCAAGGAAAAAGGGTACCCTAGCCCACCATATGTCGCTCTCTGATGCGTTTTTCACCGTCGATCTCCTCCTGAGATCGGATGGTCAGGATTAAATGCATGCCCCTCCATTGACCAGCTCCCGCCATGTCACCATTTCATGTGTCTTTGTCGCATTTTCGCCCGTTCCTTTATATATTCCATTCTACGGTCAAATTTAAAGGTTTTGCATTTAAATTTTCACTCTCGCCACCTTCCAACTTCATCTCCCGCTGTTCCACGGCATTCATCCACAATATCCTCTGCATTCGTCATCCTCATCCATGCCGCATTGCCATTTTCGCAGTCATCCATAGCATCCGACCCCATGCACGATTTCTTAACGTGTTTTTTTGTTTTGCTGGGTTACAGGCAGGAGGAAAACCGCCATGATTCACATTCACCATTACAGTGGCACAGAGCGCAAAGAATATCACGTGCAGGGATCGAAAATATGAAAAAAGGCCTGGGAAAGCGTTATGACATGACTTTCATTAAAGGAATAGGGTTAAACTCTATAAAACCTTTCCAGAGCCATAAAAGCGCAGATTTCACGGACAAAGACATTAATGGAGCGGCAGAGAAGTTTCAGTAAGATATCAGGGAATTCAATGTTCAGTATTGAGGATTTTAAACATTAATCCATGGTTTAAAGGGAAAAATACCAGATTGAAGACCCCATGGATCACTCAGAAGGTCCAATGCATAGAAAACCGTATCATCAGGGTGTTTATATCAGTGGAATGTATCCTCCAGAGAAAGGACACATTACTCATTACTGTTTTAGTCTACGTTGCATCCTTGAGAAGTTTTCCTTCCTGACAACGGTCCTATGCTAGCAGAAGCATTTGTTACATAGTATGGCAAACCCGAAATCATTGATATTCTTTGTTCAGTTCACCAGAGTATTGCAGAGGTGCTACAACAAGTACATCAAAGACATACCTGGAGTAAATTGCAGCCTGACGAAGACCACTCTTTCATCTAAAGAGTACTAGAGATAAATGCCCAAAATTTAAAATAGAATGGGGCCTTGGCCCTCTTCCTCTTCTGAGTTTTAATGCTACATTTGGTTTTTCACCTACCTCCTCAGCTCCTCTTTCAGCTATAAAATTCATGAAAAAACTGATTGTAAGGTTGTTGATCGGATATCTGAGAATTGCATGTTGTTTCTCTTGAGACATAGTCTATGTGAAAAGTTGTAAGATATGCTGAGGAAGATGTTTTCAGGCTGAATATCAAGCTGTTGGAAATGTTTTACATGACTAGTGTTGTTCTTTAATATGACAAGCACATTTCTTTGAATCCTGATTTAAAGCAGCGGTGATGTTTTTTCTATCTTTATATTTGTTTTACCTTGTATTTCATTTCATTTCATTTCTTCTGGCACGCATCAGAAATATGGCATAAGATTTACCCTTGTTAGGTACCCTATGTTTCTACTCTCCTTGTCTTCAATGTTTTTGTTGTATGTGTTATCTCAGGATTGTTTTCAAGCTAATTTAACAAGTGTAGTGGTCAAAACATATGATGCTAGCTGATGTATGAATTAATGAAACTGTTCTCAGATGTTCTTGTCAGGCTTTAATTAAATGAATAGGAATACTGGGAGTTTAGAACTTTGTTTCTTTCTCACTAGAGTCCTTTTCACTTGATTAAACCTTTCTAAGTTCCCTTAAGCTGGAGGCTGAATCATTGAGAGTTCAAAGTCTCTCTCTCATCTCAGGTTTTCAACTTTGTGTCTTGAATCTTTAATGTTCCTTGTCTGAAGAGTTAACCTTCTGGGTTTTGGATCATAGGTGTCTAATGGCATGTCTTGTCCCTAGATCTGATTTCTGAAAGGTCACCTTGGAGGTTTCCTTGCTTTCACCCTCTCCCTTACCTTTCATGCCACACTATCATATTTAAGATCCAATTCTTTAGATGACTAGCCCAACTAAAAGCCTGCATATTGAATAGCAAGTAAACCCTTTCCTGACTCCATTTCCCAATGGTCCTGATGTTCCTCTGAATTATCTCTCCTTTGCCTAAAACCTTCTTTTCTCAACCTTGTATTATACTGAACCCTTCTTTCCTGATCCCCAACAAACAAACAAAATCAAACAAACAAACCCCGAGCCTATAACTAGCCTAAAATCTTAACACCGAGCTTCAAAGACATAAAACCTTCGCTTATATAGAGAGATCCCTCTCTGGACCCAGGAGGGCTAGATCCCGAGGTCTGAAAGTGGTTCTGATGTTGTCACATATTTTGGTCTTGCCAATCTGGCCAAAACATGGGAACCCCAACACAACTATTCAGTTGTTGAGCCTTGGTACGGTCCTAATAGAAGTCAAGGAAATGCCTTGAGCCTTTTTGACTGACAGTCTAGAATATCAAATTGCTATGGGGAGGGGAAATTAGTTATTTATAGCCTGGTGAAAGATATTTACAATGATGTTTCCCACCTTTTTCTACCTACCTTTTCATATCCTCTAACATTTTTTCCTTTTATTTTAATCAGGCACATTTGAACTAGCAACCTTATAACCTTTTATTCTTTTTGAAAGCAGTAAACTATCTAATTCTACACTTATTGCATCCAAGAATCCAGATTAAATTATTGGATTCTTTTATTCTCTACCTAATTACTGAATTTTCATGAGTAAACTATATGAAAATTGTTTATTCTCTATCTACAACATTTGAAATTGAAATATAACGAGTCAAGATTAAATTGTTCAACTCATCACAGATTATGGCATTTATTGACACTCTGCCCTAATCAACTGTTAAAGGTAAAATTAGTGGCATTTAGACTTGCACACTTTCATGTTTTATTCATCTTGTTTCTTTTGGGGTATATTATTTTTTCTAAGTCCTTTGATTTTTCTTTTTAGGAATTTTTACCCTCTTTTTAATTTTTTTGATTTTTTATTTTTTACAAAATATGGGAAAATAACTTGTAGAAAGCAAAGTTTGTACATATTTACAAGACTACCATCAGTCAAGTCAAAATTATGAATCCTATATTTATAGGTTACTAACATCAGCTTCACTCGGGGATGGAATTTCCTGGTGGAATGTCAAGAACTCTGAGATCAGTAGCCTTAAACTTTAACCTTGGTGATCCTGTAATTGGCTTTTGATTTCTGCAACAATTCATACTTATGATATTTTATACTGCAAAGCTTAGGGCCTTCTCTTCGGGCTTCAACTTTGTAGACAAAATCTGCAATCCAATCTACACACTTGCAATGAATATTTACAATGATAAAGTAAATTAATCTAACTGTTGAGTGACTCTGAAGAATAGTAGTGTTTCAGCATCCTACCATTCACTGGTCCTTCTTGAAGTTCTATTCCATCCAAATTCCTGATGAAAAAAGAGTTGTTACTTCTATAACCATATATCACATAGGGTCCTTGCCGTAGAAAGTCAAAATTTCCATGTTTGCCTTTATCCTCTCTCAGTGAATTCCATCTCAAAACTTGATCTCGTATGAAAAAATCATCTTCTTTAACCCTTTTGTCAAAAATCTTTTTGATTTTATCATGTAAAACTTGTGATTTTTCATAAAATTCTTCCCTAGTTTGTTGAAGATGTATGGTTTCATTGATTCTTCATTGAATATAATTTGTTTCGACCTGCGATTCCTGGATAATCTTCATGACTGGAACACCCAAGGAAGAGGGGAAAACTAGTAGGAATGGCTTCTATCCACTTGGTAAAGTAATCTGTAGTAGTTAAAATATATTTATGTTGGCCTGAGGATGGAGGGTGGATTTCACCAATGAAGTCTAACCCCCATCGTTGAAATGAATTTTTAGTAGATATAGGCTTAAGAGGTAAGGGCAATAGTTTCTTTTTCCCTTCAAAAATTTGGCATTTGTGACAGGAGGTAACAAATATTTTGACATCAGAAAATAAAGTTGGCCAATAAAAACCAACTCTCAGTATTTTGTCTGCTGTACTCTTCTAGTATAGGTGGCCTTCACAGTCACCTGCATGAAATTTATCAAGAATTTTTTCAGCCTCTGATTTTAATAAACAATTTAGTAAAATCCCACTATTTTCTTTCCAGTAAAGTGCATTGTTTAAGATACAAAACCTCATTGCTTTCTATTTGATGAATCTTGATTTGGTTTTAGTTAACCTAGGAGGAGCTTCTAAATGTGTGAATACAAAGATAATATCAGAGTACCATGGTGAGTCTGGATAAGCCTCACTGATCAATGGAGTCACCATCTCCTCCTGGTCATCTATTTGTGCAATGAAATTTATATCTAAAGCATTACAATTGGATTCAGCCATCAATCTTGCTAAACCCTGTCCCTTAATGAGCTTTGTTGGTTTGATTTCCAGATCGTATTCAAGGATAGTGGCAATCCACTTTCCTCTCCGACTATTAGGTCCATCTTGTGTCAGAATATATTTGATTACAACATTAGGGACATATGCAATGATGTGGGAATGGAGTATGTAAACTCTGAAATACTTTATGGCTTTAACCAGGGCTAAAGCCTACTTTTCCATTATATTGTACTTTAGAGATGCATCTCTGAGGGCTTTACTAAAAAATGCAATTGGCTGTTCAAAACCTTGATTTTTTTTTGCAGAAGAACTGTAGCTATGGTATGTTTAGATGCAAAGGAAAATATTATGAAATCTTTTGTATAATCTGGGATGATGAGGACTAGTGCTTTTGTTAAGGCCTATTTTATGGTTTCGAAAGATTTTTTGGCTTTTATAGTCCACTTTATTGCAGAGTCCTTTTTAAGCATATTGTTGAGTTCTTTTATGATTTCAGCCATATTAGAGATAAATATTCTTAAAAAATTGATTTTACGCAAGAATTCTTGAAGTTATTTTATGTTTCTTGGTGCTTGAATGTTCAAAATAACTTCAATTCTTGCAGGGTCTATTCTAATGCCTTCCTTGGAGATTATGTGACCTAACAATTTTCCTTTTTCTAGTCCGAAAAGAGTCTTTTTAGGATTTATGGATATACCATATTTTCTACACTTGATAAAGACTTGTCTAAGGTGATCCAAGTGTTTATCATTTGTTTTTGAAAATATAGTAATATCATCAAGATAGATAGCTAAAAATTCATGGATCTCCTTAGCAAAGGTAATATCCATGGCCCTCTGAAAAGTAGCTCCTGCATTTTCAATCCAAAAGGAATTTTGACATACATGAAAGTGCCCCAAGGAGTGGTAAATGAAGTTTTAGTTTGATCATCTTTATGAACTAGAATTTGATTATAATCAGAGAAACCATATAGTAAAGAAATTCTTGAAGAACCTACCACCCTCTGCAAAATATGATCCATTTTAGGCAAGGGGTAATTGTCTTTCAAGGAAGCTTTATTGAGATTTCTAAAGTCTATACACAGTCGAATTTCTCCTATTTTCTTTCTGGTGGGCACTAAAGTAGAAACACAATCAAAATACCTGACTGGTGAAATTATTTGTGCATCAAACATTATTTTAACCTCTTTCTCGATTAAAGGTAACAAAATTGGATTAATCCTTCTTAATTTTTGTTGAAAAGGTTTTTGAATTTCTTTCGAAGGAATCTTATGTTGAATTATGTCTTTGTTGTAAGTTTTCAAATCTTCATAACTCCATGCAAAAACATCCTGGTATTCTTTCAAAAGTTCTATATATTTAACCTTTTCTTCTGATGATAAGGACTTTGATAGTTTGATCATTTTTGGTTTTTCATTTGTTCCTACGTTACACTGTTCTATATCAGACTTGACTGGTTCCATTTTTGGCCTTTTGGGCACATCATTGGAATCAAACAAGTCTTCTAAGGGAGTTAAACCTCTAGGTAAAATGTTATGTTTTAAATCTATCAAATCTGGTTCATCTTCCATCATTTCCTCTATATATACTTTTTCCAAGTCATCTATGTCACTCTGAGTAAATATAGTAGGTCTATCAAAATTATGTACATCTAAATCATCTATTTGATGAAAAATTGAATCTATGTTACAAGGTGAATCTATATTACAATCATTATCAATTTGGCAATTCTGAAACTCTCCCTCATTTTTCAAAAAGTGATAGATTTTTTCATCTTTTGAGAAAATTTGCCAGTATTTTACATTATCTGGAACAATAGGTCTGTGTTTGATTTTAGCATTGTATTTTTGTATTGGTGAAAACTGAAATTTGCAAGTGTTGGAAAAGGTTACTAAACAATGGGCTTGCAGATTCTGTTTTCTAGTAATGATAGCCAACTTTCTTTCTAACAAATCCTCAACCAAATCATGTGCGGTGTCCCTTTATCTGGCCAATCTGGGATTGTGAACAGAGTATTCTGCGTTTATTTGTTTGATAACAAACTCCGAATCTCCCATGATCAAAATTATTTGACCTCCCATTTTTCTAATGATTTGAAGATGTAAGATTAAAGCCTCATTTTCAGCCATGTTATTGGTACACTTGAAATTCAATCTAAAGGCATGTCCTTGGGAATGGCTAGTTTCAATGTTGGTGATCCATACACCAGCTCCAGCTCCTGATTTATTCACTGATCCATCAAAATCCAAATGCCATAAAGCTTCATGACCAATTTAATCATCCATTATTTTAGGCTTTATATCAGCGAGTTCAGTTTGGATATTATTATGATTAGAGTTACAAAGAATAAAGGAATCAAGATCAGTAGGAGTTGAATAGATTGGGTAATTGGTAGGTCTTTCAGCACTGCTGATCATAAAATTCATTAAGGTTTCTTTGTAAGTATTTTTGGGCTGTCCAAATACCAAAATAGTGGCATAACTCATGTCAAGTTGTAGAGATCCTTGCAACTTTTCTCTCCATGAGTGAGAAAGAAGCATACCATATTTTGGCGGGATATCAGCTACCACAACATCCATGATCATGCTTTTACTAGGATATTGGACCAAGTTTACACACAAATATTTAATCAATCCTATGCATTGGAGTTTTGATGAATCAAATGAGAACAGATCCTTATATGGACGGGTTATGTCTAGATTCAGGGATTCCATTATTGCTCTGGGCATTAGATTATGGGAAGCTCCAGTATCTAGCATTGTATTGTGTAATATCTGATCATGTACAGTAAGACTTAAGTAAAATGGAGGTACTAACCCATATGAATGCTTACCATCTACATTTGGACCAAAGATTAATTCAGGTCTATCATCACTCATATTAGTTGTATCCTCATTTTCATTTAAATTCAATGTTTCAATAATAATAGATCTATACAAGACATTTTTAGCCAATTCAACTAAAGGAACGACTATCTTCAACTTAGATATTTCAGATTGAATGTTAAATGTTGACTGAGAATTGATAGCTTGAATTATTTCATCTTTTGGAACTGTTGTTTGGGATGATTTTTCTTGTGTTTCAGCAGTTTTACCTTTAGCTTGAGATTTTATTTTATCTTCTGTTTGAGTTTCCTGATTTCTGCTATCTTTGATTATTTTTTCAGGAACAGTTTGAGTGTTAACAGATGCTTTGTCATATTTGGAATTCTCAGCTGAAGATTTAGGATTTGATGATTTTGAGTCAGCTGGATTCTTTTTTGGATCAGTAACTGTTGCTGAATTGGTGGCCTTTAGGGTATTAGCATTTTGGGCATCTTTGGAGGATTTAACCACTTAATCAGTGATATCTACAATATTTGGATTAGGATGTTTTTTAGGACTGGGTGGGTTCGAATTTTGTTTATTTTCTCTAGGAATAATCTGCAAAAGTTTTGTTTTGGGAGCCTCTATATTCTTTTTTTTTTGACTTTGTTGAGTTGGAGCATTGTTTTTTGTAGTAGGCTCATTTGTTTTCTTGCTTCTAAGGCTATATTGGTTGTGAATTTCATTGATTTCAAAGTCATAACCTTGCTTATAGTCAAAGGATTCACCAGATTCCACTTTGAACTGTTGTAGCTCAAAGAGTTCCTGATCCTCTCGAGTGAGGAAAATTTTATTGCTTTCATCTATCCCCATAACTATGTTGATGTCTTCCTCATCCTTAACATTGTTTTGAGAACTCTCAGCAAAGTTCTTTTGGAATGGGGGTCTAATGTTTTGATCTGGGGAGGGTTGTTTACCTTTCCTAGGATTGTTTTTTTTTGTAGTTGGGATTCCTGATTTGGGATTGATTATTCCATTGCGGTTTCCTTTCAATGTGGTCTAATCTCTCAACTATTTTTTCTAAAGTTTTGTTAATAAAATCAAATTTACCATCTAAGCTTGAAGTCTCTTCTTTTATGTTGACCCTCCTCTCATTTCTAAGTCTGGCTTTTTTGGCAAGGATATTGATTTCTACACCAACACCATTTAGTTGCATTTGTTCTAGAGTCTCTGCATCCCTTTCTCTATTTTGATAGGCCATGTATACATCAAAAAAATCAGGGAATTTGAGCAGCAAAAAATATGGAGTGAGTTTAAGATCTGCAGGAATAGAATTGTAAATACTGTTGTATCTAGTGAAAAAGTCTTGGACAGACTCATTAGGAGCTCTTTTAACAACATCAAACTCATATAATATTTGTAGGGGATTTTTCTTCTTTTCCCATTTATTTAGGAAAGCTCTATGAAATGCAGCTAAGTCTGCTATACTACCAGAACCTAAATTTCTAAACCATGTTTTCACTTCTCCAGTTAAGCTTTGTGCAAACAACCTCATTCAGACATCAGACTCATCTATCTCATAAATTTCCCAAAAATCATTCATTATGGTGATATGTTGTTGTACAGTAATTTGTGAACAATTATAAAATAATGGGATATCATTTTGGTAATTTTGGGGTATGTCATGGAGGTTTTGAGGTAAGACCAGGGGAGCATATCTAGCTGCCATGGCTTGGAGTTTTGCTAAATTGGGAGTACAGTATTAGTGGCAGGGATAGTGCTGGTTGCAACAGTAGATGTGCTGAAGGCTGTACTTGAAGAACTTGGAAAAGGGGATGAAAAATAAGTGGTATAGCTAGGGAATATAGATGAAGTGCTTATGAAGCTAATGGGTGCAGTGGTAATGGTTGTACTGGACTGAGTAAATGATGGAAATACTACTTTAGGCTGCAAGGGCGGCTCAGGGATGAATGATTCTGTGGATAAACTGGCGGTGGATTGAGGATATGATGAATATATGATCCTAGGTTGCAAAGGCAACTCAGGACTAACAGGCTCTGGGGGTGAACTGATAGTGGAATCTATAAATGATGTGGCAAAATACAGAGTAGAATCTGCTGCTGGAAAGATGGTGGTAGATAATTGAGAAACTGGAGGTTTAAATTGAGACAATAAATTGGCTAATTTGATAGCTTCATCAATGTATTTAATTTCTGTAACACTTACCCTTTCTACTGGACTTTGAATTTCAGTTTTGTTTGATTTTATAGGTGCTGAGATAACTTTCTATTTCTCATTCACAAAAGAATTAAAAACAGGATCTATAACAGTTTCCTTTAAATCAGTTTCAGACTTAGTTCTAAATAAGGATTTTTCAAACTTGAAATCAAATTCAATGTCTGATAAGCTTACTAATTCTTTGGGTAAATAATCAACCTTTCTTAGGGGTACTTCAGTTTCTAAAATAACAGTTTGTTTTTTCTTTTTTACTATCTGGTCCAGATTGTCTACTATATCTGCAAGGTTGGGATCAGGGTTGGATCTAGTATAATAAAATTTCTTTGGAGCCAGAATGATTATTGTATAAATACCCACAACCTTTAAAATTAACCTTAAAGTAGAAAAGATATGTTTTAAAAATCTTCCTCTAAGTTTAAATTTAAAACTGGAGAGTGGTTAGTTCCCCAGTATGGTTGCCAGTATGTTATCACCCTAGTAATTCTCAGGTCGTGGGATTTTGATTTATAGTTAAATAAAACTAGGGGTAATCAAGAACCTCTTTTGAAATTTAGGATCTAGCCTTTCTAAATCCCAGAGAGGGATCTCTCCTCAAGATTTAGCTTGATTTTGTTATAAGATTTTAGGCTAGGTATGATTGGACAATTGGTTTAATTTGAAAGTTTGGTGGGAATAAAAGGTACTTCAAGGTAAACCACAGAGGGATCTACCAGACCATTGGGCTATGGAGTCAACTTCTTGGAAAGAAGAGCTAGGAAATAAGGTCAAAAGAGCAAATTTACTAAGGGCAGGGTAGATGACCTTCAAAGGGATTGAAATAGGCTTTTTGATGAAATGGAAAGATCTGAACAAAAGGGAAATTAAGAATCCTTAATTTACAGAAATGAGGATGAAAGAAAGGGGTCAAACAAGGACTAAGAGCATTTAAGAATTCTTAAGTCCAGTTATCAGCAGAAAACATATCAATGAATAACTAGTAAAAAATAGGGAGCTTTTTAACACTAATCCTATTTAAGCTTTCTTAGTTAATCATTAAAGACAGAAAACATTAAAATGTATGTATGGAACTTTGAAACATAAACAGTGAAAACAGGAAAATACTTGACTTATCTGATCAACACAAGAATCCTGAGTTATGATTTCTGTTTGACTTAGTTCCAGTCTGCTGCTTTACAAATCGACTCACACAAACTCCAATGTATTAAAAAAAAATGTCTATATTAGTCTTGAAAAATTTTATTCCACCCAAAATACTTCAAAGAGTGAAGTATTTATACAAATTCTAAAATAAATATATTGAAAAATATCAAGATTGGTTCACAAATATCTCCAACTGTTTTACATTAATAGAACTTAGGTAAAGGACATTCAAGACTAATGCACCTATTTGGCACTATTTTTTATGGATAGGTGATGACAAAGAGGATAATTCGAATTTGATCCAACTCTTAGTTGATGATTAGGCATCCAAGTCACTAACTGTTTCCTTTCTTTGTGCATTCTGCTCCAGCAATTCTGCAAACTTGGGGTCCAATGATACCTTTTTTTTTCTCCATCCGAAATAGATATGTAAAACGTGAAAGAGGTTATTATGGATAAACATGTTGGTGAATTAAAAGGCTTTCCATTTCCTAAAATTCCTCTCCAGTGGTGCACAATAGGCTCTTCAAAAATATGTGTAAAACAGAGTTTTACAGAGTCTGAAAAATAGGTTGTAAATATGTGCATGTATCTCTCATTCTGAAATTAACATGAAAAAAGTGAGATAGGTTTTTGTATATGGGTCTCTTTGGAACTAAAACCTCCTTCAGTTTTTTAAGATGTGTTTCTGATTGGCCACCATATTCTCTGCAAAATGATGACATAACAGGAATTTTCTGCAAAGTGAGATTTCCAATATTGTTTAATATTTCCCAATCCATAATAGATGTTAGAAAAGTGAGAGATTTTTTGTAGTTGGACACCTTAGGAACATAAACCTCCTTCCGTTTTGTAAAATTCATCTTGGATTGGTCACAATATTTTCTTCAAAATAATGACTTAAACATGATATTTCTACAAAAATGTTCTTTCTTGTTATGTTTTCATCTTTTCACCTTTTTGTTCTTTTAACTGTTTTACTTTCACTTTGGATAAAATTCATTGTTGGTGAAAGTATTTTCATCTCTTTTTACCATTTACTGCCTCTGTATTTACTTTTATTGTTTACCTTTTTACTGCTCTGTAACTTTGTTTTAACTTTCACTCTAACTTTTACTTGATACACTTTAACCACTGATACTCTTTGACTGTTATGTTTTTACTGTCATTGTGAATTCTGATTTCACTTTTACCATTCACTGTTAAAACTTCATCATTTTGATCTCTCTTTGACTTGATTTTGTTCTTTCTTTGTATACAAACTATTTTTTGAATGAAGATATTGAGTTAAAATATGAGAATCTGGAGCAAAAAATTTTGTCAACTAGTATTGAAACTGTTGGCCCAAATCCATATTCTGATAATAACCTACAAAAATCAAACAATTTTTTAATGAAATCCAGGTCTGCAGGGAGGTGTTTGAAGGTTTTTTGAAAGTCCTGCAAAATGGGATCTGTGTTTGGAGGTTTTAACTTTGTTTTTTAGGAATTTTTAGGCTTACTTCTGCAAGATTAGATTGTTTGCAGGAGTAATTTACTTTAACAGAGGGATAATTGAGAAAATATGGCTAAGGATAATCTCTTTTGAGTTTTATTTGCTCAAATTAGGCTTTTGAGAGATGAAAACTGGGCTAAGACAGGAAACAGGGTTTCCTGAATGGTACAATTGTGGAAAAGAAGTCTTTTAATCAATTTGTGTTCGCAATTTGTTTTAAAAAAGAGACTGAAAAATGAGGATTTTGGCTTTAAAGGGGCATACAAATGAATTCAAGCTTCCTTAATTCGTAGGTATTTTGATGCTTTGATAGGGTTTCTGAAGCTTCTGTTGTCAAATTTGGACTTCTGTTGATTGGTTGGAGCCAAAATAGTGTGCTTTGTTATGTCGATAGGGTATCTTCAATTTAAAGTGGATCTTTAAAAGTGGTAAAGTTTAGCTTCGGGGCTTATACATTGGTCAACATAGGCTCGAAATTCTTTTAAAACAGTCAGGGCGAGATTTAAATCAGTAGGGAATGCAACAAACCGATATAATAATGATATATTAAAGTTTAACCTTAAAAAATAATTATATTCAACATTAATTACAAGTTTATTAAAGGCGGGAGGTGGATTTGGTTTTTTGATTGCGAAAAACCGCTGGTTGTTTTCGTGTTGGATTTTCATTGTAAATGGTTTTAACCTTTTCAAACGCGATCGTATAAAAAATTGACACGTCGCATTGGGCGGTATTCAAAAACAACTTTTATCGCATCATTTTTTTACAAACTTTTCCCGATCACTTTTGCTATGCGATATGCAACCTGTGTCATTGGATCTTGAAAGGCAATGCGAACGGTTAGGACGACTTGGGAAGTTGTGGGGAAACAAGGTGGGACTGGGCTTTTTGCTATGCGCCATTGATTTAGTAAGTGATGATCGACGGTTTAAAATCAATGAGAGGAGAAATGGTGAGGCTAGAGGTCGGTTGATCGCACTCAATGCAGATCGTGGATTAGGATTATAAAAATCATCGGAGGGTTGAGGATGAGCACGAGGGCGCTGGGTTAGTTGATGAAGCTTATGTATAAAAGGAGTTTATACATAAAATAAAGTGAATGGGGCGGGTTAATAAAGGGTTTAACCAAGGCTTAAAATTTGGTATACAGGTATATAGCGGGAAAAGAGGGGTAAGGTTAGAACTGTAACCTTGGGTAAAGGTAATGCGGGAACGAGAGTAATGGTGTAAGTATTTTTTTTTCCACGCTATTTTATATACATAGTATGTAAACAAAATGTGCATTTTGCAATTTTTATAACTTTATTATATAGTTTTAGATTTTGAAAGGTCTAAAACCATAGGGGAGCGGGGATATTTTATTATGGGTAATTTTATATCAAAGGGATAATTTCGGGATGTAATTTCGACATGTGAGTAATATCTTTGATATAAAAAGCATATAATAAGGGGTTTTTTTGTGTATATTAAATTAAAATGAGTTATAATAATACGACTAGGATATTTTATAGGGAGTTAATAAAATAAGTTTAATAAAATAAGTTAAATGTTAATATGAAAAGGGACAATGAATACTCAAAAATTCATAAATAAAACTAAGGAAATTAAAAATTAGAATAAAGTTTTCTTTTCATAACTCATTCACTTTTACTTAGTATACCATGTTTTTTGAGGGTTTTATGCTTTGTAAAATGGGGGAAGTTAATTAAATGGGCCTTTATGTAACATTTAAGTAAGAAAAGAGTTCTTACTTATGAAGTAAAATGGTGATGAGTCATGAAGGGGTAAATGATGAAAATTTCTAGGATTAATATAGAAACTTAACATTTTCAACTAATCAGTCATTGAGCCTTGGGTTCGGTCCCAACAGAAGTTAAGGAAATTCCTTGAGCCTGTTTGACTGACAGTCTAGAATATAAAATTTCTATGGGGGGGGGGGGATTAGTTATTTATAGCCTGGTGAAAGATATTTACAATGATGTTTCCTACCTTCTTCTACCTACCTAGTCATATCCTTTAAATTTTTTTTCCTTCTATTTTAATCAGGTGCATTTGAACTAGCAACCTTATAACCTTTTATTCTTTTTGAAAGAAGTACACTATCTAATTCTACACTTATTGCATCCAAGAATCCAAATTAAACTATTGGATTATTTTATTCTCTACCTAACTACTGAATTGTCATGATTAAACTGTATGAAAATTGTTTATTCTCTATCTACAACATTTGAAATTGAAATATAACGTGTCAAGATTAAATTGTTCAACTCAACATAGATTATGGAATTTATTGACACTCTGCCATAATCAACCGCAACACGTAAAAGTAGTTGCATTTAGACTTGCACAATTTGATGTTTTATTCATCTTTTTTCTTTTGGGGTATATTATTTTTTCTAAGTCCTTTGATTTTTCTTTTTAGGAATTTTTACCCTCTTTTTAGTTTTTTTGATTTTTTATTTTTTACAAAATATGGGAAAATAACTTGCAGAAAGAAAAGTTTGTACATATTTACAAGACTACCATCAGTCAAGTCAAAATTATGATTCCTATATTTATAGATTACTAACAGCTCCTGCACAAAGTTTGAAAAGGTTGGTGGTCACTTTTCTTTGCCCTCCAAAGTGTTTACTTTGCATCCATAATCAAAGGAGAATATCAAAAACCTAAATTGGCTAAACCCTAATCTTCATGGAAATCAAACATTTAACCTTCTAGGGCAAGGATTTACCAATTGGAAAGTAGTCATTGGTGTAAAGACACTCAGTACAAGCTAAGCCTCTTTCTAAAATTTGGAAGCATTCCTAGACTTCTTCAATTTTCCATTTGCTAAAATCTTCCCTCACCATCACTAATTTTTCCTCCCTATACCTAAAGGCTCTGACCAAGCTAAAAATCATTTTGTTTTAGGATACAATCAGCCACTATGTTTGGAGAGGAGGTAAATTTCAGTAGTGATGAAGGCCAAAGGCCTATCAAGCCAAAACACAAGGGAGGAAGGACTAACAGGTTTGAGCCTTTAGATACCATTCAAATCACCTCTTCTCCCATGATCCTTGCATGTTTTTATTTCTGTGAGAGGGTTAAATAGGTCCAAAACCACTGAATTTTGACTAGGTTGTTCATTCTTAGCCTAAAAAACCACCAGGTCAACCTAGCAGGAGTAAAATTTGAACTATCATCCAAATCCATTGCTAAAGCCACAGGAATACCAGATATTGGTGAGAGATGATTCAAGCAGAAGAAATGGGCCTTAAGCTACTATGAGCCCTTCCTCAAACCTAGTTATCAACAAGGCTGCAAGACTGTTTTCCCCTTCTCCCACCTACTAGAGAGATATGCCATACTGATGAGGTATATCATCAAGTACTTCACTTGTGAGGGGAGGAACTCTAGGATTTATTCATATCACATAAGGCTGCTAATTGCACTTCGCCAAGGTTAAATTGCTAAACCTACCATACTATCTCTCCCATGCACATACCACATAGGGAAGAGAGATATGTTTGCTGCCTCAAAAAGGAAAAGGGCCATCTCTTCTCCAAATATCAAACCATTGGACAAGGTCAAGGAAAAAATGGAAAGGGGTGCGCAATAGGTAAAGGTAAGGATAAGTAAGAGAATCAATAAACATACTCAAGAGCCTCAATTCATTGATCTAGACAGTGACAATGAGGACAAGGAGATGACCACCAGATTGCTACTCTTACCCAAAGATGCACAACTTAAGGAGTGGGAAAGAGATTTTGAGATGGCACAATGTGTCATTCAGTATTAAAAAAATGAGCACAAGCACTTCAAGAAGGTGAAAAGGGGCCTTGCTCTCCAGAAGAAGATGACCAAGGACTATGCAAAGAAAAAAAATCTTGCTTGTGCCAAAATGAAGGAGGCCCTCATGGAGATAAAAAACCTAAAAGAGGCAAAAAATCATGGTAGCCTTGGATTTTTGGCCAAGGCTTCTCAACAGGTGCCCAAGACCTCTGTGTGCAACACCCTTGGCGCAAAGCACAAATTTGGTGCAGCCTCAACTCACAAACTTTACATTTTTGGATTCCTCTCATCATCAGTAGTCTGCTCACAAAATTTAAGATCATTTGGAGCATTGTTGACTCCCCAAAAGGTCACAAAATACCACAATTTTGACCATTCTGCCTCATTTTCAGGCAAGGTGCTGCGCACAAAGAAGTGTTGGGATAATGGGTTTTTGGGCAGGAAAATGGCACTCATTTGAGAAAAATCAAGAATTTATGGAAATTAGACTTGTTAGTAACCTATAAAAATAGGATTCATAATTTTGACTTGACCAATGGTAGTCTTGTAAATATGTACAAACTTTGCTTTCTGCAAGTTATTTTCCCATATTTTGTAAAAAAATAAAAAATCAAAAAATCAAAAGAGGGTAAAAAGTCCTAAAAGAAACATCAAAGGATTTAGAAAAAATAATATACCCCAAAAGAAAAAGATGAATAAAACATGAAAGTGTGCAAGTCTAAATGCCACTACTTTTACTTCTTGCAGTTGATTATGGCAGAGTGTCAATAAATGCCATAATCCATGATGAGTTGAACAATTTAATCTTAACTTGTCATGTTTCAATTTTAATTGTTGTAGATAACAAATAAGGAGTTGTCATATAGTTTAATCATGACGATTCAGTAGTTAGGTAGAGAATAAAAAGAATCCAACATTTTAATCTAGATTCTTGGAGGAAATAAGTTAGAATTAGATAGTTTTACTGCTTTCAAAAAGAATAAATGTTTTGAAGGTTGCTAGCTCAAATGCACCTGATTAAAACAGAAGAAAAAATGTTAGAAGATATGACTGGGTAGGTATAAGAAAGGTAGGAAATCCATTGTAAATATTTTTCACCAGACTACAAATAACTATTTTCCCCTCCCCATAGCTATTTAACATTCTAGACTATTAGTCAGAGAGGCTCAGGGCATTTCCCTGACTTTTGTTGGGACCGGACCCAAGGCTCAATGACTGACTAGTGGAAAGTGTTAAGTTTCTATATTAATCCTAGAAATCACATCATTTTCCATTCATACATTCATTACCATGAAAATTCATAAGTAAAGACCCCATTTTTACTTAGTGGTGCTTAAAACCCTCATTTGATTAACTTCCTACATCTCATGAAGCATAAAACCCTCAAAATGGCATTTTATCCTAAGTTGAAGTGATGAAATTATTATAATAACCGATTGGTTTTAATCTTCACTTTTCTTGGTTATAATTGTATGTTTTGAAGTATTCACTTTCCCTTTTCATATTAACACCTAACTTATTTTATTAACTCCCTATAGAAAATCCTAGTCCTATTGATATAACTCCTTTCTATTAATTATCCCAAAAAACCCCTTATTATAAGCTTTTTATGTCAAATTTATTATGCACAAGTTTAAGTTAAATCCCTAAGCTACCCCTTTGACATGAAAATTATCCATAAAGTAATATCCTGACTCCCCTATAGTTATTTAGCCTAATTGGTTTGGAATAACTATATAATAAGATATAAAGGAAAGTTTCAGAATACGATGTATCAAATGAAAATTAAAAACCCTTTTTGATGCTTCATATATTGTTTCTAACCAAATTTTGATTACATTAAGACTTTTATTTACTACCCCTTCATCTACCCTCCACACAGCATAAACCTTAGGTATATATTTTCCATTTTACAACGTGCATATTAAACCTTGGTTAAAATCATATTAACATGCCCCCATGCATTCCACTCCATATATATAAACTCCTTTTATATATAAAAAGCCTCGTTATCCAATAAAATAACCCAACGCCCTCACGCTTATCCATCACCTTTAGATCATATTATATACCTAATCTAATGGTCTACACTTAGCACGATCAAACCGACCCTATGCCCCAACATTCCCATCGCGTTGATTTATAGCCGTTGATCTTTGGTATCGAATCAATGTCCCATCTTGAAGCCCAGTCCCACCTTGCTATTCCTCACTACTTCGAAATCCAATCCTGACCATTCACATTAGTTAATCAGATCCGACGGTGCGTGTTTCATATCGCGTGCAGAAATTGATCAGACGCAGTTTGGGAAAATTTATGCGATAAGAGTTGTTTTGAGAAATCACTGACTGTTACGTGTCCAATTTTAATTGGATCACGTTACAAAAGCCTAAAAATACTTACCATCTTAAAGTAACGCGTTACCGACGAATGGTTTTCACATTCAAAATGAAAACCGCTCCCGCCATTAACTGTGACCTGCCATTAATGTTATGCAAAGTAATAAAATCAAAGGTTTTAACCTTAATTTTTCACTATTTTGCATACCATTCACACCCTCTCCCATTGAATAATTACTCCCAGACTCAATTTCAAGACCTTTGCTAATCAATTCGTCCCCCTGAAACAGAATTCTGCTACAACAGACTCTCAACGCTTCCTACTAAGCCACTGCGACTAGTACAACTGGAAAACCTTTCGACTATCAAAGCACCTGTAAAGCAGTTATTTTCCTCAAATTCCCTAGAAATTTCATAAATTAAACCATTAAATCAAACCAATCAAGCTACATAGAGAAAAATAGCCAATCCTACTGTATCAAAACCTTGAAAAAATAAGGCGAACCTTGGCAATTTTTTCTCAGAATTTGCCATTTCCCTCAAAATTTGTTTTAAAGTGTTTCCGGCTATCCAAAGGAAATTTGCACAGTTAAAATTGATTTAAACACACAGAAGAGTCATTTTTATTCCTCTGCACCAAGAAAACCTGTGTTTTCTATCCCAAAACCCTTTCCCAGATTCCCAAATTTCTCCCTGATCCACTCAATTAGCCCCTGTTTTCAAAATTGACTAAGAAAACAATTTAATCTTGCTTAGTTTTCCAGAAAATGACAAGAAAACAAATTACCCCTAAGACTGGAGGTCGTAAAGCCCAAAAATCTGCCTCAAGCAAGCTTCCACTACCTAAATCTGCTAAGATAAATAAACTTACCCCAACCCTAACAACAGATTCTATTGATGTGGTTAGACCTTTACAACCACCTGTTACTTCTTAAGAGATCAGTTCCTTAATTGATTTAGACTATAGAATTACTGATGCTACATTAGAGTTCAATCTAATTGAAGTGCATAATTGGTGTTATAAGAAATTCGTGGAGAAAGTTGAAAATGATATACCTATATGAGATTCAAACTTGCCTAAGTATGTGGTCCCAATCACTCATCCAGCTCAAGACTTGATTAGACTATGCCAATTACACTATGTACCTGACCAGAGATGTATTGTAAAGAAGGATAAAGAGGTCTTGTTTTCTATAACAACAGAATCCATTAATGAGATACTCCAACTGAAACATGATCCAACAGTAGTCTCTTTATCCATTGAAGATTTGACTCAGTTGTACCTAGACTTGGATTTCCCTAGGAAGTTTATGATTCTGCAAAAATTCATGCCTACCCATGTTGATTTCCTAAAAGTAAATCCACTCTATTCCACCTCTGATTTTCCTGAATCTTCTAGACAAATCATCTCCATGCTTTCCTTCATTCTAGGTTACTCTAATGATGATTTCACTGATGCATCAATTCTAGGTTTCTTTTCTACTTTATCCCCAGGGAAACCTCCTGCAATAATATTTAAATTTGCTAGATTCATTGCTAACAACGTACACTATCAGTTGATCAAGTTGCCCGAGGAAGGAGTGTTTAGATATTCATCATATCTATTTCACCTCTTCCTATTTTTCCAAGCAGAAAATTTTCCAGTTGCCTTACAAAAAATGGATGTTAAAGGAAATCCTCTTTCAATAGTATTTTGGACTTCATTGCTCAGAAGAGATGGAAGTGAATTCAACTATAAGGACTTCACTGATTTGTTTATTAGACCAGCCATGATTTTATTGTGCAAATCAGAACAACGAATAATCAGTGAGGAAATAAAAAGAATTCTACAGTTATCTGAACACTGTAAAGTAGGTGACTGGTACCTTTATGAAAATTATACCGAACTAAGGATATTTGGAGCAACCCTAGCCCCTTATAAGCTACCCAAATTTCTAACCATCAGGGTTTTTTCTTTGGAATACTTGAGGCAAGTCCTAAATGCAGATGCAATAAAATTTATGGCTGCCAAGAAAAAGATACAGTTTAAGCTGAAGAATCAAATAGGTCCCTTCATAGTAAACAACAAGGATGCCTTAAAAGAAATAGTCATGAAATTGAGAGTTAAAGTTCCAACAAAGTTTTTATTGGAACTATGATCCACAAGGTATTCTAAGTAACATAAGGATCAAGTGAAAATTAACACCATTCATACATGAGTCTAAACCAGAAATTGAGAAATTTGCAAATCAAATGGATTGGGTAGAAAATACATTGATTGATCCTACTGACAATATAGATAAGGAGAGACAAACAGATAATTCACAGGAAATAACAGTCACTGAGCAGACAAAATCTTCAAACAAAAGGACCAGGAATGAAGAAGGCTATACAACAGAGACCATTGCAGAAAATAAATTCAAAATTATTTACAATAAAAGGGAAAAAATGACTGATGCTGAGAAAGACAAGGCTATTAAAATCAATGATATAGATGATCAGTGGTTAGATAATGATGAAGCCACTATAATTGTAAATGAGACTCTAACAGAAATTCAGAAAGAGCAGGTGCTAACACAGGAACAAGGCAGAGAAAAGGTTGAAAAGAAGGTGAATTCAAAAGCTCCCTCCTTTTCCAAAGCAGCAGAAGAGACAGATTCTGAAATTCAAAATAAATACAAAAAAATTAGAGAAAGAAATGAGGAGATTAAAAATGAATTTTATTCTCAATTCCTCAAAGAAAATCCAGGGAACAAAGACAGCTTGCTGACTGCTTTTGATTACTCCACCAATAATATGATCATGTCATTTCTCAAACCCACAATTACAGATCGAAAATCAATTGCAGATTATACTAAAACAGATGTGGAGGTGGACACTGATACAATACATCAATTGGATCAGATAGAATTCCACAGAAGTACCACTGAAATGCTTTATTCAAAAGTGGTTAACAAAACTATGAGTGCTACTATGCTACAAAAGACTGTGTCTAATTTACAGAATCAGATGAAATTAGAAAAAGCATCGTTACATGCAAAGGATTTAAGGATCAAGTCCTTAGAGTATTTGGTTATAGAAACTGGAGTGGATCCTTCCAATATTGAGGTTGCTAAAGCACTCATAAAGCAAAAGAATGAAGACATTGCAGCCTTGAGAAAGAAATTGAAACTTCCACAGAGTTAGAATCCACAAGCAAAGGAGATTCTTTAGAAAAAAACAGAAAAGGATGAATTAATGCAGTTACTACTAAAGATGACTTCTCAAATCAAAGAAATGGAGAATCAGACATAGACTCTGATGAAATAAAATGAAACATTAAAAAAGGCAAATGAGGTCTCCATTTCCTACAGTCATCCCAATGGCAACTACTGTTGTTCCTTCTACACTGGCAGAGAATTTGGCACCAAAAGGAGTATTGAAAACTGTAGTGTCAATAACATCTATAGATACCTCTGACACTGGATCATCTACATCATAGGTACAACAAGAAATAGGTACATCAGACATAGTTAAATCTATGGAAGAAATGTCCCTTAAGAACACTGAATCAATAATTTACAGAAAGAAAATAAAGATCTCGAATCCTCATACAAGAATGCTTTAATCACATATAAGGGACATGAACAAAGAGAAACAGACTTCAAGAGTAGGTAAAGATTTTGTAGAAACAGGTCAATCTCAGTGAACAAGTGTCATACATCAAAAAATTTCTTTGGAATAACATAATTCAAGGCATACATATATAGTGGCCTTCCATTCAAACCATTTATGAACAGAGAGATCTACTAAAGGCAGCACAAGTAGAAATTCAGCAAACAAAAGAAGAGCTTGCAAATAAGCCATCTCAAGCTTTAAGGCTTATTACATTTCTAAACAGTAAAAATAGAGAAGAGCTTGAAGAACTGAAAATTTAGGATAGGACTGAAACCATACTACAAATCAAAAAGGTCCTAAGTAAAAGGAATATAATGAACAGTTTGGAGGAAAGATGTAAAGACATGAACTTGTCAATAACAAAGTTCTTGGCCAAATACACTATATTAACAAAAGCAGGCCTTCCATACATTCATGGCTTTAATGAAAAACTAATGGTTTAGACAGATTATGACAAGAAGACCAGAGCATATGCCAAAGAACAAGTAAAAAAGCCTTTACGACAAGGTTCCCCAACTGTAAAAGTTATCTTAGAGTACTTTGAGAACTTATTTTTTCTACAAAATGAAATTAAGAACATCTTCATTGTCAAGCCAAAACTTTGCAAAGTACACTGAGGCTGATGAAAGCTACAGAAAACTGAAAAGCCTGAAGATACCAAGTGATCAACAATGGCAGGAATTCACTGATTTGATATAACAGCATGAAACTAGAGCAGAACAAGTGCAGTCAGGTTTTTCATCTTTACAATTATCAAAGGGTAAAATTTGTAGTGAAAGTGTATCAGGTGAAAAAAGCAGAGTCAAAGAGTATCCAAGAAAAAACAGTCAACTCAATTTTTACTATTGTAATTCTTCATTTTACAGTAGCAGAGTAATAAATGGACAGCATAAAAGAGTATCAGAAGTGAAGCACAGGTTAAAGAATGTAAATTAGAAAGATTGTCTTCCAATTTATTTTCTAAAATATATTGTTTCCAAGTGCCAGAAAGAATCTAAAACAAAGCAACAAATCAATTTTGATAAGATAAATCAGTCCTATTTTTTCTTGATAAGAGGACATATTGCTAGTTTGTTTTGCTACTGTCCCTCTTTTTTATGTAATAATCTTTATTTTCTCCTAGAGATATTCCTACATGTCTCTCAGATATTTTGTAAAAATTTTGTATAAATAATTCACTCTTTAAAGTATTTGGTGTGGAATAAAATTTGTCAAGACTACTATAGACATTTTTGCTAAATACATTGGGAGTTTGTGTGAGTCTATTTGTAAAGCAGCAGACTGGAACTAAGTCAAACAGACATCATAACTCAGGATTCTTGTGTTGATCAGATAAGTCAAGTATTTTCCTGTTTTCACTGTTTATCTTTCTAAGTTCCATACATACATTTATATGTTTTCTCTCTTAAATGATTGACTAGGAAATTTTATACAGGATTAGTGTCAAAAGCTCCCTGTTTTTTACTAGTTATTCATTGATATGTTTTCTGTTGATATTCGGACTTAAGAATCCTTAACTGCTCTTAGTCCCTTTTGATCCCTTTCTTTCATCTTCTTTTCTGTAACTTAAGGATCCTTCATTTCCCTTTTGTTTAGATCTCACCATTTCATCAAAAAAGCCTATTCCAAACTCTTTGAAGGTCATCTACCTTTCCCTTAGTACATTTACTCTTTTGACCTTATTTCCCATCTTTGCTTGCCAAGAAGTTGACTCCATAGCCCAATGGTCTGGTAGATCCCTTTGTGGTTTACCTTGAAGTACCTTTTATTCCCACCAAACATTAAAAACAAACCAATTGTCCAAATATAACTAGCCTAAAATCTTATAACAAAATCAAGCTAAATCTTGAGAAGAGATCCCTCTTCGGAATTTAGGAAGGTTTTGACGGGAAAATATGTCTGGCCAACAGCAGGGGTTCTCCCCAGTAAAAATTCCCAATTAGACCTTGAACCGTTTGGAATAGGGATCCCGTCCAGGGTGTGGGTCCGGCTACCGCTGATTTCTCCTTTCTTTGGCTCTCTCTTAAACTCTATAAACCTGTGGATACACACTTAATAGGATGATACAAGACATATGATTGATGCATTAAATGTACATATAACACTATGCGTAGCGAGATGAAATAATAAAGCATAAGTGCTGAAGAAAGTGTTGTTAACAACACTATTAGGGTCATGCTTGTAAGCTGTTTTGACCACAAAAGAAAAATTTCTTTATGGAAAAAACACCCTTCCCTTCCTGAAAGGTTTAAATGATAATACAAATGCTAATAAACAAAATCATTAACATTCATTAAGAAAGTAAAATGAACTTAACCACCATTAACATATATTTAGTAAACTATACATACATATATTAAAGATACAATTCCATTAATCTAAAGATGTTTAGAAACTGAAAAATATAATACTCATAGTGCTCATACATATATCAACATTAGATCCAAAAAGGGATTTTGCAAAATTCTTGTATTCATACTCAAAATTGTATAGTCCTGGTAATACAATGTTCTTAGCTCGAGTCCCAAAAAAAAGATCCTTTACAATCCTCGAAAGACGTATTTATAGGACAAAACTTGCCCCTTGGGCTTCCTTGACCTTTTGCCTCCCTGACCGTTGGGTTGCCTTGCGACCGAGTAGATTTTGTGACCTGCGACCTCAAGCAATCTGCGACTTGCGACCCGAGTAAATGTGCGACCTGCGACCTCAAGAAGATCTGCGACTTGCGACCTGAGGAAATTTTCGACTCGTGACCTCAGGTAGATCTGTGACTTGCGACCTTCTTTGGTGATCTTTGGATTTCATAGAAATATTCCTTGTCCCGCATCCTTTGCCTTGAAAAGGGCCCTCTTGTTTGCTGGGAAAAGCTCTGGCTCATCGTGTAGATCAACATCTTCCACCTACAGTCACATAGCTTAGGTTACATGTCTTCATTGATCGAATAATAATGTTAGGGGCATATTTAATTAATTGCACAAGTGAAAATGATAACTTTATACCCCTGTGTGGTCAAGTGTTACATCATTAAGTCATCAAAGAGAACGGCTTGTGTAGGCTTTCCCTATGCCCCTTTAATCACTCTACTTTATTGCCAACATTTTCCTTAGACTCCATCAAGTTGAAGCTGTGCTTGGCATGAGGAAGTGCTTCGCTCCTCTCATGCTCAGCTGCATCTAGTTCACTTAGGTGTTAGAGCACATCAGTAGATAAGGAGTTGCAAACCTTGTAAATTTAGCAATGGTCTTGTACGGTACTCTTTTGAACAAAGGTGCATGCTTATCTTCAAACAACTTGTATCTATTTGATGGTGTAGCAAAAACACAAAGAATCCTCTCCCAAGACTAATTACCTATCATATTCTTTATTGCCATGTAGGCACAGTAGCACCATTTCAAATTATGGTCTTAAAAACCATCGTAATACCACCATGATTAAACTTTACCAACATATATTTAAACCCACCATTATAAAATGAAGCCCATCGCATTAACATATGCCGCTTAACCATAGGCTCCACGTGAATTAATGAAAGTTTCATGTGAATGTGCAATACCATTTTAAACTGGTTTGGAAGACGGTGGATATCATTCTTCATGTGTAAACTGTTGGGTGTGGAGCCTGATTATCTTGTTTACTTTGTATAATAGCATTGGACTCCTGTACCTTAAATGGGGCGGCAACGCTGTCCGTAAATTAATCGCTGCTGTGGGGGGTTCAAGGGGGGGCGGTAGCGACTTTATAGAGCCCCTCCCTAGCAGGGGGTTTCAGGGGTAGCGCCCCTAAAGCTAAAACCAGATGTAAAATTGCCTTGTAAAAGTATAGTGATTTCTAGTCAATCTGGGCCGTTCATTAGGGAAATGATCTGACGGTAGAAGTTATGTTTATTTTAGGGTTTTTTTCCCTAGAAGGCAACCGCTCGCTTTTATGTGGGTATTGTATTGCGACTGTGTATTATATATGTATTCTTTGAGCGGGAAATAGATAGGGAGACTGTGATAGAGAACAGAGGATATTACAACAGATCTGCTGTAGGTTTTGTCTCTTCATTTTTACTGGATAATAGAAAGGAAGGACTGGTTGTTCGAGGTGGACATAGCCCAAACTGGGTGAAGCACGTATATCTGTGTCTCTCTGGGTTTATGTGTTTTGTGTGCTTGTATTTTCCGCATATTTTATGTGTTTCACTGTTCTGTAATATATAATTTTCTAAAAAATGGTATCAGAGCCGAAGGTATATTTGGCTGATAAACTCGCAGGAATGAATGGTTCCTGGTTCGAGTGGGAGCAATGATAGAAGATGGTAATTTTAGGGTTGATAAATTTAACGGCCAAAACTTCCCGCTGTGGAAGATGCAGATGGAAGATTATCTGTATCAGAAAGATCTGTACCTACCATTGAGCGGAAAAACAAAGAAATCGGTGGCCATGACAGATGCCGAATGGAAAATTCTCGATAGAAAGGCACTCAGAACAATGAAATTGTGCCTTGGGGTGTCAGTCGCCTTCAATATTTCGAAGGAAACAACAACAGAGGGTTTGATGTAGAAGTTGGCGAAACTATGTGAAAAAACCTCGGCCTCAAACAAGGTATTTGTTATGAAACGACTATTTAATATGAAGATGTGGGAAGGTGGATCTGTTGCAGACCATTTAAATGATTTTAATACAGTTACCAGTCAGTCAAGTTCTGTAGGGGTAAACTTTGATGATTAAGTTAGAGCTCTGTTATTCTTGTTCTCATTTCCAGAGAGTTGGAATGGTTTAGTAATGGCCATTAGTAACTCTGTCTCTAGATCTCGTACTTTAAAGTTTGATGATGTTGTCGGTGCTATCCTTAGCGAGGAAATGCGACGGAAAAGCTCCGGTGAGACATCGGGTAATGCTTTGAGTGTAGTATCTAGGGGAAGAAGAATGGAAAGAGGAAAGAGCTCAGGATATCGCAGTAAATCAAGGAAAGGCAGATCCAAGTGCAAATCAGGGATAGTGTGCTAGAAATGCGAAAAGAAAGGACACCTAAAGAAAGAATGTAGATCTCGAAAGGGAAAAGAAGGAGACACACAACAAGAATACTATCATGAAGCAAATGTGACAGGTGATGTGTTACAAGATTCTTTGATTCTTTCTTTCGAAAATGTTACTGATTCTTGAGTTGTAGATTCAGGGGCTTCATTCCATGCCACACCTGATAAGAAATATTTTCAATACTATGTTCAAGGAGATTTTGGACAAGTTCGTTTGGGTGATTATAAACCCTGTAAAATTGTTGGAATGGGTAAGGTTATTGTAAAACAACAGAATGGAAACCAATGGCTATTAAAGGAGGTAAGGCATGTTCCAGATCTAAAGGAAAATCTGATTTCAACAGCGCAGTTAGGCGGTGAAGGTTGTGTGACAAATTTCACAGATAAAGCTTGGAAGGTCACCAAAGGAGCCCTGGTAATAGCAAAAGGTGAAAAGGTTGGTACATTGTATTTATGCAATGGTATTTCTAACTCTATTAATGCTTTAACTTCCAAAGGAGCAGATGCAACATTATGGCATCATAGGCTCGGACACATGAGTGAGAAGGGAATGAAGATTCTTCACTCAAGAAATTTGTTGCCAGGTTTGAAGAATGTTGATTTGGATTTCTGTGAGAATTGCATTTATGGAAAACGGAAGAGAGTCAGATTTCTCAGAGTTGGGAAAGAAAAGAAGAGCGAAAAATTGGAGCTTGTGCATACAGATGTATGGGGACCTGCTCAGGTATCATCTCTCGGTGGCTCTCGTTATTATGTTACTTTTATTGATGATGCAACTAGAAAAACATGGATTTATTGTATTCATAATAAATCTGATGTATTTTATACTTTCAAGAAATGGAAAGCTTTGGTTGAGATTGAGACAGGAAAGAAGTTGAAGTGTCTCAGATCAGACAATGGAGGTGAATATTGCAGCAAAGAGTTTGATAAGTACTATTCAGAGCATGGAATTCGTAGAGAGAAGACAGTTCCAAGAACACCACAAGAAAATGGTGTGTTAGAAAGGATGAACAAAACAATCATGGAGCATGCAAGGTGCATGAGATTGCATGCAGGATTTCCTTTACAATTTTGGGCAGATGCTGTAGATACTACTGTTTATCTAATGAAAAGAGGACCTTCAAGTTCCTTGGATGGTGGTATTCGAGAGGAAGCATGGACAGGTAAAAATGTAAACTACTCTTTTTTAAAACCTTTTGGTTGTGAGGCCTTTGTCCATATTAATAAAGAAAATAGAACAAAGCTTGAGACAAAATCAAAGAAATGTACCTTTATTAGATATGGTGTTAATGATTTTGGTTATCGCTTATATGACTATGAAAATCACAAAATCATTAGGAGGAGAGATGTAATATTCAATGAAAAGGTCTTGTATATGAATCAGTTGCAGGAAAAGAAACAGGAAAAAGAAAGCAAGGAATACACGGTTCTTGATGAGATAACTGAAAAAGTAAAGGTGCCTGAAAATAATAATAATCAACATCCACAGCAGCAGCTGTTGGCAATATGATGCAATGTGTTGTCCTTGATGGCAACCCACTTGATGAAGATGATGGCAACACTTGAAGAAGATGATGGCAACCTACTTGATGAAGTTGTACTTGATGGAAATTGACTTGATATAATAATTAATGACGTAAATCTGATGTTCTACAAGTAGTACAGAAGTTGCAGAAGTAAGAAATATTAGTATGTGCAAGAGTAATGATGAAAAGTGTATGTCACAAGGCATACGCGGGTTTGCTTAATAGAAGTAGCGTATGCACGTGGGAAATAACGTGCCAAGTCACGTATGGTCAAATACGCTCTAAATATGTAAAACCAGGGGTTACTACCATGGTATTGACCCATTGTATTGAGCGCTGGTATGTCTATGTGATCCCGTCCAGGAATACCATCTGAAGTGATGTGGTTTTGGCTCATGGTATTGACAAAGGAAAAATCTATATAATAAGAAGAAATTCATTGTGCAAGAGGTGTGCATGAGTCTAGGTTTGAATGGATACTTCACTTTGAAGTAAGTCTGTATGGAAAGGGTAACAGTTTGATGATAGATTTGAATCTGTGATGCACCTATGAAGAAAATGATGAAGAAGGGAATCTAGATCTGAAATGTATTTGTATCTTCTAGATCTGTTTATGGAATATTTAGATTTGAGATGAGGCGAACATCTGTCTGAAGTAAAGGGTAAAATCTGAACTGAATATCTGATCTGATGAAGTATGCTTCTCTATAATGTTTGAAGATCTATACGCTAGTTTGTTACAGAGGAAGCGCGTATATACGCGGGTTGGATAAAGCGAAAGCGCGTATGGAAGGTGAAACTAGTTCTGAAGTATGTGTAGATGTATACGCAGGTTTGTATACATGAAAGCGCGTATATACGCTGGATCAATGAAAGGAAAGCGCATATGAAAACTAGGGTTTGCTGAAGTATGAAGTATAAAATGTCTGATCTATTCTGCTGTGTTACTGCTATCTGTTAAAGGTGTATTCTACAGATCTGGGTTGTCTGAATTTATAAGTATCAGTTTGATGAAAAATGGCCTGCAAGTTGTGATCTATTGAAGCTTTTGGATCCAGTTTGAAAATTGATGAAACGTGGTCCATGGTGGTGCTGAGGGTTGTAGCCTTCAATCAGGGGGTTGTAGCTCCCTTCCAGGTGAGGCTGGTAAACGAGAGCAGGGGGTCGTAGCTCCCTTCCAGGTGAGGCTGGTAAACGAGAGCAGGGGGTCGTAGCTCCCTTCTAGGTGAGGCTGGTAAACGAGAGCAGGGGGTCGTAGCTCCCTTCTAGGAGAGGCTGGTAAATGAGCGCAGGTGGGTGCCTGTGTGCTGGTATGAGTCTGCACCAGCACATAGTTGTAAGATGTTTTCTTTATAATAAAATATTGAAGGCTGAGACAACGGCAACGGTGGTTTTCTCCCGACTTGGGTTTCCACCTAAAATCCTAGTGTTCATGTGTGATGCTTATGTGTGATGATTTACTGCACATGTCTGTTGCTATATAAACATCTGATGAATGAATAAATGCAAGGATCTAAGTAAAGAAATAAATGCATAATAAGATCTCTGTGTATATACGAGTTTTATGAAGGATATCCGCGTGTATACGCTAGTTGGCTTCAACAAAGTAGCGTATGGGTTTGAGTGAATGGAAAAGTAAATTTTTTTGAGTAAGTCTTAAATATTGATTCACCCCCCCCTCTCAGTATTTTTCCCAACAGCAGCAACCACTACAACAGCAACAGGCACCTCAAACACTTGAAAGTGGTGTTAGAAGATCTACCAGGATAAGTAGACCCCCTGAAAGATACTCTCCTTCATTATATTATTTATTGTTGACTGATTCTGGCAAACCCAAATGTTATGAAGAAGCAATGCAGGTTGGGATTTAGTCAGGTTGCCTGCAGGTAAAACTACATTGCAGAATAAATGGGTTTACAGGCTGAAGGAAGAAGATGGAGAAAAACAGAGGTACATAGCTAGACTTGTGGTGAAGGGGTTTGCACAGAAGAAAGGTATTTATTTCGATGAAATATTTTCTCCTGTTGTTAAGATGACTTCAATCAGAACTATCTTAAGTCTTGTAGTAGCAGAAGATTTACATCTTGAATAGTTAGATGTAAAGACAACATTTCTCCATGGAGATTTGGAGGGAGAGATATACATGCAGCAACCAGATGGATATGAGGTAAAAGGGAAAGAAACATTGGTGTGCAGGTTAAAGAAGAGTTTGTATGGCTTAAAATAGGGTCCAAGGTAGTGGTATCTAAAATTTGACAAGTTTATGTCTGAACAAGGTTATATTAGATGTCACTCTGATCATTGTGTTTATATAAAAAAGCAAAATGATGGCA
The DNA here is from genome assembly GCA_034641835.2 of Pinus albicaulis. Lineage (NCBI taxonomy): Eukaryota > Viridiplantae > Streptophyta > Pinopsida > Pinales > Pinaceae > Pinus > Pinus albicaulis. Next base: position 484,817,339 of record CM076575.1, read on the forward strand.
GATATATTATATTGTTATTGTATGTAGATGACATGCTTGTTGCGGGGTCTAACATGCAGGAAATAAATGTGCTCAAACAAAAATTGGCAAATTCATTTGCGATGAAGGATTTGGGAGCTGCAAAACAGATCCTTGGTATGAGATTAACTAGTGATAGGAAAAATCGAAAATTAACACTGTCTCAGAATGAGTACATACAAAAGGTGTCGAAAATATTTAATATGCACAATGCAAAACCAGTTAGTACACCTTTTTCTAGCCATTTCAAACTTAGTAAGGAGATGTGCCCAAAGACCCAAGAAGACATGGATTATATGTCTAAAGTTCCATATGCATTAGCATTTGGAGGGTTAATGTATGCAATGGTTTGCACAAGGCCTGATATTGCACATGCAATGGGAGTTGCAAGCAGGTACATGAATAATCCAGGAAGAGAACATTGGATGGCAGTAAAATGGATTCTCAGATATTTGAGAGGTACCACAAATCAAGCATTATGCTTTGGTGGTTCAAACATTGCTCTATAGGGCTATGTTGATGCATATATGGCAGGTGACAGAGATAACTGGAGGAGCACTATAGGATATGTATTTATTGTAGGTGGAATAGCTATCAGTTGGGTTTCAAAAATCCAAAGTGTTGTTGCACTTTCAACAACAAAATAAGAGTATGTTGTTGCTACAGAGGCTAGTAAAGAAATGATTTGGTTACAAAGGTTTATGGGTGAATTGGGTAAGAAGCATGATATGGGCACATTATACAGTGATATCCAAAGTTCCATTCATCTTGCAAGGAACTCAACATTTCATTCTAGGACTAAACACATACATCTAAAGTACCATTTCATACGGTCAGTATTGGAAGATGGATAGTTGAAGCTGGAAAAGATACACACTAGCCAGAATCTTGCAGATATGCTAACAAAAGTTGTAACTAGTGAGAAACTGAGAATATGCTCAGTTTCAATTGGTCTTCAAGGATGACGATGAGGATGAGAAACAACCAGGTCCAAAGAGGAGTCATTGTCCAGCAAATGAAGTAGCGGTGGAGTTGCTACAATCAGTCTCAAAGTGGGAGATTGTTGGGTGTGTAGCCTGATTATCTAGTTTACTTTGTATCACAGCATTGGACCCCTGTACCTTAAATGGGGTGGCAACGCTGCCCGTAAATCAATCGCTGTCCTGGGGGGTCTAGGGTGGGCGGTAGTGACTTTATCGAGCCCCCCCCCCTGGCGGGGGGTTTCGGGGGCAGCGCCCCCGAAGCTAAAAAAAGATGTAAAATTGCCTTGTAAAAGTATAGTAATTTCTAGTCAATCTGGGTCGTTCATTAGGCAAATGATCTGACGGTAGAAGTTATGTTTAGTTTAGGGTTTTTTTTCCCTAGAAGGCAACCCCTCACTTTTATGAGGGTATTGTATTGCGACTGTGTATTATATGTGTATTCTCTGAGCGGGAAATATATAGGGAGACTGTGAGAGAGAACATAGGATATTACAGCGGATCTACTATAGGTTTTGTCTCTTCATTTTTGCTGGATAATAGAAAGGAAGGAATGGTTGTTCAGGGTGGACGTATCCCAAACTAGGTGAACCACGTATATCTGTGTCTCTCTGGTTTTATGTGTTTTGTGTGCTTGTATTTTCCGCATATTTTATGTGTTTCACTGCTCTGTAATATATAATTTTCTAACAAATGGTATCAGAGCCGAAGGTATATTTGGCTGATAAACTCGCAGGAAAGAAGGGTTCCTGGTTCGAGTGGGAGAAATGACTGAATATGGTAAGTTTAGGGTCGAGAAATTTAACGACCAAAACTTGTTGGAAATGTTGTCATTGATGGCAAAGGAGATGGCTGAGGCAGCAACAAGGCAAATAAAGCAGCATAGCAGCAAGATGTAGAGAGGGTTGAGCAGTAGAGACAGGGTCATTTAAATAAGAAGAGGTAGCAAAAGGAGAATTAAGGAGTAGCATCAGTCAAGGAGCAGATGAAACAAAGAGAGAAGAAAAGTAGCAAAGAGGTAGAGGTAGCAAACAAGTAGTAGAGGCAGCAAAGAAGTGAACAAAGGAAGCAAAGGAGACAGGCGGAAGATAATGTCGAAATATAACAGTCAAACAACAGAATGGAAGCAATGGTAGAGAAAGAGAAAGAGGCACAGCGAAAGACAAAGGCAGAGGCAGAGGTAGAGCCGTTATTCTGAGAATCACTACCCCAGCAGGTAGATACACTACACATAATATTCCGAGAATAATTACCCAGCCGGAGGATACATAAAATCAATTACGGGAATCTTAATCCAAGCGGAAAAGTATATATATATATAAACCTTATTCCGAGAATCGTAACCCAGGCGGAAGCAGAGGCTTATATATATGCAGCGCGTTACATATATTGTGAAAGATTAAATGACTAAAGGTCCAAAGCATATATATTAATTTATATAAGTGGAGCGCTTTATGATCGAAAGAACCAAAGTACCATAAGGTGGGACCCTTTCCCAATCACATTGGAGAAAAACTGTGCAGCGGAACATGTAAACAAAAACTTGCGATTATGATTGAAGACCAGACCCAATGGGCTTATAAACTGTGATTAACACGTATTTGAATTCTGGCCTAATCGCATCAGAGCATCGGAGTATAGGCATATCGGAACATCCAACCAAAAATTGCAATTGCGATTGAAGCATGGACCCGATGGTTCAATAAGTCATAATTAATATGTGTGTTTGAGATCCGGAGCCATACATCGCATCGGCATAACGACGATTAATCGCATCGGAAAAATACAATGAACAGTGGTCAATCTCATCGGACAAAAGAAGAACATTGGAGAAATATATTAAAATATTGCGATTGCGATGGAAGTCTCAGACCCGATGGACTTATAAACTGTGATTCATGTAAGTTTGAGTTCTGGTAAATAGTAAATCATCAGAATCGGAGCATTGGAGCATTGGAATGTCGATACATTCAAATGGAAATTGCGATTGCGATCAATCACAATCGGAAGAAGTCGAGGAGTAATGTATAGCATCGGAAAGCGTGACAAGTGGGCCCAGACATATGATATGCTATTGATTATATGGAATCGACACCTTATATTAATGTTTATAACGCTTGACTCGGGGAATATGCAAACATGGTGATATATTTATATATTGTGCTAAAGTCGAAACTTATAGAAAATGAGGTGCGTGCTGGGCATTCGTTAAAGTAAATTTATGGGTTTTTACATTCGGCTGGAGAATATATATGTATATATATATATATATGCTGATCCATATAATAAATATGCTGGTATTTAATATAATGGTTTTTTATAAAGTTCACGGATTGGGTCTACTACAAGAGCCTGCAAGGACGAAAAGGAGAAAGACAGCCTCAGAAAAATGTGCAGTAATCCAAAAGAATAGAAGAGGGTTGATTTGAAAATAAATTATATGGACAGAGAATATGTAAGCAGGCAGCCTGAGCACAAAGATTGAGAGTGAACAGACATTGCCCAGACTCATATATATTTAAGAATAAAACCTGAAATGCGGTTACATATGTGGCTGGTGCACATAGGTACAGTAAACAGATGAATAGATGTAGAAGTGAATAAAAAATACAGAACAGTCACTTAGTAGCAGCAAAAAACACAAATCCAGTAAAGCCAAGTCCCGAAAAGGAGCTGAGTGGAATTTAAATGTGTAATTGAAGATGAAAATATTTTTGTTTTATATTGTTTGTGATGCAAAGGCAAGTGTCCAAAGGAAAAAGAAAAATCCCATTGTAACATTGAAATTTGTACATATTGTTATAATTTTAAAATGAGTTGGAAAAAGAATGAGAAGACAGAAGCCAAAGAGTCATGACTATTCACTCCAAATTCCTTGTGAAATACAAACAGTAATGTGAGGAACTCTATGTATAATATCAACTGGATATGCATAAAAGAGGTTAGAGAGAGTAAGAATAGAGAATGAAAAGTATAGAATATTGAGGCAAAGAAGATAAGGAAGAGAGGAGCAGAAAGAGATGCTATAGAATAGAGTTGATATCTGAGGTAAATCAGCAAACAATTCTTGTGATAAATTGAGGAAGTTGGAGCTTCCCTATCAATTTGAAGCTTGATAGCTGTCATTTGTAGCTGACTAAGGTTGGAGCTTCCTGTAGGTTGGTTCCTGCAGAAAAATTGAAGTGAGTTGGAGCTTCCTTGCAAGTTGTAGCTTGCAGAATTGAGGTTGGAGCCTCCTGTAGGTTGGTACCTACAGAAAAACAGTGGTGAGGGGGAGTTGGAGCTTGCCTTTGTATCACAACAATAATAAGATGTGGTTCTCTCCCTTTATGGGTTTCCACTTATATCTGCTGTCTCTATCTGTGTTGCCTATGTGCTGAGATGATTTATCAAATCTGCTTAATTTTTACTGCTCTCATAATAAGTTTAATGTCACATTAATTTAATACGTGCTGCAACATATTAATATTGTTCATATACTAAGGTTGAATACAAAAGTAATCTGTAAATAAGCCGATGAAAATTTAAAAAGCTCATGTATGTATTGAACTGATTCACCCCCCCCCCTCTCAGTTCAACTAAGAATTCAACAATTGGTATCAGAGCGGGTTCCTTTGTACCAGTTTAACAACTGAAATGAGATTCTAGGTTCTCAGGATGGCTAGTAAAGAAGGATGCTCAACCAATAAAGCCCCTTTCTTTACAGGTGCAAATTATGCCTTCTGGAAAATCAGGATGAGGACATACATAATGTCTCTAGGAATAGAAGTTTGGGGTGCTGTGGAATTAGGATATGCCCCAAAGGCAACTGACTCAGAGAAACAATCCAAACAAGATTTTGTAGCTAACGCAAAAGCCATGAATGCCATCTTGAATGGATTGTGTGAAGCAGATTTTATCAAAGTAATGCACAAAGACACTACCAAAGAGATGTGGGATACTCTGGAGAACATCCATGAAGGAGACAAGAAAGTAAAGACTGCCAAACTTCAAGTCTATAGAGCCTAGTTTGAGAACTTAAAAATGAATTATGATGAAGACATTGACAGTTTCTTCCTAAAATTTGCAGAAATTGTTAACAATATGAAATCTCTTGGAGAAACCATGCCAGAAAGTATAATTGTGCAAAAGATTCTAAGATCTCTTCCATCCAGGTTTAATCCCAAGGTGTCTGCAATAGAAGAAACAGCTGATTGGGAGACCTTGACCATGAACCATCTACTTGGAAATTTAACAACATATGAGATGAGGCTCCCACAGAAGAATGCAAGTACGAGGGAGGCAGCCTTTAAAACAGAAAATAAGAAAGAAGAAGAGGAAGACATATGCTCTTGCTTGGATGAAGAAGAGGCAAATTTTTTCAAGAAATTGGATAGAAGCTCAGGTAAATACAAAGGTAAACTTCCTTTCAAATTCTTTAACTGTGGAAGAGTGGGACACTATGCTGCTAAGTGTCCTCACAAGAAAGTAAGGAATTAGGCTCAAGAAACAGAGAAAAATGCATCAAAAAACTGGCAGAAAGGAAAGAAGTTCAGTAGAAAATCCTTCTATGCTCAACAAGACAGCAGTGCATCTGAAGACTCAGATGAACCTTCAAGTGAAGAAGGAACCTCTGAATTCTTATTGATGGCCATAGAATAACTTGAAGGTCTCCTTCTAGAAGATGAAGAAGAAGAAGGTGAAGTCGACCTTGAGGGGGAGCTAAGAAGTGCTCTGGAAGAGATTGATAGACTCAAGCTGAAATGCAAAAAACAAAAGGACATTCTCCTCAAGTATGTACGAGAAGAACAAAATTCATAAGTCCTTATGTAGCTAAAGATAGAGCTTGAAGAAGCCAAGAAGATAGAGGACATGTTACTTAAGCAAATCAAGGAGAAAACTCAAGAACAAGAGAAGTTGGAAGAAGAAGTAGTATGTCTCAGGAAGAAATTAGAAAATGCTCAAAGGAAAGTGGTTATAAATTCTTCTCAAACAACAAGCTCTAGTAATTTGAATGAAATTCTGGTTGCTCAAAGATCTCCTATGATAAAAACTGGAATAGGCTATGAAGGAGAATCAAGTAAAAGAAAAGAAAAGGAAAACAGAGAGATTATTTTTGTAAAAGAAAAGAAGGATGATGAAGCAGCTCAAATAATTCCTACAAAAGAAGAAACTTGTAAGGAGGGAGACAGAACCCAGAAAAATCCTCTAATAACAAAGAATGAAAGAAATACTCAAACAACAGAAAAAGATTCATATACCCCCGATTATGTCAAATCTGGAAGCCATCAAAGGAGATTCTTTCCTCCTATGAAAAATGCCACCTGTTATGTCTGCCACAAGTTGGGACACATTGCTGCATACTGTCATGCAAGGAGGAGTGATTCAAACTAGCAAAAGATGCAAACCATGAAGAGACTGTCTCAAGCAAACAAATGGAGAAGACAACCTTACATCAGGTATGCAAATAATTTCTATGGTTAATGTTTTTATTGTAAGGAATTTGGACATAAAATTATTGAATGTAGAAAGTATGGACAAAGATTGATGTTCAAAACCTCAAGGAGGTTTATGAATCAAAGAAATTTTGTTCATACTCACAATTCTACAAAAATTATGATCAAATGCTGTGTATGCAATCAAGTTGGACATATGCCTTCCAAATGTCCTATGAAAGGATGTGATTCATCATCTCTCAAAAGATACCAAACAAAAGGATGCCTCAAGTGGATAAAGAAGGTGAATAAATGTGACTTGGCTCTAACTGCTCAAGACCTGAAAAGCCAGTGGTATCTGGACAGTGGCTACTGAAAACATATGATTGGAGACAGGAGAAAATTTATAACTTTTGATGAAAAGAAAACTGGTAATGTTACTTTTGGCAATGATAAATCAGGAAAAATCAAGGGAAAGGGCTCAGTCAGCTTAGATAATGGCAGAGGTAAGGCCCAATATGTACTATTTGTAGATGGGATGAAAGGAAATTTGCTGAGTGTCAGTCAAATGTGTGATAAAGGCTGCGAAGTTATTTTCAGAGCACAAGACCGTGAAGTCAGATCAAGCACCACAGGTAAGACTCTGCTCAAAGGTGTTCGAATAGAGAGCAATGTTTACATCGTGAAAGAGGAAAATGAAGCATGCCATCTTAGTAAACTTGAGGAGTCATGGTTATGGAATAGGAGATTGGGACATCTCAACTTCGATCATATCATCAGACTGAGCAAGAAGAAAGCGGTCAGAGACATGCCAGAAATAAAAAGGCCTTCTAATACCATATGAAAATATTGTCAATTGGGTAAACAGACCCACACATCCTTTAAGGCCAAAGATGAGTTATCAACAAGAAGACCACTCCAGCTTGTGCACATGGATTTGTGTGGACCTGCAAGAACTAAAACACCAAATGGAGAATCCTACTTCATGCTGATAATAGATGACTTATCCAGAATGACATGGGTTGCATTTCTCAAGAATAAATTGGAAGCTCTGGAAAAATTAAAAATATTCAAAGCATTAGTAGAAAATCATACAGGATGCAAGCTAAAATGCATCAGATCGGACAGAGGAGGTGAATTCACAGATTATGACTTTGCAGATCTATGCAATGAATATGGCATAAAACAACAATTTACTATTGCAGGGACACCTCAACATAATGGAGTAGCAGAGAGACAAAACAGATCTGTTCAACAAATTGCCAGAGCCATAATTAAAAAGAGTAATATTCCTCAAACCTTCTGGGCAGAAGCAGTACACACAACGGTGCATATCCTTAATAAAGCTCACTTAAGGCCAAACAGTGAAAAGACTCCCTATGAACTATGGCATGGAAAGCAAGCTTCAATCAAACATTTTAGAATTTTTGGAAGAAAATGTTATATAAAGAATAATGATGAAAATCTTGGGAAATTTGATGCAAGAGCAGATGAAGGGATTTTTCTAGGATATGCTTCCAAAAGTAAAGGGTAGAGGTGCTACAACAAGACTCTTCGAAAAATAGTAGAAAGTATTGATGTGAGATTTGATGAAGAACTTCCAAACAATACAGGAGATACAGACTGCTGCAGTCCATCAGAAAACCATGAAGAAGAAAACCAAAATTATGATGAAACAAGCAAGACAACAGAAGATGCAGAGCTGAGCTCGAAAGCCACCTCAAGATACACACAAAAGAATCATCCTGAAGACCAGATCACTGGAGACAAGAGAGCAGGGGTCCAAACAAGAAGGCAGCTCATTGAACATACAAAAGAGGTATACATAGCCATGTTATCACAAATAGAGCCAAAGAGATTTGAAGATGCTAGCAAGGACAAGTATTGGGTGAATGCTATGAATGAAGAATTAGACCAAATTGAGAAAAACAATACCTGGGAACTAGTTCCTAGACCCACTGGGAAAAATGTCATAGGCTCAAAATGGGTATTCAAAAATAAAATGAATGAGGAAGGATAGGTAATCAGGAATAAAGCCAGACTTGTCTGCAAAGGATATTCAGAAATCGAAGGACTTGATTATGATGAAACATTTTCCCCTGTAGCTAGAATGGAAGCCATCAGAATGTTTCTGGCCTTCGCATGCTACCAAGACTTCAAGGTATATCAAATAGATGTAAAATATGCTTTTTTGAATGGAGATCTAGAAGAAGAAGTCTACATGGAACAACCGAAAGGTTTCTCTTTAACAGACAAAGAAGACTATGTGTGCAGACTGAAGAAGGCTCTATATGGACTGAAACAGGCTCCTCGTGCTTGGTACTGAAGAATGGATAAATATTTTCAAAAACAAGGCTTTAAGAGAGGTGGAGTAGACAACAATCTATATATAAAATCCCATGAAAATGAACTCCTGATTGTTGTAGTATATGTTGATGAAATTATGTTTGGAAGCAATAGAGAAGAACTAGCAAAAGGGTTTGCTGATGAGATGAAAGCAGAGTTTGATATGTCTAGGATTGGAGAGCTCATTTTCTACTTAGGACTTCAAATTTAGCAAAAGAACATAGGTACATTCATCTCACAGGAAAAATACTTAAAAGAAATGTTGAAAAAGTTCAAAATGGAATACTGCAAACCTGTGTCAACTCCCATGATCACGGGATGCAAGCTGTGTGCTGATGATGGATCTGCTGATATAGATCAAAAAATCTACAGATCCATGATAGGAAGTCTGTTGTATCTGACAACATCAAGACCATACATCATGCTAGCTGTAGGACTAGTGGCTAGATATCAAGCAGCACCTAAAGAAAATCACCTTCTTGCAGTCAAAAGAATATTCAGATATCTACAAGGAACAACACAGTATGGACTTTGGTATCCTAAAGGAAAAAGCTTCACTTTGACAGCATACACAGATGCAGATTGGGCCAGCTGTGTGGATGACAGGAAAATCACAAGTGGAGGTGTTTTCTATCTAGGAGAAAGTCTGGTGGCATGGTTAAGCAAGAAACAAACATCTATCTCTCTGTCTACAACAGAAGCAGAATATATAGCAGCAACACACATGTTGTACACAAGTCATGTGGATGAAGCAAACCCTCCAAGACATGAAGGTAAGCATTGATGAACCTATCTCAATCAAATGTGATAATACAAGTGCTATAAGTATATCTAAAAATCCTGTGCTTCACTCAAAAAATAAAAATATCCCAATCAAGTATCATTTTCTCTGAGAACAAGTGGCTCAGAAGATAGTAAAACTGGAGTATGTACCAATAAAAGAACAAACAGCAGATATATTTACCAAACTGCTTGCTAGAGAACCATTTGAATATTTGAGAGATAGACTAGGGGTAGTATCTGTAGATGCTACTCTTTGATATGAAGAAAAAACACAGTTTCAGGGGTAGAACAGAAACGAAAATATCATTCCAAGGGAAGATCAGCCAGTAAGGGAAGCATGAAACAGGTCCTCAGTATCAAAAGGATTATGGCAAGAATAAATCAAGCATAAAAGAATCAATAAAAATACTAAAGGATCAATGGTGAACCCAACATGAATCTAATCCAAAGGTTGGAGCAGCATCGTACAAAGTCAGAAGATATCAGAGAGAGAAAAGCACGGAATGTTGAAAAATGATAAAAAAACAGGATCAAAGGATAGAATCTACACTAAGAATTAAACCCCCTTGCCATTGATGTCAAAGGGGGAGGAAGAGCAAGCAACAGGAGAAATGATCCTAACAGGAAAAAAGAGGAAGTGTATTGCCATCAATGCTAAAGGGGGAGACTGTTGGAAATGTTGTCATTGATGGAAAAGGAGATGGCTGAGGCAACAACAAGGCAAAGAAAGCAACATAGCAGTAAGATGTAGAGAGGGTCAAGTAGTAGAGACAGGGTCATTTAAAGAAGCAGAGGCAGCAAAAGGATAATTAAGGAGTAGCATTAGTCAAGAAGCAGATGAAACAAAGAGAGAAGAAAAGTAGCAGAGAGGTAGAGGCAGCAAACAAGTAGCAGAGGCAACAAAGAAGCGAGCAAAGGAAGCAAAGGAGACATGCAGAAGAGAATGTAGAAATATAATAGTCAAACAACAGAACGGAAGCAACGACAGAGACAGAGAAAGAGGCATAGCGAAAGGCAAAGGCAGAGGCAGAGGCAGAGCCGTTATCGCAGAAAGGCAGAGGCAGAGGCAGAGCCGTTATTCCGAGAATCACTACCCCAGTAGGTAGATACACTAGACATAATATTCCGAGAATCATTACCCAGCTGGAGGATACATAAACACAATTCTAGGAATCTTAACCCAAGCGGCAAAGTATATATATATATAAACCTTATTCCGAGAATCGTAACCCAAGCTGAAGCGGAAGCTTATATATATGCAGCGTGTTACATATATTTCGAAAGATTAAACAACTAAAGGTCCAAAGAATATATATTAATTTATATAAGTGGAGTGCTTTATGATCGAAAGAACCAAAGTACCATAAGGTGGGACCCTTTCCCAATCGCATCGGAGAAAAACTGTGCAGCGGAACATGTAAACAAAAACTTGCGATTGCGATTGAAGCCCAGACCCGATGGGCTTATAAAATGTGATTAACACGTATTTGAATTCTGGCCTAATCGCATCAGAGCATCATAGTATAGGCATATCGAAACATCCAACCAAAACTTGCGATTGCGATTGAAGCACAGACTCGATGGTTCAATAAGTCATAATTCATATGTGCGTTTGATTTCCAGACGCGTACATCGCATCGGCAGAACGATGATTAATCGCATCGGAAAAATACAGTGAACAGTGGTCAATCACATAGGACAAAAGCAGAACATCAGAGCAATATATTAAAAGATTGCGACTGCGATGGAAGTCTTGGACCCGATGGGCTTATAAACTGTGATTCATGTAAGGTTGAGTTCCGGTAAATAGTGAATCATCGGAATCAGAGCATCGGAGCATTTGAATGTCGATACATTCAAATGGAAATTGCGATTGCAATCAATCGCGATCGGAAGAAGTTGATGAGTAATGTATAGCATCGAAAAGCGTGACAAGTGGGCCCGGGCATATGATATTCTATTGATTATATGGAATCGACACCTTATATTAATGTTTATAACACTTGACTTGGGGAATATGCAAACATGGTGATATATTTATATATTGTGCTAAAGTCGAACTTATAGAAAATGAGGTGCATGCTGGGCATTCGTTAAAGTAAATTTATGGGTTTTTACATTCGGCTGGAGAATATATATGTATATATATGCTGATCCATATAATAAATATGTTGGTATTTAATATAATGGTTTTTTATAAAGTTCAAGGATTGGGTTTACTACAAGAGCTTGCAAGGACGAAAAGGAGAAAGACAGCCTCAGAAAAATGTGCAGTAATCCAAAAGAAAATAAGAGGGTTGATTTGAAAATAAATTATATGGACAGAGAATGTGTAAGCAGGCAGCCCAAGCATAAAGATTGAGAGTGAACAGACATTGCCCAGACTCATATATATTTAAGAATAAAACCTGAAACGCGGTTGCATATGTGGCTGGTGCACACAGGTATAGTAAACAGATGAATAGATGCAGAAGTGAATAAAAAATATAGAACAATCACTCAGTAGCAGCAGAAAAGACAAATCCAGTAAAGCCAAGTCCCGAAAAGTAGCTGAGTGGAATTTAAATGTGTAATTGAAGATGTAAATATTTTTGTTTTATATTGTTTGTGATGCAAAGGCAAGTGTCCAAAGGAAAAAGAAAAATCCCATTGTAACATTGAAATTTGTACATATTGTTATAATTTTAAAATGATTTGGAAAAAGAATGAGAAGACAAAAGCCAAAGAGTCATGACTATTCACTCCAAATTCCTTGTGAAATACAAACAGTCATGTGAGGAACTCTATATATAATATCAACTGGATATGCATAAAAGAGGTTAGAGAGAGTAAGAATAGAGAATGAAAAGTATAGAAGATTGAGGCAGAGAAGATAAGGAAGAGAGGAGCAGAAAGAGATGCTACAGAATAGAGCTGATATTTGAGGTAAATCAGCAAATAAATTGAGGAAGTTGGAGCTTCCCTATGAATTTGAAGCTTGATAGCTGTCAGTTGTAGCTGACTAAGGTTGGAGCCTCTTGTAGGTTGGTGCCTGCAGAAAAATTGAAGGGAGTTGGAGCTTCCTTGCAAGTTGTAGCTTGCAGAATCGAGGTTGGAGCCTCCTGTAGGTTGGTGCCTGTAGAAAAATAGTGGTGAGGGGGAGTTGGAGCTTGCCTTTCCATCACAACAATAATAAGATGTGGTTTTCTCCCTTTATGGGTTTCCACTTATATCTGCTGTCTCTATCTGTTTTGCCTGTGTGCTGAGATGATTAATCAAATCTACTTAATGTTTACTAATCTCATAATAAGTTTAATGTCACATTAATTTAATATTTTCTGCAACATATTAATATTGTTCATATACTAAGGTTGAATACAAAAGTAAGCTGTAAATAAGCTGATGAAAATTTAAAAAGCTCATGTATGTATTGAACTGATTCACCTCCCCCCCTCTCAGTTCAACTAAGAATTCAACAAAACTTCCCGCTGTGAAAGATGCAGATGGAAGATTATCTGTATCAGAAAGATCTATACCTACCATTGAAAGGAAAAACAAAGAATTCGGTGGCCATGACAGATGCGGAATGGAACATTCTCGATAGAAAGGCACTCAGAACAATATGATTGTGCCTTGCGGTGTCAGTCGCCTTCAATATTTCGAAGGAAACAAAAATAGAGGGTTTGATGCAGATGTTGGCGAAACTATATGAAAAACCCTCGGCCTCAAACAAGGTATTTATTATGAAATGACTATTTAATATGAAGATGTCGGAAGGTGGATCTATTTCAGACCATTTAAATGATTTTACTACAGTTACCAGTCAGTTAAGTTCTGTAGGGGTAAACTTTGATGATGAGGTTAGAGCTCTGTTATTCTTGTGCTCATTGCCAGAGAGTTGGAATGGTTTAGTAATGGCCATTAGTAACTCTGTCTCTAGATCTAGTCCAAATCGGGGATAGTGTGATGGAAATGCGGAAATAAAGGACACCTAAAGAAAGACTATAGATCTCGGAAGGGAAAGGAAGGAGACACACATCAAGAAAAAAATCATGAAGAAAATGTGACAAGTGATGTGTTACAATATTCTTTGATTCTTTCTTTCAAAAATGTTACTGATTCTTGGGTTGTAGATTCAGGGGCTTCATTCCATGCCACACCTGATAAGAAATATTTTCATGACTATGTTCAAGGAGATTTTTGACAAGTTCGTTTGGGTTATGATAAACCCCGTAAAATTGTTCGAATGGGTAAGGTTCTTGTAAAACAACAGAATGGAAACCAATGGCTATTAAAGGAGGTAAGGCATGTTCCAGATCTAAAGAAAAATATGATTTCAACAGGGCAGTTAGGTGGTGAAGGTTGTGTGACAAATTTCACAGATAAAGCTTGGAAGGTCACCAAAGGAGCCCTGGTAATAGCAAAAGGCGAAAAGGTTGGTACATTGTATTTATGCATTGGTATTTCTAACTCTGTTAATGATTTAACTTCCAAAGGAGCAGATGCAGCATTATGGCATCATAGGCTCGGACACATGAGTGAGAATGGGATGAAGATTCTTCACTCAAGAAATTTGTTGCCAAGTTTGAAGAATGTTGATTTGGATTTCTGTGAGAATTGCATTTATGGAAAACAGAAGAGAGTCAGATTTCTCAGAGTTGGGAAAGAAAAGAAGAGAGAAAAATTGGAGCTTGTGCATACAGATGTATGGGGACCTGCTCAGGTATCATCTCTCGGTGGCTCTCACTATTATGTTACGTTTATTGATGATGCAACTAGAAAAACTTGGATTTATTGTATTCAAAATAAATCTGATGTATTTGATACTTTCAAGAAATGGAAAGCTTTGGTTGAGATTGAGACAAGAAAGAAGTTGAAGTGTCTCAGATCAGACAATGGAGGTGAATATTGTAGCAAAGAGTTTGATAGGTACTGTTCAGAGCATGGAATTCGTAGAGAGAAGATAGTTCCAATAACACCACAAGAAAATGGTGTGTCAGAAAGGATGAACAAAACAATCATGGAGCATGCAAGGTGCATGAGATTGCATGCAGGATTGCCTTTACAATTTTGGGCAGATGTTGTAGATACTGTTGTTTATCTAATAAACAGAGGGCCTTCAAGTTCCTTGGATGGTGGTATTCCAGAGGAAGCATGAACAGGTAAAAAGGTAAACTACTCTTTTTTAAAACCTTTTGGTTGTGAGGCCTTTGTCCATATTAATAAAGAAAATAGAACAAAGCTTGAGGCAAAATCAAAGAAATGTACCTTTATTGGATATGGTGTTAATGATTTTGGATATCTCTTATATGATTATGAAAATCACAAAATCATTAGGAGCAAATATGTAATATTCAATGAAAAGGTCTTGTATAAGAATCGGTTGCGGGAAAAGAAACAGCAAAAAGAAAGCAAGGAATACACGGTTCTTGATGAGATAACTGAAAAAGTAAAGGTGCCTGAAAATAATAATAATCAACAACCACAACAGCAGCAACCACCACAACAGCAACAGGCACCTCAAACACCTGAAAGTGGTGTTAGAAGATCTACCAGGATAAGTAGACCCCCTGAACGATACTCTCCTTCATTATATTATTTATTGTTGATTGATTCTGGTGAACCTGAATGTTATGAAGAAGCAATGCAGGTTGAAAGCAGGAAGAAGTGGGAGTTAGCCATGGAAGAAGAGATGGACTCCTTAATGCATAACCAGACTTGGGACTTAGTCAGGTTGCCTGCAGGTAAAACTACATTGCAGAATAAATGGGTTTACAGGCTGAAGGAAGAAGATGGAGGAAAACAGAGGTACAAAGCTAGACTTGTGGTGAAAGGGTTTGCACAAAAGAAAGGTATTGATTTTGATGAAATATTTTCTCCTGTTGTTAAAATGAATTCAATCAGAACTGTTTTAAGTCTTGTAGCAGCGGAAGATTTACATCTTGAACAGTTAGATGTAAAGACAACATTTCTCCATGGCGATTTGGAGGAAGAGATATACATGCAGCAACCAGAAGGATATGAGGTAAAAGGGAAAGAAAAATTGGTGTGCAAGTTAAAGAAGAGCTTGTATGGCTTAAAACAGGCTCCAAGGCAGTGGTATCTAAAATTTGACAAGTTTATGTCTGAACAAGGTTATACTAGATGTCACTCTGATCATTGTGTTTATATAAAAAGGCAAAATGATGGCAGCTATATTATATTGTTATTGTATGTAGATGACATGCTTGTTGCAGGGTCTAACATGCAGGAAATAAATGTGCTCAAAAGAAAATTGGCAAATTCATTTGCAATGAAGGATTTGGGAGCTACAAAACAAATCCTTGGTATGAGGATAACTAGAGATAGGAAAAATCGAAAATTAACACTGTCTCAGAATGAGTACATAGAAAAGGTGTTGAAAAGATTTAATATGCAGAATGCAAAACCAGTTAGTACACCTTTTGCTAGCCATTTCAAACTTAGTAAGGAGATGTTCCCAAAGACCCAAGAAGACATGGATTATATGTCTAAAGTTCCATATGCATCAGTAGTTGGAAGCTTAATGTATGCAATGGTATGCACAAGGCCTGATATTGCACATGCAGTGGGAGTTGTAAGCAGGTACATGAATAATCCAGGAAAAGAACATTGGATGGCAGTAAAATGGATTCTCAGATATTTGAGAGGTACCACAAATCAAGCATTATGCTTTGGTGGTTCAAACATTTCTCTATAGGGATATGTTGATGCAGATATGGTAGGTGACAGAGATAACATGAGGAGCACTACAGGATATGTATTTACTGTAGGTGGAATAGCTATCAGTTGGGTTTCAAAAATCCAAAGTGTTGTTGCACTTTCAACAGCAGAAGAAGAGTATGTTGCTGCTACAGAGGCTAGTAAAGAAATGATTTGGTTACAAAGGTTTATGGGTGAATTGGGTAAGAAGCATGATATGGGCACGTTGGTCTTCAAGGATGACGATGAAGATGAGAAACAACCAGGTCCAAAGAGGAGTCATTGTCAAGTAAACGAGGCAGCGGTGGAGGTTCTAAAATTAGTCTCCAAGTGGGAGATTGTTGGGTGTGGAGCCTGATTATCTTGTTTACTTTGTATCACAGCATTGGACCCCTGTTTGCCGCCCGTAAATTAATCACTATCTTGGGGGGTCCAGGAGGGGTGGCAGCGACTTTATCGAGCCCCCCCCTGGTGGGGGGTTTTGGGGGCAGTGCCCCCGAAGCTAAAAACAGATGTAAAATTGCCTTGTAAAAGTATAGTAATTTTTAGTCAATCTGGGCCGTTCATTAGGCAAATGATCTGATGGTAGAAGTTATGTTTAGTTTAGGGTTTTTTTTCCCTAGAAGGCAACCCCTCGCTTTTATGAGGGTATTGTATTGCGGCTGTGTATTATATGTGTGTTCTCTGAGCGGGAAATATATAGGGATACTGTGAGAGAGAACAAAGGATATTACAGCGGATCTACTGTAGGTTTTGTCTCTTCATTTTTGCTGGATAATATAAAGGACAGACTGGCTGTTCGGGGTGGACGTAGCCCAAACTAGGTGAACCACGTATATCTGTGTCTCTTTGGTTTTATGTGTTTTGTGTGCTTTTATTTTTTGCATATTTTATGTGTTTCACTGCTCTGTAATATATAATTTTCTAACAACTGGTATAAGAGTTGAAGGTATATTTGGCTGATAAACTCGCAGGAAAGAAGGGTTCCTGGTTCGAGTGGGAGCAATGGCGGAAGATGGTAAGTTTAGTGTCGAGAAATTTAATGGCCAAAGCTTCCTGCTGTGGAAGATGCAGATGGAAGATTATCTGTATCAGAAAGATCTGTACCTACCATTGAGCGGAAAAACAAAGAAGTCGGTGGCCATGACAGATGTGGAATGGAACATTCTCGCTTGAAAGGCACTCGGAACAGTACGATTGTGCCTTGCGGTGTCAGTCGCCTTCAATATTTCGAAGGAAAAAAAAACAGAGGGTTTGATGTAGACGTTGGCGAAACTATATGAAAAACCCTTGGCCTCAAACAAGGTATTTATTATGAAACAACTATTTAATATGAAGATGTCGGAAGGTGGAACTGTTGCAGACCATTTAAATTATTTTAATACAGTTACCAGTTAGTTAAGTTCTGTAGGGGTAAACTTTGATGATGAAGTTAGAGCTCTGTTATTATTGTGCTCATTGCCAGAGAGTTGGAATGGTTTATTAATGGCCATTAGTAACTCTGTCTCTAGATCTAGTACTTTAAAGTTTGATGATGTTGTCGGTGCTATCCTTAGCGAGGAAATGTGACCGAAAAGCTCCTGTGAGACATTGGGTAATGCTTTGAGTGGAGCGTCTAGGGGAAGAAGAATGGAAGGAGGAAAGAGCTCAGGATATCGCAGTAAATCAAGGAAAGGCAGATCCAAGTCCAAATCAGGGATAGTGTGTTGGAAATGTGGAAAGAAAGGACACCTAAAGAAAGACTGTAGATCTCAGAAGGGAAAAGAAGGAGACACACAGCAAGAAAACAATCATGAAGTAAATGTGACATGTGATGTGTTACAAGATTCTTTGATTCTTTCTTTCGAAAATGTTACTGATTCTTGGGTTGTAGATTCAGGGGCTTCATTCCATGCCACACCTGATAAGAAATATTTTCATGACTATGTTCAAGGATATTTTGGACAAGTTCGTTTGGGTGATGAAAAACCCTGTAAAATTGTTGGAATGGGTAAAGTTCTTGTAAAACAACAGAATGGAAACCAATGGCTACTAAAGGAGGTAAGGCATGTTCCAGATCTAAAGAAAAATCTGATTTCAACAGGGTAGTTAGGCGGTGAAGGTTGTGTGACAACTTTCACGGATAAAACTTGGAAGGTCACCAAAGGAGCCCTGGTAATAGCAAAAGGCGAAAAGGTTGGTACATTGTATTTATGCAATGGTATTTCTAACTCTGTTAATGCTTTAACTTCCAAAGGAGCAGATGCAACATTATGGCATCATAGGCTCAGACACATGAGTGAGAAGGGGATGAAGATTCTTCACTCAAGAAATTTGTTGCCGAGTTTGAAGAATGTTGATTTGGATTTATGTGAGAATTGCATTTATGGAAAATAGAAGAGAGTTAGATTTCTCAGAGTTGGGAAAGAAAAGAAGAGCGAAAAATTAGAGCTTGTGCATACAGATGTATGGGGACCTGCTCAGGTATCATCTCTTGGTGGCTCTCGTTATTATGTTACTTTTATTGATGATGCAAATAGAAAAACTTGGATTTATTGTATTCAAAATAAATCTGATGTATTTGATACTTTCAAGAAATGGAAAGCTTTGGTTGAGATTGAGACAGGAAAGAATTTGAAGTGTCTCAGATCAGACAATGGAGGTGAATATTGCAGCAAAGAGTTTGATAGGTACTATTCAGAGCATGGAATTCGTAGAGAGAAGACAGTTCCAAGAACACCACAAGAAAATGGTGTGTCAGAAAGGATGAACAAAACAATCATGGAGCGTGCAAGGTGCATGAGATTGCATGCGGGATTGCCTTTAAAATTTTGGGCAGATGCTGTAGATACTGCTGTTTATCTAATAAACAGAGGGCCTTCAAGTTCCTTGGATGGTGGTATTCCAGAGGAAGCATGGAGAGGTAAAAAGGTAAACTACTCTTTTTTAAAGCCTTTTGGTTGTGAGGCCTTTGTCCATATTAATAAAGAAAATAGAACAAAGCTTGAGGCAAAATCAAAGAAATGTACATTTATTGGATATGGTGTTAATGATTTTGGTTATCGCTTATATGATTATGAAAATCACAAAATCATTAGGAGCAGAGATGTAATATTCAATGAAAAGGTCTTGTATAAGAATCAGTTGCAAGAAAAGAAATAGGAAAAATAAAGCAAGGAATACATGGTTCTTGATGAGATAACTAAAAAAGTAAAGGTCCCTGAAAATAATAATAATCAACAGTCACAGCAGCAGCAACCACCACAACAGCAACAGGCACCTCAAACACCTGAAAGTGGTGTTAGAAGATCTACCAGGATAAGTAGACCCCCTGAACGATACTCTCCTTCATTATATTATTTATTGTTAACTGATTCTGGTGAACCTGAATGTTATGAAGAAGCAATGCAGGTTGAAAGCAGGAAGAAGTGGGAGCTAGCCATGGAAGAAGAGATGGACTCCTTAATGCATAACCAGACTTGGGACTTAGTCAGGTTGCCTGCAGGTAAAACTACATTGTAGAATAAATGGGTTTATAGGCTGAAGGAAGAAGATGGAGGAAAATAGAGGTACAAAGCTAGACTTGTGGTGAAGGGGTTTGCACAGAAGAAAGGTATTGATTTTGATGAAATATTTTCTCCTGTTGTTAAGATGACTTCAATCGGAACTATTTTAAGTCTTGTAGCAGCGGAAGATTTACATCTTGAATAGTTAGATGTAAAGACAACATTTCTCCATGGAGATTTGGAGGAAGAGATATACATGCAGCAACCAGAAGGATATGAGGTCAAAGGGAAAGAAAAATTGGTGTGCAGGTTAAAGAAGAGTTTGTATGGCTTAAAACAGGCTCCAAGGAAGTGGTATCTAAAATTTGACAAGTTAATGTATGAACAAGGTTATACTAGATGTCACTCTGATCATTGTGTTTATCTAAAAAGGCAAAATGATGGCAGCTATATTATATTGTTATTGTATGTAGATGACATGCTTGTTGCAGGGTCTAACATGCAGGAAATAAATGTGCTCAAAAGAAAATTGGAAAATTAATTTGCAATGAAGGATTTGGGAGCTGCAAAACAAATCCTTGGTATGAGGATAACTAGAGACAGGAAAAATCGTAAATTAACACTGTCTCAGAATGAGTACATAGAAAAGGTGTTGAAAAGATTTAATATGTAGAATGCAAAACCAGTTAGTACACCTTTTGCTAGCCATTTAAAACTTTGTAAGGAGATGTGCCCCAAGACCAAAGAAGACATGGATTGTATGTCTAAAGTTCCATATGCATCAGCAGTTGGAAGCTTAATGTATGCAATGGTCTGCACAAGGCCTGATATTGCACATGCAGTGGGAGTTGTAAGAAGGTACATGAATAATCCAGGAAAAGAACATTGGATGGCAGTAAAATGGATTCTCAGATATTTGAGAGGTACCACAAATCAAGCATTATGCTTTGGTGGTTCAAAAATTGCTCTATAGGGATATGTAGATGCAGATATGGCAGGTGATAGAGATAATAGGAGGAGCACTACAGGATACGTATACACTGTAGGTGGAATAGCTGTCAGTTGGGTTTCAAAAATCCAAAGTGTTGTTGCACTTTCAACAAGAAAAGAAGAGTATGTTGCTGCTATAGAGGCTAGTAAAGAAATGATTTGGTTACAAAGGTTTATGGGTGAATTGGGTAAGAAGCATGATATGGGCACGTTATATAGTGATAGCCAAAGTGCCATTCATATTGCAAAGAACTCAACATTCCATTCCAGGACTAAACACATACATCTCAAGTACCATTTCATATGGTCAGTATTGGAAGATGGAGAGTTGAAGCTGGAAAAGATACACACTAGCCAGAATCCTGTAGATATGCTAACAAAAGTTGTAACCAGGGAGAAATTTAGAATGTGCTTAGTTTAAATTGGTCTTCAAGGATGACGATGAAGATGAGAAACAACCAGGTCCAAAGAGGAGTCATTGTCTAGCAAACGAAGCAGCGGTGGAGTTGCTACAATCAGTCTCTAAGTGGAAGATTGTTGGGTGTGGAGCCTGATTATCTTGTTTACCTTGTATCACAGCATTGGACCCCTGTACCTTAAATGGGGCGGCAACGCCACCCGTATATTAATCACTGTCGTGGGGGGTCCAGGGGGGCGGCAACGACTTTATCGAGCCCCCTCCTGGCGGGGGGTTTCGGGGGTAGTGCCCCCGAAGCTAAAAACAGATGTAAAATTTCCTTGTAAAAGTATAGTAATTTCTAGTCAATCTGGGCCGTTCATTAGGCAAATGATCTGACAGTATAAGTTATGTTTAGTTTAGGGTTTTTTTGCCCTAGAAGGCAACCCCTCGCTTTTATGAGGGTATTGTATTGCAGCTGTGTATTATATGTGTATTCTCTGAGCGAGAAATAGATAGGGAGACTGTCAGAGAGAACAGAGGATATCACAACAGATCTACTGTAGGTTTTGTCTCTTCATTTTTGCTGGATAATAGAAAGGAAGGACTAGCTGTTCAGGGTGGACGTAGCCCAAACTGGGTGAACAAAGTATATCTGTGTCTCTCTGGTTTTATGTGCTTGTATTTTCCGCATATTTTATTTGTTTCAATGCTCTATAATATATAATTTTCTAACATAAACTAGTCTGTTCCGCGAGTTGGTGACCTGGTCGCATGGTTGCATGGTCCGGAGGTCGCTCCTCGGAAGACTTTTCATGATTTGCGACCTGGCGACTTGGTCACATAGTCGCATGGTCAGGTGTTCGCATTTCAGATCTCTTTGCAAGTTCTGTGACCTAGCGACCTGAGAATAGTGTGAGTTACTGCTTTTTCATGAAATGCGACCTCACAGAGGTCACACGGTCGCATTTTTAGGTTAGTCGCATGTTCAACCTACTCCTCAGTTCTGCGACCCAATGAATGGTCACATCTTTGATGCTGTCTTGGCTTCGAATGATTAGCTGAGAGTTAATCTGTGGCAAGATGGCTAGTGTGGCTGCATGCCTCTTGGGATGAGACTTCCAGAGTAATGGGAAATGGTGCGATGCCATATGGACGAGGGAACAATCAAAATGTGGCTCGTATCTCCTCAGCCCGACAGATTATTCTTCTTGGATTAATCGAATTTTGAGAGGGGTTATCATCATAGAATAAAGCAGCGCGTAGTTACTGCAGAACCTCAGCATAGTTACAACTTCGAAATAGTCTCCACCACCGCGCACAGGTATTCATCATGTGCCAATGTTTTTTGCTAGATATTTTTCCTCGGACTACTAATAATGTGTTTTGTGGGATGCAGGCTTACGCCTCTGCCTTGTCATGACTGTCCTTCATATTCCATCACAGGTGACTGTGTAGACCAGTCTCATACCTTCACATAACTAGTCCTGGCCTTCAGCAGATGAAAGCATACGTCGATGCACTAGAAATACGTATTGAAATGTTTTAGATTTGCGATAAGTGAAGGTTGAGTTGAAAGCAGCGTATTTTGGAATTTTTTTTATGCAGACATGCCCCATCCACTTTTTCTTCTTAGCATTATGCGTAAATATTATTATGAGAATAAAGAAGCGTAAAATAGCATTATGCATAAATAGCATTATTGTGCTTGATTAGTAATCTTAACCAAACATTCCAACATGAAAAATTGTAAAGGCCACAGTCCTGCACCAAGTGTGATTTTATCAAAATAGCATTTTACACATAATGCGGTCGATGTCCTTCTTCTGCCAAATTAGAAAAAGAGTATTGTTGTCGCCCACTTACACAAAAATCTTCCCACTTGAATATTGACCTAACGCTTTGGAATTTGGGAGTACTTCAAAATTTTGTGGAAGAAAATGTCGTGAATAGGCCCCTCCCGATGTGGAGAGTATGTCTCGTCCAGGTTTAAAGAATGAGGAATAATAGATCACGCGCCAATTTTTATGTAGAGAAAACGACGTGAAGAAACCCCATGTGAGAGTATGTCTTGTTAAAAAAAGAAAAAACCATGAAGAAGGGCACGAGGAGACGAGATTGAAATAATGAAGAATAAGAGATTAGGTGTCAATGTCGTGCTCGTTCACAAGAGCGTTTTTCTTTTCCTCACAAATCCATATGTTATGATGCCCCCATCCATAATGCATAGAGAAATACACGTAAGTGGTTTTTGTTAATGCTGCATATTCAACCACCAGTGACGTTTAGAGAAAAATCGATAACTGAAATAGGCCTCAATTCCACGTGGTGTTGTGTATGGAGAGAGAAGTCGAGACATTAATATGGGTGGTTAACGAATATCATCAAGCTACGTTTTTAACCTCTCCGGTATTCCTGGCGTGTGATGTACGCAACGCTTGGCATTTGAAACTTTCTTCCCTAGGGTGGAAAACGATGGTGCTGTTTCATGCTCGGTCAAACATACCCTTTCACACGTGGAGGAGAGCGAAAATTCATGCCGTGGAATACTTCAAGCCCAATGTGCTTGTGCTTTTCATGGTCTTCACTCATCGTTGTAATAGTAACTATAATGGAGGAAACAAAGTGAGAGTGTCCGTGAGGGACTTTAAGAGTATAGGCGAGGCATCTATGAATTCCCACACATAGTTACCATCCTCAAATATGCAGCAAGAAAACTTATATAATCCTCTTACGAATGAAGATGAGACACGATATATGGTGGAGTCATACTCAAACATGCGTTTTACTAATTTTCCCATATGTTGTCCGAAATTTTCAATCATAGCTTTGGTGATATTCGTCATATATATCTTTAAACTTACTGGGGTCCTGCCGAGTGATGTGAAAATGGGAGCCTAGAATGGAAATGGTTGCTTCCAAAACCCCTGTCGCAGCTACTGTATTGCGAATGAATGCCTGTGGCTGCTTCGAACCACCACCTTCGTCGTTGTCACCAGCTATCAAAACTATAAAGACATACTTGAATAAAGGCGCCAAATTTAACGTCTGGAAGCCAAAGGACGATGCTCTAAGTATCTTTTCACTTTTTTTGGAGTGCTGAATGTCTTCAGCACAAGTACTTCTGAAGACATAGAGCGGGAAGATACTTAGATTGCCATGGAAAACCAATAATCTGATATGCCAATGCCATAACACCACTCTTCCATGATTCTTATATTTCGCAACGAAATTAGTCTAGGTATCCGATGTGCATCAGTGAAGAATTTTGTTGCATTGGTCAACCATGAACAATTCTTTCCTTGATCCTCTATCTGAATGAACATACACCACACCATCCTCCATCTAAAAATAATGTTAACTTGCTCCTCCTTCTCATTTGTGGGCGTATCCTTGTTATCTGCCTTTACAGTGTTCTTCAATGGTAGCCTTAAGTCTCGTCCCCACCTGGGCAGGGGGGCATGTGGATGAAAGTGTCCTGTTTCATAGTTGTGACCTTGTTGTTTAGCTTTCGTGCATTTCCCTCGGTGTGGTGATGACATTGATGAGTATATAATCTGTGGGATTGACCTATATGAAACATTATAACATTAATTAGTTCACAGTTACCCTTTAGAGAAACATGCCCCCAAATAATAAACATCAGATTATGAGCTTGGTGAAGTACCCAAACTGAGTGCCTGGACAATCCATGGTGAAAGAGATTTTAATGTAAATACACACAGAAAGTTTCCATTCAAATGTATGCATGGCGAACCCCTCACACATGGTGCGACTGCGGTAAGAGTATCTCGTCATGATGGTGAGAAGGCTCATGAGGGGCTTGGGACAGGTTACGAGGATGTAATTGTCTGCAGGTCGGGTGAAAGACCTTAATGACTAAGCGAGTAGAGGGGGATCCAAAATTTTGAATATACCCAAAATTTTGGGTGGTGTTGTAGCGGCTACAACAAATGGTGAATCGCTGGTAGAATCCAACATCTCTCTCAATATCACAACTATATTCTGAGCCAAGATAGTGATGCAAGGGAATATTGAATAGGTTCTGCAGGTACCTTTTCTATTACTTTGGCCTTTACAGGTATGCCCAGTCCTTATGCCTCAGCTAGGTCTCGCTAATCAGAACACATCATAACAGAAGCTTGTAGACGCCAGTAGCTTGTTGATGATGTGAAGAGAAATGAAGCGAGTTTATTATTCTCAAGATTTTTAAATTAAGTTTCCGGTGTTGCTCCGTTGCCAGCAGGCTTGGACATTACCCCAGTGGAGTCACTTCAAGAATCAAAAGCGTTGCTCCGCTTCCAGTGAGCCTGGTCAGTACCCGGGTGGAGTCGTTGCATTACCTTTCTGCGCAGGAAGCCTTTCTCGATCCTTTACCCTTATTTGTTTCTTGTTCTTGTAGCACTTATTTTCATGTGCTCGTGGCACTTATTTTTCATGGGCAGATGAGGGATCCTGACTTATTTTACAAGCAAGAGAGGTTTTTTCTTGTTTTGTAGAAACTGAAAGGTATCCAGATTTGGATTTTCCCTTATACCAAACCTTCACATCCCATCTACCAAAATAGGCGAAGTGTGGAAAATAGATCATTAAGATGTCCAAGACTATGCTCGGCACAAGGCTTAGGCTTACGGGTATTGGGCCATCCAAACTCATTAGGTCTCCCAAAAACAACCGGCTCGTATTTCCTCGGCTAATAAGTTTAGACTCATAGGAATCTTGTTGACAATGCGACATGACCTGTCCTGAGAGAAAGCTGCCTCTTGAGATAGCCACCACAACCTCACGCAAACAATGGGGTTACTGTTTCAGTAATCGGGGAAGAACAAGTCCGCAAGGTGGTAGGGTTTTGATGAGGGCTCATGTAGTGATAGGCGATATGTGGAATATTTTCAAAGCTATATCAACAACTTGCAGAAATGATGTGGGGAAGAAAGTGTACAACGCAATGTAATAAACGAGGCTCAAGATGCAATGCAACGCCATGTGCGGGAACGATCCACTAGTTGGAGGTGGAGAGACAAGGCAAATCACATGCAGTGATTATCCGAATATATGCAGCAATAGGGAAACTGAAAAATCATGCATGCAAAAATAAATGGAACTTTTTAATGCATAAAACTACAGAAAGCAAGAAAATACAACAAGCATAATTCTAAACCATGAAGTAAAACCTTAGCAAGTAAACCTAATTAAATAGCTTGACAAACAAATTTTTATTAGCAGATCCTAGCTAGCCTAATCCTAAAACCCTAGCTTAACCAAAGAGGCAGTCAGGTTACGTAAAATCAACTTTCCAGTGCAGCCATCGCATTAGTTCCCATCCTGCCATAACAACAATGCTCGGGATCAGAGCTAGCATCCAAAAATGTGTATCAACAACAAGACTTACCTAAAGAGCATGTGAAATGGCAAGAAGACCATGGATATTCACCAGAGAACATGCTAGAATGGATTGTGCAATCTAAATTCCACTCTCATCCTGATACATAGCAATATGTTCTTGAAACTTAACATTTTTTATGAATGACAAAAACCCATTCACGCACAACCTTAGGTTCGACGGGAGGGGGGTAAGCCATTGCCTATTTTTTAGTATATTCATCAGATAAGATCTGTCGCACCAAACGGAAAACCAGTCATGGTGTTGAGGATGATCAGTTTTATGGAATGGAAACAATAAGAATGTGCCAGGCGAATTACAGATTCTTGCGCATCCAAGTGCAGAAACCTTAATTTTGAAAACCCTAGTTCGGAGTTGCTCCTGGGTTTCACCGAGGATGTGAGGATCTGAATTAACCGTTAGTGAAGGCTGAAATGCCTCATTGTCCTGGACCAATTCTAGGCCTTCGAGTGGGGGCCTTCCAAACTTTTATGGGCTTGTGAGATCAACTGGCGAATGGATGTGATCATCAATTGTAGTGATTGGAAAGATGTCAGTTGGCTCTATATCAATTCGGCCAACTATTTGCGCATTGACAGATTGATAATCCAATGTATCAAATTCTTTAGATTTACCAGGATGGGGTGAATTTATTGGAAGGTTTTTGGGCAGTTGAGGGATTTTCCCAAAATCACATGTTTGTGCCTGATTCAAACCAGTACTCATTGGGCAACAACTGAAAATATTAGAGAAAATTGTCGGAGTTTTCTTACCGGTGAATAAATTGGGGTATATCAGTTGTTGCACACCAGTTGTTGGGGAATAGGAATATGTGCTCAGGGAAAACTTACTAGAATGAAAAATCTACCTGGATGAGATGATATCCGACGTGGTTATGCTAGGAGGAGCATGGTACTTGGGAATCATTATTTCTGAAACCCTAAGCTGAGAAACCCTAGTTGGAGTTGTTTGAGGGGTCTCGTCAGGGTCGAGAGGACTAGGGGTAAAAGTCGGTAAAAGCAGAAGTGATTCGATCCTCTGATGGGTACTCAAATCTTCATAAAGCGGATTATTGAATTCAGATGTCTTCATATGGTCAACAAAGAGATACGAGTGATAGTCCTCAGCGGTATGAGTGAATATGTTTTCAGATAAGTAGTGATCGCTGGAAACATCGATTTGATCAAGTTGGGTACCTGGCATGTTACGCCCCCTGGAAGTTATCAATTAGGATGGATCAATAAAGGGGACATCTTGAGGTTTCCCAGACAGGGACTCGCTCCTATGACTATCTAAATATTTCGAGCGAGAAAGATCATATCTAAAAGATTCATCAATTTTGCTCCTATGAGAAAGACAGGAACTCGCTCCTATGACTATCTAAATATTTCGAGTGAGAAAGATCAGATCTAAAAGATTCATCAATTTTGCACTGTGATTGTGAAACACCATTCGCGTGCTTATGATTGTCACCAATACCAGTATAAGGAAATTCTGAATGTCTCGAAGAAATTACTAGTTTGGCGGACTCATGAAATAAATCGGGGAATAATGAACGAAAATATTGAGCCGCAGGGGTGTTAATCGTACAAGGAATTTCATCTTGCATATCGATGTTATCCAGAGTGAACAATGGTCTTGCATGCCTAGGATGATCCAATGATTTTTTAAGGTCAACTTTATTCGGGACAGGAGTCAATTTGTTATTAGTTTGTGAATAAGATTTAGGACTGTCTCTAGGGAAACATTCAGTGGGATCGAGATAGGTCTCATGAACCGGGAGAGATAATGAGCCACTAGGGTTTTCAAGCTCTGATTCTACACGGTGCATGAAAGATTCGGAGGTGGCACAATAGGTTTTATCTCCTTGCACATGTCTATCATTGCACAGAACTTTCGAGGTCACAACTCCACTACACGACAATTCAGGAGGAAGAGTAGGAATATCACAAACAGTAATACTATCCTTGGAGGCCTGAATGTGGTTTGGACCCGGGGAGATGGACAAGGAAACATTAGGGACACATTCTGAAAAACTGGAAAATTTCGGGTCGTCATAGGGAACACTAGGATCAGGCTGGGTTTCTACTTGACATGGTTCAAGGGAAACTAGGATCACATACGTGAACTGTTCACTTAACAATTTCCAATCAACATCCTTTTCAGGGAACTCAAAACAATAATGAACAAATCTAATAGAAAATTCATCTAGAGGTTCCTAAGGTTCCATTCTGATGTCATTTAACTTTATAAATACATTTTGAAAATCGTACCTGTGAAAAGCTTGTTGTAATTCACTGGCGAGTTGTTAAAAAAAATGAATGGAAGCTTTCGGCAATGTGCAATACCATTTCTTAGCGTGACCTTCGAGAGTGAGGGAAAAAAGAAAACAAATTAAACCTTCATTTTCAATTTCGTAACACTCACCAAAGTCACAGAAATCTAAAAGGTGTTGGGTTATGAACACTCCATTTTCACCATCGAATTTTAGCTGGGACAAGTGAGACATAAGTTCATCGGGGATGAAGCATCGAGGCTCATAAAACTCCAAAACAAATCTCGGGAGGATGATATGGGGACGATCCATTACAGATATGAGATTAACCGTAGGCTCTAAGGGCTCAGCTTGTCATCTGGCCCTCATTCTATCACCAATTCTATTGAGGGGAAAATTTGTCCGGCCAACAGTAGGGGATCTCCCCATTAAAAATTCCCAATTAGACCTTGAACCGTTTGGAATAGCGATCCCGTCTAGGGTGTGGGTTCGGCTACTGTTGATTTCTACTTTATTTGGGTCTCGCTTAAACTCTATAAACCTGTGGATACACACTTAATCATATGATACAAGACATATGATTGATGCATTAAATTTACATATAACACTATGCGTAGCGAGATGAAATAATAAACCATAAGTGCCGAAGGAAGTGTTGTTAATAACACATCATTAGGGTCATGCTTGTAAGTTGTTCTGAGTACAAAAGAAACAATTCTTTATGGCAAAAACGCCCTTCACTTCCTGAAAGGTTTAAATGATAATACAAATGCTAATAAACAAAGTCATTAACATTCATTAAGAAAGCGAAATGAACTCAACCACCATTAACATATATTCAGTAAACTATCATGCAAATGTGATATGAATTAAAGATACAGTTCCATTAATCTAAAGATGTTTAGAATCAGAAAAATATAATACTCATAGTGCTCATACATATATCAAAATTAGATTCATAAAGGGATTTTGCAAAATTCGTGTATTCATACTAAAAATTGTATAGTCCTGGTAATACAATGCTCTCAGCTCGAGTCCCAAAAAAAAGATCCTTTACAATCCTCGAAAGGAGTATTTATAGGACAAACTTGCCCCTTAGGCTTCCTTGACCTTTTGCCTCCCTGACCGTTGGGATGCCTTGCGACCGAGTAGATTTTGTGACCTGCGACCTCAAGCAATCTACGACTTGTGACCCGAGTAAATGTGCGACCTGCAACCTCAAGCAGATCTGTGACTTGTGACTTGAGGAAATTTGCGACTTACAACCTCAAGCAGATTTGCGACTTGTGACCTTCTTTTGGTGATATTTGGATTTCATAGCAATATTCCTTGTCCCGCAACCTTTGCCTTAAAAAGGGCCCTCTTGATTGTTGGGAAAAGCTTCGGCTCATTGTGCAGATCAGAAGCTTCCACCTGCAGTCACATCTTAGGTTACATGTCTTCATTGATCAAATGATAATGTTAGGGGTGTATTTAATTAATTGCACAAGTGAAAATGATAAATTTAGACCCCTGTGTGGTCAATTGTTGCGTCATTAAGTCATCAAAGAGAATGGCTTGTGTAGGCTTTCCCTATGCCCCTTTAATCACAGTACTTTATCCCCAACATTTTCCTCAGACTCCATCAAGATGAAGCTATGCTTGGCATGAGGAAGTGCTTCGATCCTCTCATGCTCAGCTGCGTCTAGTTCACTTAGGTGTTAGAGCACATCAGTAGATAAGGAGTTGCAAGCCATGTAAATTTAACAATGGTCTTGAATGATACTATTTTGAACAAAGGCGCATGCTTATCTTCAAACACCTTGTATCTCTTTGATGGTGCAGCGAAAACACAAAGAATCCTCTCCCGAGACTGATTACCTATCATATTCTTTATTTCCATGTAGGCACAGTAGCACCATTTCAACTTATGGTCTTAAAAACCATCGTAATACCACCATAATTAAACTTTTCCAATGTATATTTAAACCCACCATTATAAAATGAAGCCCATCGCATTAAAATATGCTGCTTAACCATAGGCTCCACGTGAATTAATGAAAGTTTCATGTGAATGTGCAATACCATTTTAAACTGGTTTGGAAGACTGTGGATATCATTCTTCATGCGTAAACTAGTTTGTTCCATGATCTAGTGACTTGGTCACATGTCTGCATGGTCGGGAGGTCGCACCTCGGATGACTTTGCATGATTTGTGACCTGGTGACTTGGTCACGCAGTCGCATGGTCGGGTGGTCGCATTTCGGATGGCTTTGCAAGTTTTGCGACCCAGCAACTTGAGAATAGTGCGACTTACTAATTTTTCATGAAATGTGACCTCACAGAGGTCACACGATCACATTTTCAGGTCAGTCGCATGTTCAACCTACTCCTCAGTTCTGCGACCTAGTGACCGGTTGCATCTTTGATGCTGTCTTGGCTCCGAATGATCAGCTGAGAGTTAATCTGTGGCATGATGGCTAGTGTGGCTGCATGCCTCTTGGGATGAGACTGTCGGAGTAATGGGAAATGGTGCGCTGCCATATGGATGAGGGAACAATCAAAATGTGGCTCGTATCTCCTCATCCCGGCAAATTATTCTTCTTGGATTAATCGAATTTTGAGAGGGGTTATCATCATAGAATAAACCAACGCGTAGTTACTGCAGAACCTCAGCGTAGTTACAACTTCGAAAAAGTCTCCACCACCGCGCACAGGTATTCATCGTGTGCCAATGCTTTTTGCCGGATATGTTTCCTCGGACTGTTAATAAGGTGTTTTGTGGGATGTAGGCTTATGCCTCTACCTTGTCATGACTCTCCTTCATATTCCATCACAGGAAACACTGTAGAACGCTCTCATACCTTGACATAACCAGTCCTGGCCTTCAGCAGATGAAAGCATACGTCGTTGCACCAGAAATACGTATTGAAATGTTTTAGATTCGCGATAAGTGAAGGCTGAGTTGAAAGCAACGTATTTTGGAAATTTTTTTATGCAGACATGCCCCATCCGCTTTTTCTTCTTAGTGTTATGCGTAAATAGTATTATGAGAATAAAGTAGCGTAAAATAGCATTATGCGTAAATAACATTATTGTGCTTGATTAGTAATCTTAACCAAACATTCCAACATGAAAAATCATAAATGCCACGGTCCTGCACCAAGTGTGATTTTATCAAAATAGCAATTTACACATAATGCGGTCGACGTCCTTCTTCTGCCAAATTAGAAAAAGAGTATTGTTGTTGCCCACTTACAAAAAAATCTTCCCACTTGACTATTGACCTAACGTTTTAGCGTTTGGGAATACTTGGAAATTTTGTGGAAGAAAGTGCCATGAAGAGGCCCCTCCCGATGTGGAGAGTATGTCTCGTCCAAGTTTAAAGAATGAGGAATAACAGATCATGTGCCAATTTTTATGTAGCAAAAACAACGTGAAGAAACCCCATGTGAGAGTATATCTTGTTAAAAAAAGAAAAAGCCATGAAGAAGGGCACAAGGAGACCAAATTGAAATAAATAAGAATAAGAGATTAGGTGTCAATGTTGTGCTCGTTTATTAGAGCGTTTCGCTTTTCCTCACAAATCCATACGTTATGATGCCCCCATCCATAATGCGCAGAGAAATACACGTAAGTGGTTTGTGTTAATGCTGCATATTCAACCACCAGCGAACTTTAGAGAAAAATCGATAACTGAAATAGGCCTCAATTCCACGTGGTGTCATGCATGGAGAGAGAAGTCGAGACATTAATATGGGCGGTTAAAGAATATCATCAAGTTGCGTTTTTAACCTCTCCGGTATTGCTGGGGTGTGCTATACGCAACGCTTGGCATTTGAAACTTTCTTCCCTGGGGTGGAAAACGATGGTGTTGTTTCGTGCTGGGTCAAACATATCCTTTCACACGTGGAGGAGAACCAAATTCATGCCGTGGACTACTTCATGCCCAATGTGCTTGTGCTTTTCATGGTCTTAACTCATCATTGTAATAGTAAGTATAATGGAGGCAACAAAGGGAGAGTGTCCGTGTGAGACTTTAAGAGTATAGGCGAGGCATCTATGCATTTCCACACGTAGTTACCGTCCTCAAATATGCAACAAGAAAACTTATTTCATCCTCTTACGAATGAAGATGAGACACGATAGATGGTGGAGTCATACTCAAACATGCGTTTTACTAATTTTACCATATGTTTTTCGAACTTTTCAATCATAGCTCTGGTGATCTTCTTCATATATATCTTTAAACTTACTGGGGTCTCGCCAAGTGATGCGAAAATGGGAGCCTAGAATGCAAAGGGTTGCTTCCAAAAACCCTGTCGCAGCTACTATATTGCGAATGAATTCTTGTGGTTTCTTCGAACCACCACCTTCGTCGTTTTCACCAGCTATCAAAACTATAAAGACATACTTGAATAAAGGCACCAAAGTTAACGTCTGGAAGCTAAAGGACAACGCTCCAAGTATCTCTTCACTTTGTCCGGAGTGCTAAATGTCTTCAGCACAAGTACTTCTGAGGACATAGAGCGGTAAGATACTTAGATTGCCATGGACAACCAATAATATGATATGCCAATGCCATAACACTCTTCTAGGACTCCTATATTTCGCAACGAAATGAGTCTAGGTATCCGATGTGCATCAGTGAAGAATTTTGTTGCATCGGTCAACTATGAACAATTCTTTCCTTGATCCTCTATCTGAATGAACATACACCACACCATCCTCCATCTGAAAATAATGTTAACTTGATCCTCCTTCTCATTTGTGGGCGTAACCTTGTTATCTGCCTTAACAATGTTCTTCAATGCTAGCCTTAAGTATCGTCCCCACCTCGGCAGGGGGGCATGTGGATGAAAGTGTCCTGTTTCACAGCTGTGACCTTGTTGTTTAGCTTTAGTGCATTTCCCTCGGTGTGGTGATGACATTGATGAGTATATCATTTGTGGGATTGACCTATATGAAACATTATAACATTAATTAGTTCATAGTTACCCTTTAGAGAACGATGCCCCCAAATAATAAACATTCTATTATGAGCTTGGTGAAGTACCCAAACTGAGTGCCTGGACAATCCATGGTGAAAGAGATTTTAATGTAAATACACACAGAAAGTTTCCATTCAAATGTATGCATGGAAATCCCTTCACACATGGCGCAACTGCGGTAAGAGTATCTCGTCATGATGGTGAGAAGGCTCATGAGGGGCTTGGGATAGGTTGTGAGGATGTCATTGTCTGCAGGTCGGGTGAAAGACCTTAATGAGTAAGCGAGCAGAGGGGGACCCAAAATTTTGAATATACCCAAAATTTTGGGTGGTGTTGTAGTGGCTACAACAGAAGGCTAGATCCTGAATTTAAAAAGTAGGTTCTTGGTTACCCCTGGTTTTATTCAACTATAAATCCTCATCCCACAACCTGATAATTACTAGTGTGATAACAAGACTCATCAGGCTTTCCAACGAGCCATCACGGTGCCAAATATGGCATCAGGAAGGGGTCTACAAATTAGTCACAAAAGACCTTATTTTCTGCTGAAGTGGCGTTGCGCACAGAGACTTTCTAAGTTTTTTTTGGACCAAAAGTTAACAAAACAAACTCATTTATTGCAAATTGATATTCTTGAGTTTTTTGAGGCAAAAAAGTCTAGAATTAGGTGCAAATAGTTATTTTGGCATTTATTTCTTAGGATATTATGTGCCTTGGGCCTTGCATGGTCTCTTGGCCATAAATGACATTTATGGTTGAATTTGAAATTTTCCTACCATATTTAGGGCTTTAGTCCTCCTTTGCTCCATAAATAGAGCATGAGGCCCTCATGTATTTTTTTGGCATTTGATGAGCTTTGAGAGCAATATATGATTTTTATGAGCTTGGAGAAGAAATTTGAAGGATCCCTTAGCTTGGTGAATGGTGATGTCTTCTTAACTTATTTATATTTTTCTTGTTATCATTATGTTTCATCCTTCTTGGTTGCTATAAATCAGAAAATTATAGTTTGAGACATGCTCTTTGAGGCACCTCAGTCCTCCTGTTTGTTATAGCCTTGATGTTTTTCTCTGTTTGGTAAGCTTAAGAAATTCTTGATTGCTCCTTAGGTTCACCTAAACTTGTTTTTGTTTCATGTATGGTTAGTATGCTTGTTTACAAGTATGATTCACGGTATGCCCTGCTTATTTGAAGCTTTCAAAACTCTATCTTGAAACCTTTCTTTGGAATATTTTTTTCTAGGTTAAGTCAAAGAGGTCTCGTTCGATCTTGCCCTTTGTCCATGCCTACCAACTTGTTTCAGAGTTCTCTATAGCTTGATTTATGATGTTTAGGAGTTCCCTCTTCATAGATTAAGTTATTTGTGATCTTGTATGTTTTCCCAAAGTCTAGAGTTGAATTTACTAAAGTTAGAAGCTCTTATGCTCTCTATGTTTCACTGACATGTTTGTCTTGGATATTTATTGGTTTAAAATATTATCATAGAGTAAATGGTTTGCCATAGCTCTTGCTTAGTATATTTTGCTAATCATATTTAAGACCTCCTTGTTCATAGGTATTTGACAAAGGATTCTTAATTTCCCTTTGCCCTACCTTATTCACAAACTTGATGTCCATCCCACTTCACTCATAAACTTAAAGGATCCATTAACCTTGCTAGATTGGCCTTGCACTGCAGTCTGATTCATTATTGAGACACCCTTGACTTTCATTGACTCCATAGCCCAATGTCTTTTGTTAGAATCTCACTCCACCTATTCCACTTGACCATCTTTCCCAACCAAAACAATCAACAAAACCCTACTCTTAACAACTAGCCTAAAATCAAAATCCTAAATAAAAAAGAACACATCCTTTGCACCCAATAGAGAGAGCCCTCTCTGTAATATTCCCATTTTAGCACATCGCTAAATGGAATATTAAAGTTTTGTTTTCATCACCTAGCAGCTAAATAAATGGGTAAGGAAGCCCATGCTTATTAAAACAGGAATAAAATTCCTCAAATGTGAAAAGGGATAGTCATAAGAGCTGT
Source organism: Pinus albicaulis (assembly GCA_034641835.2). Taxonomy (NCBI): domain Eukaryota; kingdom Viridiplantae; phylum Streptophyta; class Pinopsida; order Pinales; family Pinaceae; genus Pinus; species Pinus albicaulis. The sequence goes on from CM076575.1 coordinate 484,853,111, forward strand.
ATTTCACACCCCTAAGTGTGAAAAGGGACATTTACATGAAGACAAGGTCAAGTTTGACCAATTCAACAACGCTGGAGAGGAGGAGGAAAAACACTTTGATAGATAGCGCAGTGTGAATGTGAAGAGGGTTATTTGGTGGAGGAAACCCTAAAAGAGTGGGACCGATGGAGAGAGGGATTTCACTTGTTTAAAAGGAGGGCAAGGCAACCATTGTTACTTAGGTTATGTATTATTGATTTTATGGTCTATTCAGACTTTGTGCAATCTCCAGTTGTTTAGCTGAGTTGCAGTGCTGCTTAGCACAAGGATATCTTACTTAGGAATCCTTCTCCTTCTAAGAGAGGCCTCTTGAAGGATCCTGTACTTCATTTTCCACATTCACGCTCAAGGCAAAGCCACCTCCTCCAGCTACAACGTTATTTCTGCTCAAGTGTAACGTTGTGTTGTAGGGTGTTGCAGTGGAGGACCTCAACACCATTTCCAGAGTTGATTTTTAGAGGAGGGAGTATCCATTCCTTTGGGAAGCTAGTGAGGAAGGTTTCATAGCTTATTGTAGATCTTGGCATTGGGCCAACTCATTCCCTTTCCCCTACATCGCATTTTTCTTCAATGACTGCGTTATTTCTAGTGAGCAATTGCTGTGGGGCTTTGCAGATATGTTTGGAGGGTGAGATCTTATGTGAAAGGATCAGATTTTCACTTTAGAGATCCATTGGAGGAGGTATTTTCATCGGATGCATCATCTTCAGCCTTCTCCACTTATTTCTAGTTCTTGAGTTGCAGCTGCTACCCAACAACTCCGACATTTTGCAGATTTTGTATACTATAGCCAATCCTTCCGGGATTGACTGGAGGTAGCCTTTGGGAGCTAAGATCTTCACTCCCAATGTTGTATGGGCCATTTATTTGTATATCCATGTATTTTACATATGTTAGCATGCAATTTCTCTTATAAAAATGCGCAGTCATAGCTTGGGCATACTTGCGTAGCAGTGTTTCATCATGATTTATGTACTTGTCTCTTGAGGCTGAGCATTGCTTATCTTGAGTAAAATTTTCCTCGAGATCTTGTATTCATTTGTTGCTAATATTACTTAATAATATGGCTATGGATATTTCTCACATTTATATGAGTTGAGTGTCACTTCGACTCCATTGTTGTGTTTGCATATTGCTGGATCTCCACATTTGGAATATTTTAAGATATTCCCGATAGTGTAGAATTTCCCTATTTTGGGATATTACAGTGGTATCAGAGCATAATATTGGCTCAACCTGTGAATCTAATCCATTATTCTATCAAGAGAAGAGAATATGAATATTCCATTATGTGGAGAGAAAAGGGAAGATAAGCTTACAAAGCTCCTCCAAGGTCTGTACAGAACATTCATGAAGATTTCAAGAAGATAAGGAGGGAGATATGTATAGGATCTCCAAGAGGGTTTGAAACTGAGTCAAAATCTAGATTTTCTTATAGGGAGTGTGAGCATGATCCAGATCTTGGGGAGGAGGCCCCCAAGATCTAAAAATTTGAAATGGATCTGACAAGATCTGCAAAATTAGAATGCTAGAAAAAAGAGAGAACACAAAGAAAATAAAACCACAAAAAAAATTGTTTTATTAAAATAGAGAATAACTGTAGAAGCTACATTGTGGCAGACAATCTCCCCTTTTACAAACTGAGGCTTGTAATTTATAGCCTTTTTTGAGTCACAATACCATGTGTAGATACCATAGGCCAATACCATGAGTAGATACCACTTACAATACCATGGGTAAATTCCATGTGTGGATGAATACCATGGGTGGATACATACCATGGGTCACTTACAATACCATGGGCGAATAAATATCATGGGTGGATGAATACCATGGGTCGATGCCATTTACAATACCATGGGTGGATGGATAACATGGGTAGATGAATACCATGGGTTGATGCCATTTTCCATTTGGATCATTCCTCCCTCCTTAAGAAGCAATGGTCCCCATTGCGTGAAGTTCCCTCCTCAGAAGCCTTTTTTGAATATGAAGAGCCATTGAAGATAAGGATTTTGTGTAGTTAACCCATAACCGTGATGAACGAAGATCCGAGGATAGAGATACCCTGTAATGCTTGTGACCAACTGTGATATTGACAGTGTGCGGCCTAGCAAATGGACTTCGATGAAGTGAGGGTTTGTGGATGAACTAAAACCATGACAAACAAAGATCGGAGGATAGAGATACCCTGTAATGCTTGTGACCAACTGTTGGACTAACAGTGTGCAGCCTAGCAAATGGACTTCGATGAAAAAGATTTTGTGCGGTTGACCCATAACCGTGATGTTGATTGTTGATGAAGTAGCAGGTGCCTACATAGCTTGGGGTGGGAGGGCACGTCTCCAAATAACCCAAGCTGAATTCTGCTATGATGAAACTAATGAATGTGAAGCAGGTGCCTACTAAAGCGGGGTGAGAGGGCATGTCTCCAAAGGGAACCCGCTCCGAATGCTGCTCCAGATTTAAAATGAGCATAACTCGGTCAATATAACTCAGAATATTTATTATAACCTGTTTTTGGAAATGGAATGATCATTATGCATCATCTCATGTGTTTGAAACCACTATCTGGAGACTCTAGACTCTCAAATTTGTGCTGGAAATGGCACGCCGTCACAAAATTTCTGAAAAAATAGTTGATTTTAAATCAACGATAACTCCCACATCCGGACTCCGATTCAACCGATTTTTTTTTTTTGAACTTGGGTGATTTTTCAAGAGGAGCTCAGATCTATCTCCATTTCTCTGAAATTTTGTACTAAAAATGGCGAAAAATGACAGGAGAGCCGCCGTCCATGAATTGTCGTCAGAAAAATTGCTTCAACATTGCTGATTTTGAATTAGCAATATCTCCCTCATCCGAACTCCAATTTGGCCGATTTTTTTTTTTGAATTTGAGTATTTTTTTGCAAGGAATCCAGATCTGGTCTTTGTTTTTGCAAATTTTTTACCAAAAGTTTCAGATCTGATCTGAAAACTCGCCGCCCAAAAACATTCATGGATTTTGCTGAAGATTGCTGCAAAACATTGAAGCTGAAATATGTTTCAAACCCTCATTCCCATGGAGGCGTAACCTGAATCTGATACCACTGATCCGGATCTTGGGGGGAGGCCCCCAAGATCTAAAAAGTTGAAATAGATCTGACAAGATCTGGAAAATTATAATGCCAGAAAAAAAGAGAGAACACAAAGAAAATAAAACCACAAAGAAACTTGTTTTATTAAAACAGAGAATAACTGTAGAAGCTACATTGTGGCAGACAATCTGTCCTTTTACAAACTGAGGCTTGTTATTTATAGCATTTTTTGAGTCACAATACCATGTGTAGATACCATAGGCCAATACCATGAGTAGATACCACTTACAATACCATGGGTAAATCCCATGTGTGGATGAATACCATGGGTAGATACATACCATGGGTCACTTACAATACCATGGGCGAATAAATATCATGGGTGGATGAATACCATGGGTCGATGCCATTTACAATACCATGGGTAAATTCCATGGGTGGATGGATAATATGGGTAGATGAATACCATGGGTTGATGCCATTTTCCATTTGGATCAGAGCATGCAGCCACACCCTGTGGTGTACAGTGCAGTCTCATGTCCAATTTTTCGATGAGAGAGTTGGAGGAAGAAGGAATGCCTAAGAGGTGAACTCTTAGTGGTTTCTTGCATGAATATGAATCCGAAACTCAAAATTTTAGAGACCATATCACTTTCCCAGAGTTTTGAAAAGTCAAGGTGAGGAGGCGAAAACAACATAATATGGATATATTTCTTCTATCTATCTTTGATGGCTCCCCTACATGTTTAGCTAGGGCTTGGGTGGAAGAGATAGACACCTTTCTGCAGCAGCATCATATTTCCAAAGATGAAGCCATTAGAGTAGTAGCACTGCACTTTGGAGGTAAGGTCTATGCATGGTGGTTATTTGAGTCCTTTAATTTAGAGAATGAAAATACTTCTTCCTATGCAAGGTTCATTAAAACTTTGATGGAAATATTTGGTAGGAAGAATTCTGAAACACATGTGGAGGAAACAAACACATCTAAGCAAACAAAACCCTTGCATGTGATGGAGGAAACCATAGACTCAAAATCACTTTAGAGAACCATAAAAGAGGTTGATATCTTGCATGATACTTTGTTTGAGGCAAGACATTCATCTTGTATTTTGGCACAAGGAGGCAAAGAGATCCATTTTCCAAAAGAGCATCCGATCATTGGAGGGTTTCCCACTCATGTTGAGGAGGCTAAGGGCAACAAAGCTGTCATTTCTAGAGTTGATCTAGCACCTCATGCAGAGGAAGGAGGAGCTCTTTCTCCAACTAGAGGGATTCTTGCATCTTTTCAAGGAAGTCCCCAAGATCTCATACATGGAGGTCCAAGCACAATCAGTGAGCAGCATGATTATGCAACATTTCAGTTGGAAGGAGGAGGTAGGGAGGAAGAGCAGCATCATGTGATGAGAAGCATAAACCCTTCTCTATTTAAGAGAGCTAGTGCAAAGAGGAGGCAGACTATATTGTGCTGTGAAAGCAAGGGCAAGGTTGCCCAACCATATGTACACTCCACTCTTGACATTGATGTCTCACTACATGGAGGCATTCCACCAGGGAGGCCACCAGATCTATCATTGATGAAAGATATATTGTCTTTGGATTCACCACTCTTGGATTTTGGAGAGGTGAAGAGTTTGGAGGAGAACTTTGGCATGGGGGATGTCAGAGTAGCATGCAACAGCATGAGGAGAGCTTCACATGCCAGATCACCAACGTTGTCTCTTAGGAGGATTGATCCTTACTGGAGGTCTCAGCTCTTAGTAGAGTACTCCAAGGATCTTGGTGCATGCGTGATTCTCGATGAGCCAAATAGAGATGATGAGTATATGGTGGATGATGTGGTCATCTAATCACATGGCAGAGTCTTGTTGACTAGAGCTTCTAGTCTCAAGGAGAAGTTGCTACTTGCGACACATGAAGACTTCCTTTCCATGCATTATGATGCATACCTTTCGTTGGTAGAGGAGTTCACTTGGGAGGGCATCCGGCATGACATATTTCAGTATATGGAGAGATGCATAGCTCAGATGATGACAGACAGGAGGTCACAACCACTTCCCTACTCATTATAGGTGAGGGAAAGATTCCAGTGGAGCCATTTCAGCTCAAGACCTCAAGTACATGAGGGAGGAGATATAATTTCACATTTTCTATTGTAATTATTTTCCGTGTTTGAGCAACATTATGCATCAAAAGGATTATCTCTTCTTGCATATTGTATGATGATGTACTTGCAGCTACTTGTAGCATTGGTTTTGGCTATCCTTTTGGTGGTTTGTGGGGGAAGCCACATGTTTCTTGGTGTACACCATTGACACCATATTGTAACTTCATGTGCCCATCTTATGAGATGACTGTGGCAGAAAACAAGTGGCTGGTAAAGCACTTTTTATTTCTCATTTTGATGCAGGCAAAGGATGCACTGCGCTAGTTCCATTGGTGGAACTACGATTCACTCTCCGGTTGTCAATTGGAAACTTGTTTTCATTATATTATGCTTCCATATATTGCTGATATGCTTATGTTTAGGGGAAGATTTGTTTGGAGAGTGGGCTTGATATTAAGGGTGATCCTCCCCACTATACATGTTGTACATTTCAGGAGGAACCATGGGCAAACCATGATTTCCACATTACATTTCTTTTGTTCTTGTGGGAGGAACCACTTGAAGAACTTGAAGAGGCACTCCATGGATCATGAGAAGATGGAGAAGTTAGAATAGCCAACTCTTTTCCCTTGGAGGATGAGAGGAGACTCATCTATGAGCCACTCCATTTATATGAGAAAAAAATATGGTAAGAGTATTGTTGATTTGCATAGTAATTTGTCTATATATATGCATCTCTTAACCATATATGTGCAAGGATTTTCTCAAAGGAGGAATATTCTTCCTTCTAGATTTTGTGGTCTACATAAGGCCATTATGGATGATCACTCCCTAAGAGGATATGGGGAGGAGATTTCTTAGGGATAACATACTCACATTGAACATTACATCATTCACTTTCTCCAGGCTTGTGAGGAGATTGGGGTAGCAAGAAAATGGTGGGGAGGCCACCCATCATTTCATTTTCTATGGCAGTTGAGAGTCAAACTGCGCTGGCTACATTTGAGGGGCCATTTTCCTTCTTCCTTACTTCACATGAAAGCCAACATGATTATCCTTATGGTTCCCTTGGTTGATATTGCTAATTATTTTCTTGGGAGCATGATTGGGGGAGAGACACATTGGGTGAATGTGCCCTTGGAGGGAGAAAAATCCCACACTCTTTGCACTACATCTTCTAAAAGAAGCATGGGAGATGGTACGACCACTACAGCAGCACATTTGTTTCCTTATGAGGTGAGCCATATGATGATGACTTCCAAATCATCACATATGAGATGATTTGGGCCAACATGTTTCATAACGTTGGAGGAGATATCCTTAGAGGTCTAATCTTCATCTTGCCACTTGAGGGAAATATCATTGCAGCCCAGGATCAACATACACTCTACAATTATCCTAAGTGGAGAGAAGGAAAATGGGGGGTAGGATATTCTTTCTACCAAGATCAGATTTTCAGCCCACCTACATTGTCGGAGCCAAAGGTGGAAGAGGATTTTCAGGAGTTTCCATGTTGGGGGGTAACTCATTTTGCATGGATGATTGCTTGGGGGATGGAGGATCCACATGAGGAAGATGTTCCTCGACACATTTTAGACTCCATGCCTTGCGAGGAGGCTTTCCAGTTCTATCCTTGCAGTTGCTTGAGGAAAAGCAACATTTGGCAGGGGAGGACTGTAATATTCCCATTTTAGCACACCGCTAAATGGAAAATTAAAGTTTTGTTTTCATCACCTAGCAGCTGAATAAATGGGTAAGGAAGCCCATGCTTAGTAAAACAAGAATAAAATACCTCAAATGTGAAAATGGATAGTCATAAGAGATGGATTTCACACCCCTATGTGTGAAAGGGGACATTTTCATGAAGACAAGGTCAAGTTTTACCAAGTCAACAACGCTGGAGAGGACGAGGAAAAACACTTTGATAGACAACGCAGTGTGAATGCGAAGAGGGTTATTTTGTGGAGGAAACACTAAAAGAGTGGGACCCATGTAGAGAGGGCTTTTACTTATTTAAAAGGAGGGCAAGGCAACCATTGTTACTCAGGTTATGTATTATTGATTTTATGGTCTATTCAGACTTTGTGCAATCTCCAGCTGTTTAGCTGAGTTGCAGTGCTGCTTAGCACAAGGATCTCCTACTTAGGAATCCTTATCCTTCTAAGAGAGGCCTATTGAAGGATCCTGTACTTCATTCTCCAAATTTAGGCTCAAGGCCAAGCCACCTCTTCCATCTACAACGTTATTTCTACTCAAGTGTAACGTTGTGTTGTAGGGTATTGCAGTTGAGGACCTCAACACCATTTCCGGAGCTGATTTTCAAAGGAGGGAGTCTCCATTCCTTTGGGAAGCTAGTGAGGAAGTTTTGAGAACTTATTTCAGATATTAGCATTGGGCCAACTCATTCCCTTTCCCTACATCGCAGGTTGCTTCAGTGACTGCGCTATTTCTAGTGAGCAATTGCTGTGGGGCTTTGCATATATGTTTGGAGGGTGGTATCTTAGGTGAGAGGATCAACCTTTCACTTTAGAGATCCATTGGAGGAGGTATTTTCATCAGATGCAGCATCTTCAGCCTTCTCCACTTATTTCCAGTTCTTGAGTTACAGTTGCTACCCAACAACTCTAGCATTTTGCATATTTTGTATATTATAGCCAATCCTTCCAGGATTGACTGGAGGTAGCCTTTGGGAGCTGAGATCTTCACTCCCAATTTTGTATGGGCCATGTATTTGTATATCCATGTATTTGAAATATGTTAGCGTGCAGTTTCTCTTATAAAACTGCACAGTCATAGCTTGGGAATACTTGTGTAGTAGTGTTTCATCATGATTTATGTACTTGTCTCTTGAGGCTGAGCATTGCTTATCTTGAGTAACATTTTCCTCGAGATCTTGTATTAATTTTTTGCTGCTATTACATAATAAGATGGTTCTGGATATTTCTCACATTTATATGAGTTGAGTGTCACTGCTACTCCATTTTTGTTTTTTCATATTGCCGGATCTCCACATTTGGAATATTTTAAGATATTCCCGATAGTGTAGAATTTCCCTATTTTGGGATATTACACTCTTTGATTCCAGGAAGGCGACTCCAAAGACTGGTTCCATGTTACCCTGTCATTTGGTATACCAATCTTCCAAATCACGAGACCCTAACAAATAGCTTGAACACAAACTTCATCAAAGTCATTAGGATTGAAAATTAATAATGTATGCTGCAAATATGAATTCAAACTACCAATATACTTCAACAACGTTTATTTTATGTCCAAAATAAATACCAAGTGCTAACGCTTTCTTTATAAATTCCTTTGTGAAATCTTGAACATTCTGTCACTTAGCTTGTTGCAAGCACTGCCAATCAATAACAGCTTGTTGTGTGTAACCCAACAGATATAATTGTTTCTTTAGAGATTTTATAAACTTATTCCATGAGGTGATATCTTTTCCTTTACGCTTTAAATCTATCTGTCTTACTTTCCCACCAGATCAAAGCAGTACCCCCCATTCTAAGAGTATCTAATTGTATCTTTTTCTTATAGTCAGTATTATTTTGAATACGATAATAGACTTCTAAATTTTTTACCCAATTATATAGTTTCTCAGGGGTCATTTCACCGCCATACATAGGTAATTCGAACTTAACATCAAGTTTCAAAAGTGGACTTTTAAGTTTCTTTTCTTTTTGTGATTCAAAACTAGAAGTAGTAGTAGAAGAAGAATATGATGGAGATGATGGAGGAGAAGGAGATTTATCTACCTTGCCTTTACCCTTGTCCTTCTTTGATGCCTTTGATGATGAGGCGGCATCTCTCGTCTTCTTGTCTTCATATAATTCTGCCAACATCTGCAGCATGTGTAAAAACATCTGATGGATTTCATTCCCATCCATGGGTTTCATTTTAGTAGCTTCAGGAGTCTCAATGTGTTGAGATTCAACAAGATGATGAGCTTAGTGAAAATAGTCGCCTTCACTAAGTGGGCCTGCAGGCTATTTTTGGTGCAAGTCTATTTTTAGAATATGTCTATTTTTAGACATGGTGATCATATTTCAGAAGTTGCAGGATGATGTTTGTGGATGGTTGATCAAGTTGGAAAAATATATGAAAATTTATTTTTAGAATATTGGGCGAAGTCTATTTATAGATCGCTGATCTAAAAATAGATGCATTTAGATTATTATTAGCTCTTAATAATAATCAGACACTAAACATCAACTTATTCTCTTGGAGCACTTTGTTTCAGTGCACAGATGTGGCACATCAGTGGACTGAGGGAATTACGTAATTCCCAAGGGTTTACTAGAGTTAATGCATGGAGGACTCAGTTAGAACTCAAGTGGCAGAGTTATGACATATTTGGAATAAGTAGTTACGGAGTTGTATTCAGTTTAACTCAGTTAGACTCAGTTGATCTAGTTGTATCTAGTCTAATTTAATGATACACTAGTGAGAGTGGAGTGAATTAATTCAAAAATAATAACTCATTAATCAACTGAAAAATACAACAGTTAACTACAGTGCATGGCAGTTTCAGTGGAGACCCAGTGGAGAGATAGGTGAAAGGGCAAGATAGACTATCTGTTGTGACTATAGTGATGCATTGATTGCATCAAAAACACATTGGAGTTTCCAATGATGATTGTGCAGTCAAGGCAAGGGTAATTTGAATTCATTCAGAGATATTCTTCAGTAGGGATTGCGCAGTGGAGGCAGGCTAGAAGGAGGGAAAATATCGGTGCATGGATTTGCAAGATTGTTCTTGATTAGTGTATGACGATTGTAATATACTGAGATCTTGTTAAGCTTTGTACGATGATTGTCATATGATTCCATGATACATAATATATAGTTGGGGTTTTAATCTTCAGGCTTTCCCAGTTAAAAACAACTGTGTTATGTGCAATTATTTTTATTTATGCTTTACATGTGTGTGCAATTGATTTTCCGCAAAATATTAACAAGTTGAATGATTCAGTATCTTGCATAAAGTTAAATAGTGTGAGATCAGGTGGATCTAGGACATATGCATGCTTAGTGCATATAATTCCTAGACAACGTTCTCAGTCCTTGTCATCGTTGATTGATGAACGAATTTTTGTTTTCCGATATTTGGATCGAATTCCTCAAGCTCACTTTTCCACGTTGCAATCCCAAATTGGTTAACATCCAATGAAAAACAAACTACAAAGCACAACCTACTTTGATACCAAATATGATTTGTGTTAGTCATCAGTAATTTTTGCTAATATCAAAATATGACTGAGTTATAATCCTACATTTCTAGAAACAAGATTTGAGAATTATTGTGAGTTATATAAATCTCACTACCTTCATTATCCTAAGCATAACTGATTCACTAAAAACTTCATCTTTTTCCTTCTCAAAATTCACCCTACTGTTCTAAAAAATACCTCCTTTTCTGGGCCTGTTTGCCTCATTTTATCACCTCACATACACCCTCATTCATCCCCTTTTTCCCCTCTAAAAAGCCCTAAAAAATCCTCCCTTATTCATCATTTTCCTTTGAAAAACTTTAAATAATGTAAAAATCCCTCTTTACATTATTTAAATCTGACTTTTAAACCTATAGGGCCCTTAGAAACCTTATAAAAAACCTATTTTTATAATAAACCCACCCTCTTTATGAAATAGGCCTTTTAAATCCCCTCTTGGCTTAAAACCTAGACCCTCACTCGCATGAGACCTCGACCTTTCTGCTATTTCTAAAACTCCTCCACCCTTTTCTCTTTATACACCTCTGCCTCTCATTTTATTAACCCCGCACAAGGCGACAAACCCACCCACTTCATCAGCTCTGGCTCGACCTTCCATTTGACCCTACCGCCAAACCATAGCCTCACATATGTCCGTGGGCTACATTCCCTAAACCTGCACCCCCCTCACGGACTTTTTCCGCACCGTCGATCTCGCTCCTTGAGATCCTATGGCCAAAACTGCATATCGTGCAGAAACTTGTGATAAGCATTAAAACTCTCAACCCACATGAAATGGGTGGTTTTTCCCTGCCATGCGGCAGTCGCCTAATGGAATTCTGCAACCCCCATTCAAAACCACACACTGCCCTCAACGCGCGTGATAAACCACCATGGTTTTCCAAAACCACTTTCTCCCTCCCCGCGCCAAAATTCAAAACTGCTCACCTCTGTTCAAATTCCACCATGTTCCGCACATGGAACCTTACCCTCTACTTCATTTCTCCTCTAAAAACGCCTCCTGACAGCTCCAAATCTAGAAAAAATGCAGTCAACCCAATCTCGAAGGTTTTAAGAAATTAACTGGTTTGTGTTTGTGCAAGTTTTAATGGAGAGAATGCTTAAAAGTGCATTCCAATGGCCCAAAAAGGACAAATAAAACCTCGAATGATGATCTGAGGGGTTTCACACCAATTTAAAATGGACAGAGATGAAGGTTAAACCCTGACACCACCGGAATCATGATCCATGGTGGACATTCAACCCTTCAGCCACAAAGAATACCGCATTCCTACACACAAGACAAAGCAAAAAAATAGTGAAACAGTGAAGGAAATGAAGATTGGAAGGATTAAGCGGCTAATCCTAAATTTGAAGCCATAAACATAGAGGATTAGCCATGAATACAACAATTAAAGGATGAGAGTCAAAGGTTTAAAAACAAAGGATAAATGAACAAATAGTCATAAAGCAGAAAAAGAGGATAAAGACAATGAGACAGATTATAAAGGCTAAATCAAGGTTCAAAGGCCTAATCCAGAGTTTTATGATTAAAAAAAGATAGGTTTACCCAAAGACAGTTCAGATAACTCAACAAATAAGCATTTACTTCTCCAAAGACCAAACTGCCACCTACAACATGATTTATTTTCATAAAGGTAGTAGGCAGTTATTACAAAGTCAGAGATATTTTGGAAACAAATCAATAGTTATTGAAAATTTATTACAGAGCCTTAAAGTAAAAAAAAACTTCACCTATTTTACTTAGGAGTTAAATATAGAGTTATTGAAACAAAGAAGTAGCTGCAGATATTCCTACCTTAAGCCTTGCATTGTTTTCAAAGTTAGGAATACACTTACTCTGTAATAAATGATACTCAAACCCTATCTTAAGCTTTACCTTCTCATTTGCAGCATAAATATTGCATCTGAACTCATTTTATCGTTGGCAATTGATGATTCTTTGAAGTAATACATAGTCTCTTAGAAGTTGAAGGAAAATTGATGTCTTGGATCTTGTGGATGCCCTGATTTGTTCGTTGATGGAGGAGGCTAGATCACTGGATCCTTGAGCTTGGCTGTTGGTGAAGTGCTTCTAATCTTTTATTGTTATTTCCTGTTTTCATTATGTTTCCATCTTTCTTTGTTACAGTGAGCAAAAATTTTCAGCTAAGAAATGTCTTTTGAAAGCACCTTAGTTCTGTTTGCTCTTCACTGTCTTAATGTTTTCTTCTGCAAGGTCTAATTGGAGGATTCTTAACTACCCTCCAATTCCATCGAGCTTGTTATTTTAAAAATGATTCAATAGAGTATAACCAGGAATCTTTGGTAAGTTCGTGCTCATTGGTATCGCTTGAGATGTTGTTTTAAGGAATGAAGTTAATAGAGTGCAACCAAGGAAATTAGTGATGATTCCATGCTCCTTGAGTACAACTTGAGATATTGTTTTTAAGATCTCGTTAAATTATGCTTACTAGAGTCTAAACCAGGGAAGTCTATGGTGTGCCCTGTCCTTTGGATTGCCTCAAAAGGTTGCTTTAAAGATCCCTAGAGAGTTAGTAAAAAGAAGATTAGACTATTTCTGTTTGATATTAGGCTACTCTCACTATTATTTTATATGTTTTATTTATCTGAAAGTAGTCCTTTGATTGCTGGATTGTTGTCTGAAAGGTTAGCTTATTAAAGGTTTGTCCAAAGAAGTCTATGGTTTTCCCTGTCCTTTGACTTTATTCAAACAGTTACCTTGAAATATTTCTCTTGTTTAAAGTACATGATAAGGGATTCTTGATTTCTCTTTATGCTACTTTTCATTCTTATCCTTAATTTTCATTTCATTATCCTAAAAAATTTGAAGATCCACTAGCCAAGTTATATTTTCCCTATGATACTCCCCGATCCTTTAATGAAATTATCATGACTTCCATTTGACTCCATTTCCGAATGAATTATAGATTTCCTCATTCTATCTATGCTCTTTGATCATCATATCCAACGAAAACAATCAAACAAACCTTGTACCTAATAACTAGCCTAAAATCAACCCTTAAAAGCAAACAAGTATATATATTTTGAAAATAACCTGAGAGATCCCTCTCTGAGTCTAGGAAGGCTAGGTCCTAGGACTCTAAAGACTAGTTCCATGTTGCCTTGTCATTTGGTATGCCAATTTGCAAAATCACAAGACTACAACATTCTGGCAATCACGGTGGGTCATTATGAGTCAGTGACAAACTAAGTATACCTTAGGACTCCATAAACCATTACCAATCACAAGAAACTTAGCTGATGGCCATATAGTAGACTTTGTTTGTTTCACCATGTTAGCTAAATGACGACTCAGGTATAGAACACTCTTACAAACCACATAAAATAAACTCAAAAAACCCCAAAAAAATTCTTAGATTGGTTTTTATTACTTATCTGGTGGTGGACCATAACACATTTTACCTTCAAAAAGCTAAAAATTTCTAGTTGGCGACTCCACTAGCCCCAGTAAGCCTATGAATCTACAAGTACTTCCATATTTCCTTAGGAATGTGTTACATTAGTCCCAAGAGGTTTAGAAGCCTAGTCCCATATTCTAGAAAGGTACTGAAACACTAAGAGAGGTCAAACATTTGAAAATAGCCCTTAAAGCTTTCAACCTCTCTAAATTTTGAACTTGAAATCTGGCTTCACATAGGATCAATACCAGATCTCATCTAGACCCTAATCCTCCTACAATAGTTGATGATCCAGAAAATTTTTTGTGGCAAACTTATAAAACTAGAAATTTAACCACTGTTAGGACCATCCAAAGAACAAGATCTGTCCCTGAAAACCTTACAGTCTTGAAAGATCCTCACTTTGACTTGTCTCATGCAAAGAACCTATTTAGAACCAAGTCACATAGTGATATTTACCAATATGACCTTGAGCCCTCAGATTTGCAGCAGGAATTTAGCAGAGAAGCATCTCCTTCAACTCCTCCTGATTTTCATCTTCTCCACCACTTCAGTTCTTTCCATAGAAAATCTTCTCATAATCAGCCTGCTGGTCCAAGTAATTCCACCACTTCCATCCACACATCCACTATTCAAAACACTCCTTTTCATTCCACTTTCCGTTTCACAAATCCACCTCTTGTAAATCCTCTATTTTCTCCCACCATGGCAGCATGGTATGCCCCATTAGTGTTACCACAACCTCTGGTTCCTTTACCAAACGATTATCAATCTAGAATTCCCCATTTCACTGGAACTGAATCTACTACTGCCGAACAGGATGTAGATAAAATGGATGATTCCTTTGATTACATCGAAATAGAAGAAGAGACCATTAAGATGAGAATCTTTGCCCAAATTTTAGGAGGAAAAGCCAAGAAATGGTTTAAAAGCTTAACTCCTAATAACATAAATGATCTCCCTTCTTTATACCAAACATTCATAAACAAATGGGAAATTAAAAAGAACCCTCTCCAAATCCTTTCAGAATATAGCAACCTTAAAATAAATGTTGGGGAAAGTGTCCAAGATTATTGCACTAGATTCAATAGTGTTTACAATGCACTTCCCCCTAACATTAAACCTCCACTAGGCTTAGCCTTAGCTAAATTTCCTGAAGGCTTTGACCCAGACATGGCCTACCAGCTAAGAGAAAGAGACCCATTGAATTTAGAAGATATGAAGAGGGGAGATATAAGTGTAGAGGCAAATATGATTAAGAAAAGAGCTAGGTTGAAATCGGAGAAAAGAGTTACATATAAATATGAAACAATGGCATCAACCTCATCATTTGATGCCAAAATTGACAACTTAGTGAGGGTAATGGAAAGAATGATTGAAAAAATAAACTTAAAGGATAGAGTGCTTCCTAGAGAAAACCAAATTAATCCCCAAAACAGAAATATAAATCCCAATTTCAGAAGAGACCCTATTCAAAATAGACAAAGAGATAATGACCAACAAATTAGGCCTCCTTTTCAGGAAAACTATGTAGATCAAGAAGAAGAAAGGGAGACTAAAAGGTTGGAAGAAAACCATGTGAATTTAATAGGACATGACAGTGAGGGTGATGTTTTCCTCACTGAAGAAGAACAAGGATTCTTCTCTTCAGAACAAACTGAAAACAATCATGAGGATTCTGAAGACTACCAATTGGGGTTTTAAAATTCAATAATGGAGATGCACAGATAATATGATCTTAGAAGCAAAAGGAACCCAGAAATTGCCAATGATAAAAACACAGATACTGTTGTTAGGAAAACTTCAGAAAATCTTCCTAAAAAGACAACAAACAATAACAACACTTTGAATAACAAAACTAACTCAAACAAAGACAAAACCAATCAGCAAAGTGTTTACCCAAGCTGCCCTAGTACTTCTGCTAGTGGCCCTGAGAAATATATCTTAAATAACAATCCTAATAAAACTCAACAAATCAAAATTGCTAAAAAGACTATGCTTGACAAAACAGATGTAAATATGTCAAAAACATTAGTCCCTTTCAGCCTTGAGGGTGAAATTTCCAAGATCAAAATTAGCATACCCTTAGCTGAACTAGTAACCCAGGATGTATATAAAAACCAAGTTTTGAAAGCTTTGAACATAAGCAATGACATTGAAACTTTGAACTTGACAGATGATAAACCAAAACTGTTGTTTATTCCTAAAGTAGAAGGAAAATACCAGGAAGGAACCATTCCTCCATTTTATGTCAGCTTAAATATACATGATAAGATTTTACACAATGCCATGCTAGATATTGGTGCCTCTCACAACCTTATGCCAAAGGTGGTGATGGAGATATTAGGCCTAGAGATTACTAAACCTTACAAGGACCTGTATTCCTTTGATTCAAGCAGAGTCAAGTGTTTAGGCCTAATCAAAGATTTATGTGTCAATCTGATACAAATTCCTGCCAAGGGTCTAGTTATGGACATAATGGTTGCTGACATTCCCCCAAAGTATGGCATGCTTCTATCCAAATCATGGGGAGACAAACTTAAAGGAAGCCTTCAAATGGACATGTCTTATGCTACCATCCCAGTTTTTAACCAAAACAGAAAATTATAAAGAGAATCTCATATGAAATAAATGGTAAGAAACATAGAGAGACCAAACAATGCTCCTGTTTATTCTATTCATTTAGATTTATACTCCTTTATCCTATACAATGAATATGAAATCAGCCAACAAGAAGAGGAAAATGAGATAGGATTAAGTCCACCTGAACAATTAAATTAGTCTCCAAAAGAAGAATCTAACAACCCTAACCTTAGCAGCCTTGAACAATAAAAGGATAATGAAAATGAGATAGAAACATTGTGGTAAATGAGCTTTGATGGCTCTTGCAGCAAAATAGGTTCCGGAGCTTGTGTATGGATACATAATACAAACAAAGGACATTCCTATAAACTTGATTTCCTATGAACCAATAACATTGCAGAATATCAAGCTATCCTCCTTGGCCTACATTTGCTAAAAAATCTAGTAGCCAAGAAAATATCAGTCCAAGGAGAATCAAGGCTGATTATTAGGCAAATAAAAGGGGAGTATTCAGCCAAAAACCCATGATTAAGAGAATATAGGAATGCTACCCTAGATCTGCTGAATTTTTTTGAAAAATATGAACTCACTTTCATCCCTAGAGCTCATAATAACCTTGCAAATGAGCTTGCCTTTGCTGCCAGCAATTGTCAAATACCTTTGGTAAATGAAATGTTCACTGTTAAAGTAAAAAATAGGCCTAAATTTCTTGACAATGAAGACTATTGGCAAGTGTTTGAGGGTGATAAACACATTTATGATTTTCTGCAATCAAGAAATGATTTTGTTGAATTAACACGTAGCTCAAGCCATGAAAAATACTATCTTGATGAAAAACAAGACCATGAAATAGAGCTGTCCTCTACTGCTAATACAAGCCGATTTGAATATCTTTATACAGCTGAATTACTAAACAAGACAGACCAAAAGGACCTTGAAATTTTATAATGTAAAAATGACACAATACCAAGGGGCCTTACACCGTGAGAAGAGATTTTTGACATCAATGATGTAGCCAAAAAACCAAAGATGGAGCCTACAGAAACTAATGTAGAAGAACATAACATAGGCAACATAAATGAACCCAAAATGATCAAGTTATCTAGCACTCTTCCTACTCATATAAAACAAGAATATATTGAAATTTTCAAGGAGTTTGGAGATGTGTTTGAATATGTTGAGTAACCAGCTCCAAAAATAGAAGAAAAGAGATATCAACGCCTTAGAAATAAGCCACTTCGAGGGGGAAACCTCCAATACATGACATAAATGAACAATTCTTGGATGATACAATTTACAAAACCTCCTTTCTATATATAGGAGTCCATGTGGCCATAATGTAATCCTATTGGGCCACAATGTAACCCTAGCCGACCTAACAATAATAATTTAGGGGCACAATAATAACAAAATGGGGGTTACAAGGGTACAATAATAACAATAAGGGGGTTACACTAATAACAATAAGGGACTATACTAGTAATATAGGGACCTAACATGCCCCTCTCCTTCAAAAAAGTGTTGTCCTCAACTCTTGAGTAGCTTTGGGTGCTTCTGTATAAAATTCTCATCCTCCCATGTAGAATCTTCAGTGGGTAAGTTCTTCCACTTGATGAGATACTCTGAAATTGATCGATTCCGTAGCTATCGAGTTCTTGTTTCCATGACCACTTCAGGTTCCAATATTATTTTTCCTTCCTCATCAAGTTCTGGCAATATTGTTTGAACTGGAAGATTTTCACCTATAACTTTCTTTAAGCATGAAACATGGAAAACTGGATGTACTCGTGAAGAAGCAGGAAGCTCCAATTTGTATGCCATAGTACCAATCTTTTGCAACACCTTGTAAGGACCATAGTACTTTGGCGATAATTTACTATCCTTCTTAGCTTGCTTGAGGGACATTTGTTTGTATGGTTGTAGCCGTAAAAATACCCAGTCTCCTACATCAAAACTTCTCTCACTGCAATGTTGATCTGCCTGTTGTTTCATTCGATTTTGTGCCAAATTCAGGTTATCCTTTAAGAGTTGGAGAACTTCTTGCTGATGCTCGATGTGATCTTCCACCGCTTTAACCTTCGAATTTTCCCTTAAAGATGATGTGATGGATGGTGGATGATATCCATAAAGTGCCATAAATGGGGTCATTTTTCCTGCAGTATGGAAGGAAGTGTTATACCACCATTCAGCAAGAGGTAACCACTTGACCCATTGTGTTTGTTTATCAGATACAAAACAACGAAGATATCCTTCCAAACATTTATTTACTATCTTGGTTTGACCATCAGATTGAGGATGATAAGATGAGCTATGAGCTAATTGAGTACCCAAACAAGAAAATAACTCCGTCCAAAAATTTCCAGTAAAAATGGGATCTCTGTCACTCACAATAACCCTTGGGTTTCCATGTAGCTTTTGAATTGTGTCCATAAATGTAGTAGCAATTGTACTTACTTTAAATGGATGAGATAATGCACAAAAGTGTGCATACTTGGTAAGTCTATCAACTACCACCATGATGACACTCTTTCCTTCAGACTTAGGTAAACCCGTGATAAAATCCATTGAAATCTCCTCCCAACGTTGACTTGGAATGGATAAAGGTTGTAGAAGTCCCGGGGTCTTAATTGTTTCCACTTTATTCTGCTGGCAAACCAAACATTCCGCCACAAACTTTTGAATATCAGATTTAAGGCCATCCCAAAAAAATTCTTTCTTCACCCCGTGGTAAGTTTTTAAAAATCCTGAGTGTCCTCCTAAAGGAGAAGTGTGCAATTCCAAAAGAATCTTTTGTTTTAGTTGGGAATTTTTACAAAGATATAAGCGATCTTTGTACCATAAGGAATCATTTTTCCAACTAAATGTATCAGATGTACTAGGATCTTGTTGCAACTTTTGAATGAGTGTCCATACATCTTTGTCCTTCTTCCATTCATCTCTTGCTTCGCTTATCCAATCTGGTTGGATAATAGAAATGGCACAAAGCAATGCTTCCACCTCTTCATTCTTTCTTGAGAGTGCATCTGCGACAACATTAAGCTTTCATTTTTTGTAGATTATCTCAAAGTCATAACCCAACATCTTTGTGACCCATTTTTGCTGCTCTTCTAAAGATAGTATTTGTTCCAAAAAGTGTTTAAGACTATCATGATAAGTTTTTACCTTGAAGTGTCTTCCCATTAGGTAAGTTCTCCATTTCTTTAGTGCATGCAGTATTGCTAACATTTCCTTCTCATAAATAGGTTTCTGTAAATACTTTCCTTTGATTGGACGACTTTCAAAAGCAATGGGTCTTCCTTCTTGCATTAAAACAACACCAATTCCATTTCCTGAGGCATCACATTTCACAATAAAGGTTTTTGTGAAGTCTGGCGTAGCTAAGACTAGTGCTAGGCACATTGCCTCTTTAAGATGTTCAAAGGCCTTAGTTGCTTCAGGAGTCCATGAAAATGCATCTTTCTTCAATAATGTTGTTAGAGGTGCTGCTATTCTCCCATAATTCTTAACAAACTTGCGATAATACCCTGTTAACCCGAGAAATCCTCGCAACTGCTTTATGGTTGTGGGAACTTTCCATTCCTTAATGGCTTTAATTTTGTTAGGGTCCACTTTAACACCCTCGTGAGATACAATATGACCCATGTATTCCACCTCTTGTACTCCAAAGAAACATTTGGAATTTTTTGCATATAATTGTTTCTCCTGCAATAGTTTGAGCACCCTGTCAACATGTTCAACATGATCCTTCCAAGACCTGCTGTAGATTAGTATATCATCAAAAAATACTAGCACAAATTTTCTAAGGAAGGGTTTGAAAATGGAATTCATCAACCCTTGAAATGTAGAAGATGCATTGGTAAGGCCAAAAGGCATGACCAAAAATTCATAATGACCCTCATGAGTTCGAAATGTTGTTTTTGGAATATCTTCAGTCTTCATTCTAATTTGATGATATCCCAAACGAAGATCCAACTTGGTAAAATAAATTGCTCCATGTAATTCATCCAATAATTCATCAATTACAGGAATGGGAAATTTATCTTTAATGGTGAGCTTATTGAGCTCCCTATAATCTGGACACATTCGCCATGATCCATCCTTCTTGTGTACCAATAATACAGGAGCGGAGAAAGAACTTTAACTAGGTTGAATTATACTCGCCTCTAACATTTCTGCAATCATATGTTCAATTTCTCTCTTTTGGACGTAAGGATATCTATAAGGCCTGATGTTTGGAGGAACACTTCTTGGAATCACATGAATAGCATGATCATGATCGCGAATAGGTGGGAGTCCTTTGGGAGTTTCAAACACCTTGGAATGATTGTCCAAGACTTGTTGGAGATCTGCAGAAATAGATGATTTTGATATTGGAACTTCTAGTGAGCATAATTGTGCAATTACGCCTCGTTGTTCTTTCTTTAGAAGCTTTGTCATGCCATTAGAGCTTATTATCCTTCCTGGCTTCCCTTCAATACCCCGTAATTCGACTTCCTTTCCTTCTGAAAAGAATTTCAGGAAAAGTTCTTGAAAATTAAAAGCTACCGTCCCCAAAGATTGTAACCATTGTACTCCTAGTACAACATCAGCACCTCCCATAGGAATGGAAAGCATTGGACTAGTCAATACATATTCCCCCATGGTTAGCTTGATATTATGGCATTTTCCAGAGAAATTTATAGTTCCTCCATTTGCAACCATCACTTGACATTCTGTGATCCAGGTGGATATCGGTGGCCACCCACCTACTCCATTTGGACTAGCACCATCAATTCTTGCAGCTCTCCACATACAGCACAACTTACTATTTTTAGCAGGTTTTCGGGTCCTCCACTCCCGGAGCCGTTTCGGGGCCTTAATGATCTAGGTGGATATTGGTGGCCACGCACCTATTCCATTTGAAACCCCACCATCAGTTCTTTCAATTTTCAAGTTGCAACAAAACTTACTATTTTTAGCAGTTTTTTGGGTCCTGAACTTCCGGAGCCGTTTTGAGGCCCTAAACGACGTTTTTTGGGAAAAAGGAGAGCAACATGGGTCCATGGACCGATGTTTCTCGTTCAAAAGTTGTACTCCTCGGATATATCTTTCTAACGAGCTATTGAGCGCGTAAAACGGAGATCGGGTGCCAAAGTTACGCCCCCGGGAAGTTGAACCACCAATTTACCCAAACGGGCGCCCATAGTTTTGGCGCCTCATCTCCTACGGTTAGGTTTTTGGACGTTTTAGATTCTACATTGTTTCTCAACAATAAATAGGCCCTCGAGCCTCATTGTAACACAGTTCAGAGGTCTGTAGCCATCACATCTCTTCTCATAGATTCGCTACCAGCACCCTAGCTATTTTATTTCCATTATGCCTGTAAGCATATTTCTGTTATTTGATATTAATGAAATGAAGCATTATTTCCGCTGCATCTCTATGTTCATGGTTATTTCTATATTCTGTTGCATTCCTGCATAAATCCGGATCAGTGGTATCAGAGCGGGTCTGCTCTTTCTTTGTTTTTCTTTACATGTCCCCAACGCGGTCAGGGTATAAGGAGTTAGGGCTCGATCTGGTTGAACCCTTGCAAGATCAGCCTCGCAAACCCCGACGACCTCCCATGGTGGAAGAAAATAAAGACGAGGGAGCAGGAGATCCTATCAAAATACTGCTCGAGGAGGCCCTCTAGAAACAAAGGAACGCGATGATGGATAACTTTGCTCAAATCCTTCAACGACTGCCCACATATGGCGCATCTGCATCCAACAGCCACTCTGGAGGCGCCACTCCCTTCAAGGTACAGGTAAACTTTGACATTCCTATATTTGAAGGAAAAATAGATGCAGACGTTGTAGACATATGGTTAAATTTGTTGGAAGGGTATTTCTCGGTCCATGACTTCTCTGACCGAGAAAAGATTATTTTTGCACTCCTCAAAGCTGCCCCCCATGTCAAAGACTGGTGGGAAACCTATCGTGAGCAAGAGGGCAAAGGGGAACCCTCTCTGTTCTCGGCCACACCCACTTGGAATTCATTCCAAGATGGCATCAAGGAACAATATTACCCTGTGGGGAGCTATGAGGACAAATACATCCAATGGACCACGCTGCGGCAACAAAAGGATCAAGATGTGCATGAACTGACGAATTTGTTCCATACCCTGCGCACAAAGTTGGGTATTAAAGATTCAGAGAGACAATTGGTGCTCAAGTACCATGGCTATCTGCACAAACACATTCAAGAGGAAATGGAGTTCCTCGACATTACATCACTTGGCACGGCATATCGTTATGCCGCCAAGATCGAGCAGAAATTTAAGCAGAAGAAGCGAGACTTTGGATCTGCAAATCCGAAAGGGGTCCCCGAACCGAAGAACAAGGGGCAAGGCCAAAGCAATGCGACTTAGAAAAACACCACAAATCCAAAGAAGGACACAGGGAAGTGGTGTGAATTTCATAATAGCCCCACTCATAGCACAATCGAGTGTCGGGCCAAACAATCTTTGGTGGCTGAACTAAAGGCACCCGAATCAGATGCATTTTCTGATCCTGAGTTAGAACCAGACAAAGGCAATGACAAAGGGAAGTAGATCATTGATGCGGATCCCAGTGCGTTTGTTGCCACCACCAAGATCCAAAAGGAGGGTCCAGAGGATCTAGAGGAGGGGGAGCGCCTCTTCCAGTCGCAGATGTGGGTGAAGGGTTCCCCGCTGCAGTTTCTCGTCGATAGCGGAAGCCAAAAGAACCTCATTTCAGCAGTGGTCGTGAAGCGGCTCGGCCTACCAACCATAGCATACCCGCAACCGTATACCATCGGGTGGCTCCACCCAGGGAGAGATCTCCGCATCCGCCAGTAGTGCCGCCTTCCATACAGTATCAAGCCATTCACGGATGAGGTATTGTGTGATGTTGCTCCTCTTGATGTAGCTGATGTATTATTGGGCCAACCATACTTGTGGAGTCGACATGCTGTGTATGAGTCTAGGCCTCGTGCTGTTATTATTACTTTGGGAAATAACTTGTACAGGATATCGGAGGTAGTACCGCCTCCTGTCATCTCTTTGAATACTGCAAAACAACGCAGTAAGATTTTTTCCCAAACCAGGAAATTCATTTTCCTTACAACTTACTCATGAGGAAAGAAAAGTATTGTGGCCACAGCCTTGAAACAGGGCTCCCTTGCACGGCTGCAGCAGATGGACAAAGTCATGGAGGAATATGAGGAAGTTTTCCCCTCACTCATAGAGGTTCCTCTACACTGTCAGGACAAGCACTCCATTGATCTGACTCCCAACGCACCACCGCCTGATGTTTCCATGCATCCTGCAACTACACATACAGAATCCAAACATGTACTATCTGAGGCTGATAAAGAAACCAAATTTACTAAATGCATCCAGCATGTCCACCCGCAGGTCCTTGACATCTTCAACACATCTACTACTCAGTTCAACAAAATTTGCCTCATCTCATGGAGGATCTCAATGCAATGGGGACCATTGCTTCCTAAGGAGGGAGGAATGATCTAGGTGGATATCGGTGGCCACCCACCTATTCCATTTCGACTAGCACCATCAATTCTTGTAGCTTTTCACGTTCAACATAACTTACTATTTTTAGCAGGTTTTCGGGTCCTCCAATCCCGAAGCCGTTTTGGGGCCTTAATGATCCAGGTGGATATTGGTGGCCACCCACCTATTCCATTTGAACCCCCACCATCAGTTCTTTCAGTTTTCAAGTTGCAACAAAACTTACTATTTTTAGCAGTTTTTCGGGTCCTGAACTTCCGGAGCCATTTTGAGGCCCTAAACAACTTTTTTTGGGAAAAAGGAGAGCAACATGGGTCCATGGACCAATGTTTCTCATTCAAAAGTTTTACTCCTCGGATAGATCTTTCTAACAAGCTATTGAGTGCATCAAACGGAGATCGGATGCCAAAGTTACGCCCCCAGGAAGTTGAACCACCAATTTACCCAAACGGGCGCCCACAGTTTTGGCGCCTCATCTCCTATGGTTAGGTTTTTGGACGTTTCAGATTCTACATTGTTTCTCAACAATAAATAGGCCCTCGAGCCTCATTGTAACTCAATTCAGAGGTCTGTAGCCATCACATCTCTTCTCAGAGATTCGCTACCAGCACCCTAGCTATTTTATTTCCATTATGCCTGTAAGCATATTTCTGTTATTTGATATTAATGAAATGAAGCATTATTTCCGCTGCATCTCTATGTTCATGGTTATTTCTATATTCTGTTGTGTTCCTACATAAAATTTGGATAATTCTGGTGCTGGGTATAGGAAACAATTTAATTCCTTGGCTACCTTAGAATGAATAAAATTATGGGTGCTACCTGAATCAATCAACATTATTACCTTTTTCTTCTTCATTTGTCCTTGTATATTGAGAGTTTGAGGAGTGGTAATTCCTGCCAGTGCATTACACGATATGGTCAGATTCATTTCTTCCTCTTCTAGGGCTGGTTCCTGGTGTATATCCTCTTCCTGTTCATTTTCTTCTTCCTCTTCACAATCTATGTAAAATAATTTCTTCTCAGCACACTTATGACCTTTAGTGTATTTGCTATCACAACTATAGCAAAGCCCTTTTGCTCTTTTTTCTTCCAATTCTTGTGGTGTCAACCTTGTAGCTTATGGAAATCTAGGCGTAGCAACACTTCCTTCTTTATAGAATTGAGTGGTAGGCTTCCTTGTCGCCATTATTTTACGTTCAACTTTTCTTGCCAACCTGAATGCCTTCTCCAATGAATCTGGTTCCAGAACACGAACTTCATGTTGGATGTTATCCTTTAAAGTTCCTATGAAGAGATCGATCCTGTGTTCCTCTGGAATATCAGTTACCCTTATATTCAATTTTTGGAAGTCCTCAATGTGCTTCCCCACTAAACCCTTTTGTTTGAGATTTATCAATTGGCTAAAGAAGGTGTTGCTCTTTGTATCCTCATAATGTGCTATCATTTCCTTCGTAAAAATTGACCAAGTAACAATTTTTTTACGGGAGCAAAGCCATCGATACCATACAAATGTATTTTGTTCTAAATGTAAAGTTGCAATGCGTACCTTTTGTGTGTTTTGCACATTATGGAGATCAAAATATTGCTCCATCTGTAGTATCCATGTTACAGGATCCTTTCCATCAAATTTCCTCATATCCATTTTTGGAATATGGTGGTTCTTCCCGCCAACATTAGAGTTTATGAAATCATGATTAACATTTATTTTTTTCTCATCATGAGGTTCTTCTACTATCTTTTCACCATTAGGAAACATTTCTTGTATCAACTTTGTCAAACCTTCGATGCTTTCTTTTAGATCATTCTTCGTGTTTTCCATGTTTTCTTTCATGTCATCCATCTTAGCTTCCATGCCAGCTTCCATGCCATCCATCTTCGCTTCCACGCCTTTCTTCAAACCGTCCATCTTCGCTTCCGCGCCTTTCTTCAAAACTTCCATTTCATTTTTGTTGCTCTTTGCGAGAGTGAAATTTGTTGCACTTTCTCTTGTAATTTTGATAGATCATGTTGCAATTCTTCATCTTCATGAGTCATAGTAGAGCCTTCTGAAGGCTTAATGGGTGTTGAATTATTTTTACGGGGCATCTTTTAGAACCCAATACTGCTATATATTCTACAAAATGCCCTTGGAATCAATTCAAATTGATTCTTCAAAGAAGACTTATGCAATTTGGAAAGAAAAAAAATATACACACCTTTTTCTTGCTTTTGAGGAGTTCGATATTGAAATTGGATAATCTCTATGATTGCAGCAATTCAATATTTGAATTTCAATATCAACGTATCCCTATAAATTATATTTTGAATTCCACAGGTCTGAACTGATTTGGATTCTCCAAGACAAAGTTGTGTCCAATCTCCCACAATGACCTAATTCTGGACTGGTTCAGTAGAGCTAACTTGTACGACTTGCCACGTGTCACTGTTTCATCCTTTGTGTTTGAAATTGATAGCCAAGAAACTACAGTCCGTGTACTTGCGATCAATTTTCATGACACTCCAATCCGATGCCCAGAGAGAGAGTTATTGAAATTTTCCCACGATCACCTATTTGAGATGAAATTGAGGATCCTGTAAAAGCACTACCTTCCATAGATCATATCTCCAAAAATATTGTGAACCAAGCTCTAAAATTGTTTGAAAATTTTCCTCAGGATTTTAGCTTCGCACCATATGAATTTCAGATTCTTAACCTTCGTAGAAAAACAGTTATAGCGCAAATTCCACGATGACCTGTTTAGGAGCCTGAAAGAAGACCTAACTTCCACAGATGATATCTCTGAAAATATTGCTATACAAGCTCTGAAATTTTGAGGCAAGCTTCCTCAGGATTTTGGATTCGCACCCTAAAAATTTTAGCTTCTGAAAATTCGTAGAAAAAACGTTATAGCGCAAATGCCACGATGACCTGTTTGGAGCAGTGAAACCCTAGAATCCAAATCTCCGATACCAAATGTTGAGTAACCAGCTCCAAAAATAGAAGAAAACAAATATAAAAGCCTTAGAAATAAGCCACTTCGAGGGGGAAACCTCCAATACATTACATAAATGAACAATTCTTGGATGATACAATTTACAAAACCTCCTTTCTATATATAGGAGTCCATGTGTCCATAATGTAATCCTAGTGGGCCACAATGTAACCCTAGCCGACCTAACAATAATAATTTAGGGGCACAATAATAACAAAATGGGGGTTACAAGGGTACAATAATAACAATAAGGGGGTTACACTAATAACAATAAGGGACTATACTAGTAATATAGGGACCTAACAGGGTACAAAGATCTGAAATCATATGATACCAGCATTATTCAACACAAAATTCCTCTTAAGGAAAATCAAAAACCTTTCAAACAAAAATTAAGAAGGATAAACCCTATTCTATTACCTTTAGTTGAGAAAGAGATCAAAAATATGTATGATGCTGGGATCATAGTTCCCCTTATATACTCACGGTGGGTGTCTAACCTTTTGTATGTTAGGAAGAAGACCGGGGAAATTAGGCTTTGCATTAACTTTAGAAATATGAACAGAGCCTCCCTGAAAGATAATTATACCTTGCCTAAAATGGACCACATACTTCAAAAGGTGGTTGGATCTAAAATAATATCATTGTTGGATGGTTTTTCAGGCTACAATCAAGTACTAGTACTCCCAAGTGATCAACACAAAACTGCTTTCACCACACCTTGGGGTACATTCATGTATGTTAAAATGCCATTTGGTTTGATGAATGCAGGGGCCACATTCCAAAAGGGCCATGGACATAGCTTTTTCAGAAGACATAGGCTATTTCATAATCATTTACCTTGATGAAGTCACCATTTTCTCCAAAACTGACAAAGAACACTTAGTCCATTTAAGAAACGTTTCTGAGAAATGTAGAAAATATGGATTATATTTGAATCCCAAGAAGACACTCTTTGGTCTCCAAGAAGGAAGACTTCTTGGTCACATAATCTCTGAAGAAGGAATCAAATTAGACCCTAAAAGGATTGAAGGCATATTGAAAATCACCCATCCTAGAAACCTCAAAGAGTTGCAATGTTTCATTGGGAAGATCAATTTTTTAAGAAGGTTCATCCCTAACCTTGCTGAAATTTTGAGAAATATCACAAACATGCTCAAAAATGAAATGAGAGTTAAATGGACTTTAGAAGCCAAGTATTCATTTGAACTAGTGAAATAAGCTCTCACTTAAACACCAGTTCTTATCAGTCCTGATTTCACCAAGGATTTCTACATTTTTTCATTTGCATCTGAACACACCATTGTTGCAGTCTTGTTGCAAAATAATTTATACAGGGAAAGAACAACCAATATCCCTTTTCAGTAGATCCTTAAGAGGTGCTCCACTCAAATATAATATCATGGAGAAACAGGCCTTAGCCTTGATAAAATCACTGATAGACTTTCGAGTCTACATTTTACACTCTCATATCATTTCTTTTTCCGACATAAAGTTTTCAAGGACATTCTAAATCAAGACCTGATGGTAAAAGGGGAAAATGGATTGCAATTATCTTAGAATATGATTTAGAGATCAGGCCTACCAAACTGATTAAAGGATAAGGATTAGCAAAACTTATGGCAGAATCAAATTTCTAAGCATTAGCTATGAATATGGTTGTTGTTCTAGAAGAAAACGAAGAATTTAGCTCCATACATTGAAGAAATATTTTTGAATTCATCTTGGTATGCTGATATCATTTATGTTCTTCTCTATATTAATAATCCTCCTGCTCTATCAAATACTAAAGCTAGATTCTTGAAACAAAAGGTTTTAAATTACCGCACTTTAGATGGAGTGTTATATTGGAAAAATGTTGTTGGCATATTGCTTAAATTTTTGCTTGGGGATGATGTAGGAAAAATCATGCATGAGTTGCATGAGGGAGAATGTGGAGGCCACCTTTACTGGAAGATCACAACAAAAAATATTATTAGAGCTGGCTATTACTAGCCCACCCTTTTCCCTGATACCGAAAAACTAGTCATGACTTGCCATAAGTGTCAAATTTTCATGGTAAGAGAAAGCTCCTACCTTTACCTTTGCATCCTATTAGTGTTGAGGATCCCTTTCAGCAATGGGGTTTAGAATTTA
Source organism: Pinus albicaulis (assembly GCA_034641835.2). Classification (NCBI taxonomy): domain Eukaryota; kingdom Viridiplantae; phylum Streptophyta; class Pinopsida; order Pinales; family Pinaceae; genus Pinus; species Pinus albicaulis. The sequence continues at coordinate 484,882,203 of CM076575.1, forward strand.
TTGGAGAAATTCACCCAACCTCATCTGCCCAACACAAGTGGATCCTTACTGCCACAGATTATTTTACCAAGTGGATAGAAGCCACCCCTTCTAGAAATGCTACTGACTCAGTCATTATTAAGTTCCTTGAGACCAACATATTGTCTAGATTTGGTTTTCCTAGAAAGATCATCATTGATAATGTTTCTGCCTTCAAATCCAAAAGAATGGTTGACTTCTGCTATAAATACCATATCACCTTAGGACACTCCACAGCTTACTACCCTCATGGAAATGGACTTGATGAATCTTCCAATAAAAGCCTGGTCAATATTATAAAAAATCAGAAATCATGGCATAGTAAGTTGGTTCATGCATTATGGGTTGATAGGATAACCACCGAAAAATCAATCAATATGTCTCCCTATCAGTTGGTATATGGCATGGATGCAGTCTTCCCAACGTCCTTAGGATTTCTAGTAATGAAAATTATCCAAGAAGTGCAGTCAGAAGAAAATGACATGCAGAGAAGGCTGAACCAGACAATTCATTTATAGTAGAAAAGAGGGAAGTGTAGAAAAGGACACAAGCAATACAAGAAGGCATCAAGAAAATCTTTGACAGAAGAACTAAAGCTAATAATTTTCAAGTTGGAGACACATTCCTAAAATGGGATTCTAGAAGGGAAGATAAAGGTAAACATGGAAAATTTGAGAATATGTGGAGAGGGCCTTATATCATTCACTCAATTAGGGGTCATAATGCTTTCTTTTTACGAGGGTTGAATGGAGAAGATTTATTTGGAGGTACTGTCAATGGCAGGATGCTCAAACACTATTTCTGTCAGGAGTCTTAGCTTCAAAGATATCATTCATTGTACATAAAACATTGCATGAGAAAACATTGAGAAAAAAAATTAAAAAACAATGAAAGAAAATAAAAAAGAGGGCAAAATTCAAAAGAGGTACAACCTCATACCCAAAAAACAGTACTGCTGAAAGTTTTCAAGTCTAAATGCCACTATTGATTCAAAAAGATATCTTGTTCAGTCATCTAGCCTAATCATGGCTGAACATGCTTTAAATTTATGTTGATAAGTTAGTAGAAACAATGATTGTCAATATTATTTCAGACTTGACTTATCATGAAGGATAGACTAGGGAAATATAAAGATCTTGGTTCCACATGCTCAAAACAGAACCAAAGAGATAGATAAGGATGCATTACTAATGAAAAATTCATAGCCTTATCTTTCTAAATTTACTTTTATGCAAATAATTTTTGTGTGCAGCTTTCTCCAATGCCACAACCATGGTGAATCAGACTGTCTAAACCTGATTCGAACCATGCTTTAAATTTCATGTCACTAGCTAGAGAATCAGGACTGCCAAACAACATAATCTTGGAAGTCAAATAGTTTTACGTAGAGAATAAAAGGAGTTCACTAGTCTAATCTGAACTCTTGGAAGAAATAAGGATTGAAGTAGATAGTTTATTTCTGTTTTCAAAAATCTAAATGTAAAGAGTTTTCCAGTTCAAGTGCACTAAAAGAAGAAGAAAAAATGGTAGGACAAGTAGGATTGGGTAGGTAGAAATTTTGTTTGAAAGAAATCATGTGTTGCATATTGTTAATATTGTCACTCCAAAGAAATATCAACAAGTGAAAAATAAGGGAATTCTTCCCAATGGATAAGGCACTGGTCTGCTAAAACTTAGAGATTTGATAAAATAAAGGTTCTGGACACCTTGAAAAGGAAGCTGCCCTCCCCAAGTGGATCCACTGTTAGTCATCAATAATTTTTGCTGATATCAAAAGATGAATAAATTATAATCCTTGATTTCTAGAAACAAGATTTGAGAATTATTGTGAGTTCTAGAAATCTCACTGCCTTCATTATCCCAAGCATAACTGATTAACTAAAAACTTCACATTTTTCCTTCTCAAAGTTCACCTTGCTGTTATAAAAAAGACCTCCTTTTCTGGGCTTGTTTGCCTCATTTTATCACCTCACCTAAACCCTCATTCATCCCCTTTTTCTCCACTAAAAAACCTTAAAAAATCCCCCCTTATTCATCATTTTCCTCTAAAAAGCCTTAAATAATGTAAAAATACCTTTTTACATTTTTTAAATCTTAATTTTAAACTTATCGGGCCCTTAAAAACCTTATAATCCTATTTTTATAATATACCCGCCCTCTTTATGAAATAGGCCTTTTAAAGTACCTCTCAGCTTAGAACCTAGCCCCTCACTCGCATGAGACCTCGACCTTTCTACTATTTCTAAAACTCCTCCGCCCTTTCCTCTTTATACACCTCCGCCTCTCATTTTATTAACCCTGTACAATGCGACAAACCCACCCACATCATCAGGTCGGGCCCCACCTTCCACTTGATCCTGTCGCCAAACAGTAGCCTGAAATCTGTCAGTGGGCTCCACTCCCCAAACCTGCACCCCGCTCCCGGACTCTTTTCGCACCGTCGATCTCGCTCCTCGAGATCCAATGGCCCAAACTGCATATCGTGCATAAAATTGTGATAAGGGTTAAAAATCTCAACCCACGTGAAATGAGAAGTTTCACCCTACCACACGGTAGTTTCCTAATGGAATCATGCAACCCCCACTCAAAACCACAAACCACCCTCAACGCGCGCGATAAACCACCATAGTTTTCCAAAACCACTTTCTCCCTCCCCGTGCCAAAATTCAAAACTGCTCACCTCTTTTCGAATTCCACCAGGTTACGCACACGGAACCTTACCCTCTACTCCATTTCTCCTTTACAAACGCCTCCCGATATCTCAAAACCCCGAAAAAACGTAGTCAACCCAATCTCGAAGGTTTTAAGAAATTAACTGGTTTGTGTTTATGCAGGTTTTAATGGCGCGAATGCTTAAAAGTGCATTCCAATGGCCCAAAAAGGATAAATAAAGCCCCAGATGACGAACTAAAGGGTTTCACACCAATTTAAAAGGGATAGAGACAAAGGTTAAACCCTGACACCACCGAAATCATGATCCGTGGTGGACATTCAACCCTTTAGCCATGAAGAAGACCACATCCTTGCACACAAAACAAAGCAAAAAAACAGTGAAATAGTGAAGGAAATGAAGATTGGAAGGATTAAGGGGCTAATCCTAAATCTGAATCCATAAACACAGAGGATTAGCCATGAAGACAACAATTAAAGGATGAAAGTCAAAGGTTTAAAAACAAAGGATAGATGAACAAACAATCACAAAGCAGAAACAAAGGATAAAGACAGTGAGACAGATTATAAAGGCTAAATCAAGGTTCAAAGGCCTATTCCAGAGTTTTATGATTAAACAAAGATAGGTTTACCCAAAGACAATTTGGATAACTCAACAAAGAAGCATTTACTTCTCCAAAGACCAAATTGCCACCTACAACATGATTTATTTTCATAAAGGCAGTAGGCAATTATTACACAGTCAGAGATATTTTGGAAACAACTCAATAGTTATTGTAAAGTTATTACAGAGCCTTAAAGTCAAAAAACACTTCACCTATTTTCCTTAGGAGTTAAAGATAGAGTTATTGAAATAGAGAAGTAGTTGCAGATATTCCTGCCTTAAGCCTTGCATGGTTTTCAAAGTTAGGAATGCACTTACTCTATAATAAATGATACTCAAACCTTGTATTAAGCTTCACCTCCTCATTTGCAGCATAAATTCTTCATCTGAACTAATTATATTGTTGGCAATTGATGACTCTTTGAAGTAATACATAATCTCTTGGAAGTTGAAGGAAAATTTATGTCTTGGATCTTGTGAATGCCCTGATTTGTTTGTTGATGGAGGAGGCTAGATCACTAGATTCCTAAGATTGGTTTTTGGTGAAGTGCTTCTAATATGTTATTGTATTTCCTATTTTCATTATGTTTCCATCTTTCTTTGTTACAATAGAGAAAAAAATTTAGGCTAAGAAATGTCTTTTGAAAGCACCTTAGTTTTGTTTTCTCTTCATTGTCTTAATGTTTTCTTCTGCAAGGTCTGATTGGAGGATTCTTAACTGCCCTCCAGTTCCATCTAGCTTGTTATTTTAGAAATGATTCAATAGAGTATAACCAGGAACCTAAGGTAAGTCCATGTTCATTGGTACAACTTGAGATGTTGTTTTAAGGAATGATGTTAATAGAGTGCAACCAGGGAAATTAGTGATGAGTCTATGCTCCTTGAGTACAACTTGAGATATTTTTTTTAATATCTCCTTAAAGTATGCTTACTAGAGTCTAAACCAGGGAAGTCTATGGTGTGCCCTGTCCTTTGTACTGCCTCAAAAGGTTGCTTTAAATATCCGTAGAGAGTTAGTCAAAAACATATTACATTATTTCTGTTTGATCTTAGGCTACTCTCACTATTATCTTATATGTTTTCTTTATATGAAAGTAGTCCTTTGATTGTTGGATTGTTGTCTAAAAGGTTAGCTTATTAAACGTTTGTCTAAATAAGTCTATGGTTCGCCTTGTGCTTTGGTTGGCTTCAAAAAGTTACCTTGAAAGGTTTCTCTTGTTTAAAGTACATGATAAAGGATTCTTAATTCCCCTTTGTCCTATTTTTCATTCTTTTCCTTAATGTTCATCTCATTATCCTAAAAAATTTGAAGATCCACTGGCCAAGTTAGATTTTCCCTATGATACTTCCCGATCCTTTAATGAACTCATCATGAATTCCATTTGACTCCATTACCCAATGACTTAGAGATTTCCTCATTCTATCTATGCTCTTTGATCATCATATCCAACCAAAACAATCAAACAAACCTTGTAATTAATAACTAGCCTAAAATCAACCCTTAAAAGCAAACAAATATATATCTTTTGCAAATAACTTGAGAGATCCCTCTTTGAGTCTAGGAAGGCTAGGTCCTAGGACTCTAAATATTGGTTCCATGTTTCCTTGTCATTTGGTATGCCAATCTGCCAAATCACAGGACTGCAACAATATGAATGTGATCAATTAAGTGTTGAGGTAGTTTGATTAGTTTGTATTTTAAGATTGATTGTTAACTGAAGAAATATTTAAGTGAAAGATGAAATAAACCAGTAGCAAATAAATGACTAAAACGTAGCATAAAATAGAGATAAGAAGAAGCAAATAGTTGATTACGGAGTTCATCCATGGTGGAGTACATCTCCGAGTTTGCTTTCAAGTGGCTGTTCACTTTATTAGGATTGATCCGAGGAAGTCTTTTACACGAAAAAAAACACCAGATTGATTGTGCTCGCAACAACTTCTGGTCAATGAAAAAAGAAATCTCTCTCTCTCATCTTTCCAATGCCTGTCTCTACGCTCAATTTCACCTTTGGATGATGGAGCTATGCTGAAAACAAAATTGCCTCTATCCTTATGAAACTGAATTAAATTCTCTCAATCTCTTCAATACAAAGATGTCCTTTATGAAAAAATTCCATGGTTTAAATAAGAACTGATCGAACCTCCATTTTCCCCATTTAGCATTTGTTTTAGAAATTAATGGGATAAGGGGTAGAATTTCTTCATTGTACATGAACCTTGGATAAATATCCCTTAACCTTTGGCATTGAAATAAATAAAAAAACCCAAAATTGACCTTATAATAATTTTGTTAATCATTCGGGCTAACTAACAGGGTGGAGGATTCAATATAGAGCATGTGACAGGTTTACTTTTCGTCAGATATGGTCTTGACTGGCGGTCACAGTCTATCCCGGTGGTTCGGGCTTATCCACTGCGTTTAAGCCTATTCACATGGCTTAACTATATCAAGATGGTTTTAACAAATGCAACTTAACAATTGAACTTCGGACTCCGTTGCGGTTTTAACTAAGGCCTGTTACATGTGTTTAAAACTCTAAAACAGTTTGGATAGCTATGGTTAGCTCTGTGGGTTTTCATTTTATAATGTTTTATCATAAGGTTTTTACACCGAACCTTTGTTTATATACCCCAAACCTTAGTATTAAGGTTTATAACATAGTTTAGGCCAAAAAGTGGATTTTAGCTTAGGTTTTCATTGCACTAGGATTTTGCATAAGGTTTAGGACTTAGGTTTTTATTTTATAAGGTTTATGACTTAGCTATTAGGTTTTAGGTCTAGGTATTAAGGTTCTAACCTTAGATTTTTACATGTATAAGGTATTTTACCATTTTAACCTAATTTACACCTTTTCAACCCAAATTCGTACACATGTCGACCAAGACATTAAAGAACCTTTTCAATGAAAAAACTAGCGATATAAAGTCTAAAATGGACTTTGAACTGCTCGAGCTGATGGAACTTCTGGGCTGAACTGTAATGAACAAGATCCTCCTGGATCACCTTCCCTGTCTCACCCTGCTACTTTTCCCGGTCTTTTAATACATGGGTGTTACACAATAATTTTTCACCATGCTCATTTTCTCATAACTGATCGTGAAATTCCTCGTGACAGATCCTGTGCAATGTTTCCATCATCAAGAAATATTCTAAGATATCCCCTTGAATATCTAAATAATACTTCCTTGAAATATTACTGAAGAGACTTGGTCAAAATTTCTAGTTCCCTGGGTCAACACTCTTCTTGGTGCCATGACCACGCTGATGTCCTGTCCACAGTTCTGGCCCAGCGTTGTCAGCGCCCTAATTTATTGGAAAATGATGCTGATCCCCTTTCTGGTAGTGCTTCCTCAAATGGAGGAGAAGCTTCGACCTCTAGAAGCTCAAGGGCGGTGAGTTGGTTGTTGAATAATGCTCATAAGGTCGAGCTCTCTCATTTTAGAGCCTTTTTCTCATCCATGCAGGATCATTCCTTAGAAAGTGGTCCTTCCTCCTCCTTTCATGGGCTCCCAACCTCTTCTCCCTTTCTATAAATTCACATTCCTCATTCCCCCAATTTTATAGCTTGGTTGATCATTTTCAGACTCGTCTGAACTCTCATCCCTTTACATGCTAGAATCGTGATTAAGCCTAAGTGATCAGGAGAAGGAATACTTTTTAGCTAGGTTAAGGACTCATATTTTCACCTAAGGATGCCTCCAACATCAAGGCCTCGTTGTAAGCTCTCCTTTTGTAATTTATAAATAATGACATATGATGTTTTCTTTCTATATTTATGTACATGTTTATGCAAATATTTTGGTACTCCTTGATTTCCTAGATAGCTACTATTTATGTTTATTATGTATTGTATCACATTTTCTGTTGTCTCTTGATCATCCCAAGTATTCATTCACCATCAGTAGTAGGAAGCGAGACTAAAAGGGTTGTGGATCGAGGTGACTATCAACAGAGTCAAGCGTAGCGATTGGAAAAAGGTATTTATGTGTCTTTCCTCATTGCGTTGTAAATATTAGTTAATCCTATTACGAGAATTTTGAAGTCTAAAATGGGTCTCCTAAGGAAAATGTACAATCAAAATTCACTTTCTAAGAATGAATCACATTTTAGGGGATGACATCATCCCTAATGGTTGAGGTGGCATTACTTGAGTTAAAGGTACTTGTCACATTCTCAATGGTGGATAAAAACTCATGGTTAACCATGTTAGTGCTCCAAGTACTTTTAAAGTCAAAGTAAAGTGTTGGACCATAAAAAGGTATCTTTTAAACACCTAATTAGCCTACATTAATCATCAATCCGGGAGCGTCTTTTTATCTCAAGAGTGTACTTTGTCTGAGGCTACAATTATCTAAGAGAAATGCTTGTGAGGATGTAGCACAGGAATACAAAAGTAATAAATGCTTGGAAAGGAAACCTAATTACGATGACAGGAATGTAAAAGCTAAACTACAGCAATCTTGCTAAACATCGATCAGGGATGCAGTAGCAGTAACTCTTTCCCCTAGAAATCGATGTGAGATGACCAAATCTGGGGACTTGGAGCGAATATCTCTATCCTCTACAATTTGGAGATCTTAAAGCAAGTGAAACAACTGAAAGGAAATGAAATCCAGAAAAGGAACAGCAGCATAAAATAAACAGCAATTGCAAATGTAATTCAAATAAGTAAATCGTCACACTCAAGCCTGTAGACAGTTAATCGCAATCCAATCACAACCATAGATAAATGGAACAACAACTTACTGTAATTACGGAACAGCAAAGCCAAAAGATAATAACAAGATAATTGATCGTTAAATGTAATTGCGGTAAAGAATGAAACAGCAATGGTTCATCACTTGCTTTAACAATCAATGAAATGACTCTGTAAATGAAATAAATACGAAACACACTTCACGCATCAACAAATAAAAGATTAATAATACAAAAACATAGTAATCCACCAGAGTCGGGCCCTTAGCGCCAGTGAAATACTGTCGGGCTTAACTCAGATTTCTAAAGAGCAGATGAAACCTGTGTTTTTATATTAATCCAAAAGACATTACAGACAGCGTTCTCTCACGACAGAGAGTTGATAATCATTCGATTGCAAAGGAAATATAAAATTATTTTAATGAAAATGTCTTTTTCAATGTATCCCTTCCATCCCTGGTCACTAAAGATCATTGCCTTTATATTTGATCCTTGGACGGACAAATCAAGAAATATGATAAATTTTCACAATGATGATTCGCTCCTTCCTTGTTTTATCATTCTTCTGTTTACTCTGTTTAAGGTCGAGTTGTCCCCTGCCCCTTTCGGGCGATCCGTTCAGATCTTCTTGGCTTCAGCTGGATATGGTTCGTCACGAATGGAGTAGGAGTCAAATTGTCTTCAGCCACGCCTTTGATATAGCTGCTCACCTCTTCGTATTCCTGTTTTGCCAATAAAAACAATATTTAGTCATCTTTTAGGCTAAACATAAATTTTTCCAATTTAATTGCAATTCTCATGGTAAATTACCTTTCCAAGGCAAAAAAAAGTATATCTATTATAAAAGAATGAACAAATACATAGGAATTTCATACCTCTTTGACTGCCCAACATACCCCCCAACTTAACCTTTTTCATGCCCTCATGAAAACTATAGTTCACATGGAGAGAAGTCAAAGAGTAAGCTGGAGAAGGTTTATCATTGAGAGGCCTAAAACCATGGTGTGCAGCTAATTCTTCAAGAATATGTTCTGTCTTCCCCTCGGGAAGCTCATAAATAGCTTTGTAGTCCAAGGCAGGGTACCAAATAATGGGGCTGCGGAACCTACATCCTAACCAGAATGGTCCTTCTTTTAAAACAAGATGGCTATAGGCAATGAAACGGTCTGCAGCTAACCCAAAATTCCTATAATTAAATGACTCCCTAGTTTGTATGTTTTGATTCGAGGTTCTCCACCAGACCTTGGCTACTACATAAGCTTGATCCCTAATAGATGAAAAATAATCTGTTCCTTTCAGAATGATTGACTTATGAACAGGCCCCAGAGTTTGGGTAACACCTTTCCTTATCATTAGACTTTTCTGTCTAGCCCATAATTGACGTGGGTCCTGAGGTTCACTTCTGACCCATAGATCCAATTCATTTTCCTGCCTTTGAAAGGCATTGTAGGCTTTAAGCCATTTTAATTGATTTACGGCAAAAGAAATGAATGCCCGAAACTGTACATCTCCAATGAAAGGGCTAGGATTTGATTCACAGTCATTTTCAAGTATTAGATTATGCAGATAAAACTCACATAACAGGTGCTGTACTTTGTCCCCATAAAGCTTGCAGCATGATATCAGGTCGTTTATAGTTCTTAGCTCTATTGATTTGCCAGCCCTAACTACCTTGATTTTTAATTGCAAATATCTTTCTAACAGAAATAAAGCATAGTTTTTGGCAGGGCACCTACAGGCTAAGACATCAGTATATAAGGAGCAGAGAGTGTTCATTTGATTTCGTGCTAGTTTTAATCGGTTGCTTACCTTATCAGCTTTTATCTCTGCCTCTCATCGTTTTTCATGAGCTTCAGCTTCTGCCTCATGAATAATTTTCATCTGTTGCTGCAATTCCTGATATTTCTTCCTTGGGATAGTATTTTCTTCCAACTTCTGTCTTTCGATTCGGGCCTGGGTCAATTCTTCTTGCAGTCTAACTAATGCTGGATCACTGAAGGTGTGCTGACTGCTAGATTCAGTATTTTTGTTTAGAGCAGGTTCCTTTGGAACAACTGGTGTTGGAACAGCCGTTTGCTGCTCCACATCCTCATAGTTAGGTTCAGGCATGGTTTCTTCTTCTACTTGAGGGTTCCTATTAGTGGTTACCCTTCTCCTTTTTGATATTCTCTTAACAACAATGTTTCTTCTTTTAGGGGCTCACTTAGGTGTCTGTCTCATTCTTAGAACCCTAATCATTTTCCTGAGCTGTTCTATCAGTCTATGAAGTTTTATCCTTTCCCTGCGAAGATTCTCAACCTCAGTCGTTTTCTTCTTCCTTCTCAAGGGAACAACGGCTTGTTCATCCGAACCCGTCTGCTCGACAGGGTTTTGAGCCGTGCCTTCAGTGAAATCTTCTCCTTGCTCCTCTTCTTGGGGTTCTTCTTCCTTGCTCTCATGCTCTTGGATAGATTCCTCAGGAATCATCTTCTCAACTGACTCTGCAATGCCCTGGGGAGTTTCCAATTGAGGTATTGATTCAATATTTTCCTCCTCCTATTCATACCTCTCGGAAAAATCAACCCTAGCTTCGCTAGGGTTTTCTGTTTCATTAAGCTTTTCTTCAGTTATTTCTCTATCGACAAACGAGTTTTCTGGTAATTGATTGATATCGATATTAAGGTTCAAAGGGCTATGAGGACATGCATACTCCGTCATGTTGGCTAAAATCTGGGCCAATTGATCTTCCTATGAAGGGCTTACATTGACATTTTCAGTGGGTTCTATTTCATGCCCACTGCTGCTACGATTATCCTCTTCCCCGTCACAGGTGTGATAACTTCCTTCCTCCTCATCTGAATACCGAATTTCTCCTTCAACTTCTTCTTCCTCTGGATTTCCCTCAATCTCGTCTTCATCCGAATAACGTACTTCTCCTTTCTCTGTACTGAGTTGTTTTTCGCTACTGGTATGATGACTTACTTCTTCTTCGTTTGAGTAACGAATTTCCCCTTCCTCCGGAATAGGTTGTTTTTCGCTACTTACTTCTTCCTCGTCTGAGTAATGAATTGCTCCTTCTAATTCCTGTTCTTCCTCAGCATGAGGGCTTGCTCCCTCCAACTGTGGAGGTTGTTCATCTTCATTTGAGCTATTCAATTTCAGGGGATGGCTGCTGCTGCCCGGAATTTCCTCCATTATTTTCTTACTTCGCTTCGATCAGAAGGATTTTCTGTGAGTGGAGGGCTCAGCTATTAAGCCGACCATTATTTTCCATCTCGGAGCAGGCAGAGCTAACCCCCCTTCAATAAATTCTTCCCAGCTGGTTTGCTGCTGGGCGAGGCTATAACTTACTATCAGTCGAATTAAACAATGGTGGCTAACCACCATCTCTGCATGTTGGGCTTTTCTAATTCCGCGAGCAATATCATCAAAAAATAATTTAAGAATGCAGGCAGATTAATAGTGCATTTCTGTTTTAACACAGCTAGTAGCTTAAGGTGGCGAGGTCTTACCACGTCTTTTCTACCGTCGCATGTTATGTAAGCCTGCACAATTCTGGCCAATTCGGTCCATGGTTCACCTAGTGACGCCGGGTGGACTCCTCTACCTTTGACAGTTAGCGTCTGTCTGTCATCTTGAAATATTTTTATGGCTTCACGAATCCTAATCTTCTTCTGGGTCCAGATAGTTCCTTGCGCGGGGATGGCGGACACTTCTTCAATTATCTCATCAGACACAACTATCTGTCTTCCTCTAACTATAGAGGATCCTTCCTGTAGGTTTAATAAGAATTCGGTAGCTACTGCTTCATGGGGTTTCTGCTTCATGGGGTTTCTGCATTCTCATAAAATACTTAGTCCATCCTAGTCTCTCTAAAATTTCTCGTGCAGCGTCAGAGACGATCAACACCTGTGGTTCACTGCGGATTGGGCATTCTCCCATCTCTGCGCTCTGTTAATTTCTTCACAACACACAATAATTTCAATGGAACAACACAGAACAGTTTGTTGAAACTTGTTATTTCCCAGAAATACGGGGGTTTTAGTCCAAATACGGTAAAGAAATCTAATGCGGAGATTTAGTTCATGTACATGTGAAGAGAATCTCGGAGTTTGATCTGCATGCATTCATCTGCGCCCCCCAAATGAAATAAAGGTCGTCCTTGACCGTCGATTGAGGGTGGCATGTGTGGCACAACAATAGGACAACAGTGAAAAAAAATAGGCATAATTATGATACAGTCAACCAAATTAAGCGATCGCTGAAATCGATGCAAGAGATAAATCGGTAATGAATAGGAAATCGCATTGTAATGATTCAAATACGAGGGGAAGGGATAACATAGGATTGACATAAATATAATTGTGTTATTTACCATATAAACTAATATAATCGATTCATAATAATTTTCATGTATAATAGGTTCAACAATAAAAGTAAGGAATTCATGCATTTCATTTGATATTGAATAAAAATATAGGAAAAATGGTTAAATAACTATTGATGTGCATAAATGTGACTTCAATACCATCAACAGAGCTCTATTGCCCACAGGTGTCCATAACCTTGACAGAGTTTTTTTGTAACCCACGGAACCATTGTCCTTTATTCATACTGAGGAAGTGCTTCTTTTTGTTTCTTTATATTCTTTTTGAGTAGCAAGACCGAGGCCATTGTACTGGCTTGGTGACCAGATAAATAACAATGCCATTCACCAGGAAGAAGTGAAAGGTGGGCAGGCTGGCTCGTGATGAGACCTCCTGTTCTAAGGACTTCTTGATTTTCAATTGTCTTTTGGACCATTTCCCTGGTTTGGTGGCCATAATGGGAATTCCACTTCACTGTCTTCTCTATGATCACGGTAGGCTGGCTCTTAATGAGACCCCCTATCCTCCATCTGCAAAAAACATTAAAATATGTAAATATTTTCTTTTTCAATTAGCACTTTTCCTCAGTTATTCATAAGGGATGGCTCAACACTCCTTAAGAGTAGGAATGTCGGAAGAAGTCTGAACATCTCAATAGAAAAAAAAATATACCCTTGTTTCCATTTCAAAGATAAATATCAAAGCAAGCTATAGCACATGGGAGAGAACCAATCATGATAAAAATAATCGATCAGATTAATTTGATGGTAATAGCAATGTTATGTTATTGATCATGATAAAAGTGAAAAGAAATCAAAATGATAGCTTAAAACAAACAAAAACAAAATCGCTCAAAAGTGTTGTTCCTTTAAAAAGGAACAAAAAAAACAATCTGCGAAACTGTTGTTCCTTTTAAAAGGAACAGCAAGAAAATACTTTGAGGAAATGTTGTTCCTTTGGAAAGGAATAGCAAAAACACTGTGAAACAACAGAAAAATATCTGGCGAAAGTGTTGTTCCTATGGAAAGGGACAACAAAAGCATTCTGCGAAACTGTTGTTCCTTTGAAAAGGAACAGCAGAAGTGTTGTTCCTTTAAAAAGGAACAGCAGCGCGAAAAAAAACAGAATTTTTTATATTTTTTTTCATTTTTTTGAAAGAAACCAAATTCAAGAAATATTAACAGAAAAAAACGAATTTCGTAAAACAACAATAAAAAATAGAAAAACATGCTTTATGTTACAAAATTAAAAGGGAATGATTTATTAAACTGGTGCCAGGGAGGAATTCTCCCCTTCATCAAGAATTTCCATGGTCGAATCTTCCCGTAACTACTGGTAAAAGGATTCCTGGGTGAGCAGCTTGTGATACAATCGGACGTGATGACCGTTCACCTTAAAGGAATGCCCAGATCCGTCAATGGTTACTAATGTGAGAGTGCCATTATTATGCACTTTCTGTATTTCATAGGGTCCAAGCCATCTTGTCTGGAGCTTTCCAGGGAAATCCTGAAACCGAGAATCATATAGGAGTGCCCAGTCTCCTTCGTGGAAGATATTTTGTTTGATATGGGCATCATGCCATTTGGCTCTCTGCTGCTGAATTAATGCTGTATGCTGGAGAGAAGGCAGTCTAATTTCATCTAATTCGTTAAGTTATTGTAGTCTTTTAGCCTGGGCTTCATCTAAATTCAGACCCACCTTTTGGGCTGTTCTTAATGTTTGAATTTCAAATTCGATAGGAAAGATGGGTTCTTTTCCAAATACCAGTTGATATGGCGAATAGCCCGTTGTAGGTCTCCATGTTGTTCGATACGCCCACAGTGCTTCTGGAAATTTATAGGCCCAATCTCGTCTATGCGAAGCAACAGTTTTTGTTAATATAGATTCGATTACCTTGTTTGTGCTCTCGACTTGGCCATTGGCCTGTGGGTGGTATGGAGTTGTAATTCTATGCTGAATATGATAATTCTGTAATGTTTCAGCTAATTTGTTACCTACAAACTGTGGTCCACCATCTGTAATTATGTCTCTTGGGAGGCCATAGCGAACAAAGATTTGGAAAAGAAACTGAATCACAGAATCCTCTGTAGCTTTTGAAAGGGGCTCTGCTTCAACCCATTTGGTAACGTATTCAGTTGCAACTAGGATGTATGTTTTCTAGTTTTATGGAGGGCTAATGGGACCAACAAAGTCAAGTGCCCAACGTTCAAAGGGTTCAATCACTAGTTGAGGGTTTAAGGGCATTTCATCAGACTGCCCAGGGCGTCCTACCCTTTGACATCTATCACAGGCTTGCACAAAATTTTTAGCGTCTTTAAAAATAGTAGGCCAATAGTAGCCTGTTCGTAAAACTTTATGGGAAGTTTTGCGATTTGCAAAATGTCTGCCACACTGTCCATCATGGCATGCTTTCAAGATGTCAAATACCTCATCCTCCCTAACGCATATCCTTATTTGCATATCTGCACCTGTATGAAATAAGTAGCCCCCAATCCAAGAAAAATGGGTACTACGATGTATTATTTGCTTTCTTTCATTAAGGGATAGATGTTTGGGTAATTTACCTATTGCCAAATAGTTTGCTATATCAGCATACCATGGTGTTCTGGTAGTAACAGCGAAGAGATGTTCATCCGGAAAGTGGTCTTCAACTGCTTCTGTATCTGTTGGCTTTGGCATTCTTGACAGAAAGTCAGCTACATGGTTCTCCTTGCCCGGTCGATCTTTGATCGTAATATCGAATTACTGCAGTAAAATCAACCATCTTGTCACTCTTCCGTTTGTAACAGGTTTATTTGCTAAAAAATTAATGGCAGAGTGATCTGTGTAAAGAACTATAGGGTACCCAGTGATATAATGTCTAAATTTATTTATAGCATGGACTACAGCTAAAAATTATTTCTCAGTCACAGTATAATTTAATTCAGCAGGGTTCAGATTTTTGCTAGTGTAGTAAATTGCATATGGCTTCTTGTCTTCCTCCTGCCCAAGTACTGCTTCGATCGCTGTGTCTGAGGCATCAGATGAAATTTGGAATGGAAAATTCCAGTTTGGGCCCCTCAGCACTGGGGCTGTTGCAACGAGCTTTTTCAAATTATTAAAAGCATTGTCACATTTTTCTGTCCAAACAAAATCAGTGTTTCCAGTCAGTGCATATAAAGGTTCAGCTATTCGAGAATAATGTTCTATAAATCTTCTATAGTAACCAGAAAATCCAAGAAAGCTACGTACCTCTGTTTGTGTGGTGGGTGTAGGAATTAACAAGAGTATTTGAATTTTGGCTGGGTCTACTTGAATTCTGTCTGCTGAAATATAATGTCCTAAGATAACTCCCTCAGTCATCATCATAAGACATTTTTCATTGCTTAAGCAAAGCCTGGTGTCAATGCATCTTTGCAATAATTTTTCTATATTTTGTAATGCAGGTTCAAAGTCATCCCCATAAGGAGTGAAATCATCCATATATACTTCGAGGCCTTCATTTATTAGGTTTGCAAAGATGCTGAGAATTTATCTTTGGAAAGTAGCAGGGGCATTGCAGAGGCCAAATGGTAAGACTTGGTAGGCAAATGTACCCCATGGGCAGGTAAAAGTAGTTTTATCCTGGTCTTCAGGGGCAATTTGTGTTTGGTTATACCCACTGAAGCCATCCAGGAATGAAAAGAATTTCTTCCCTGCCAATGTGTCTAATACCTGGTCAATGAAAGGAAGGGGAAAGTGGTATTTTTGTGTTGCCTTGTTAAGTTCACGGTAATCTACACATATCCTCCACTTCCCATTCTTTTTAGGTACCACCACTAATGGGGAGACCCACTTACTATTAGATATTGGATAGATAAAATTGACATCTAATAGTTTTTGTAATTCATCTTTCACAATGTCTTTAAGGTGAGGATTTAGTCTCCTTTGAGGTTGACGAATGGGTCTTGCATCTTTCTCAATATAAATGTGGTGAGTACATAATTCAGGGTCAATTCCTTTCATGTCGGGGTAATCCCATGCAAAGGCTTTTTTGTATTTGCGTAACAAGTGGATTAATTTCTCTTCTTGTTCAGCAGTGAGATCGTTGTTAATGTTCAAGGTTTTACCTGGCTCAATTTCTACAACTTTGATATTATTTACAGAGGTAGTAGGTATTGCTTGATCATGAATATCTTTGAAAGGATCTTCTTCTTCTTTATTGTCGAATGCTGCTTCAATCATGTGACATTGCAAATGAGGTTCAGTTTGTGATTTATTGATAAAATTACTAATGAGATCATCCTCTATTTGATCTTTAAAATTCAGAGCTTCTTCTATAGTTAGAGGTGACCTCATGTTTTCCTCAAAATATGATGCAGGTGGTTGTCTTGTTTTAATTATTGATATACTTGGTTGGGCTAGGGTATATAAAGCTAAGTTTTTGACATAATTTCCCCTTGTAATGGTCATATTTCTTTGTCGGCATCCAATATAAGCATCGACAGTTGCCAACCAAGGTCTACCTAAAATTAATGGATGTCCATCTAGTCGGTTCTTGGGATTGATAACCAGGAAGTCAGCAGGGTACTCCCAGGAATCTACAGATACCATGACATCTTGTAAGGTGCCTTCTGGTTTCACTACTGATTGGTCAGCCAATTCCAACAAGGTTGTTGTTGGTTCAAGTGATGTAATGCCAAGTTTCTGATAGGTAGTGGTTGTTAAAATGTTGATTGCTGCCCCTAAGTCAACTAAGGCATTTGGAAATGATTGGCCATTGATCTGAACTGTCACTATAGGATTTCCTGGATCTTCATATTTGATAGGTGTTTCCATTCCTGATAATAAATCAAATAAGGTACCAACTATTTGGACAATAGGATTGGTTGTTGTTCTCCTCTTTGGCTTCTTTATGCATAATTCCTTAATGGTTTTTGCGTATATGGGAATATCTTGAATAGCTTGGAGGAGAGGGATTTTTATACATAATTTTTTAAATTCTCCCAGAAGATCATAATTAGGTTGTTCTAATGGTCGAGGTATCATTAACCGTTCTAGGAATGGTGGAGAAGAAGTTGTTATCTATTGTTGTTGATTTTGTTGATTTTGTTGTTGCACTTCCTTCTTAGTTTGTTCTGTTTGTTCTTCAGGTAACTGATTTTCAATATGATTATTATTATTTCTCTCTGTTTCAACTATACGCTTAGACCTTAATTGAAGATCATTGCACTCCCTGGGTTCAGTTTCTGTTTCTGGAGGTTCCATTATTTGTACAGTCTGAACTGGTCTATTGTTTTGGTTTGGGTTGGGTTGGGCTGGGAGTTGGGGTCTTACATTAGTCTGGGGGTTTGGGTAAGGTGCTGGCAGTGTCGGTTGAGAGAGAGGAATTGATCCAACTGGCTGATTTGGAGATTTTTTCCAGTTTAACTGCCAGGGCTGGTTTTGAGAAGTAGAAGTGGACCATTGCGTAGGCCAGAATGGTGGATAAAAAGGAAGGCTAGGCCAATTATTTTGATTCGTTTGATTAGGCCAAGGTGTGGGAGGAAATGGCTATTGTGACCAATTAGGGAAGGGTGATTGCTTCTACCACATTCCACTATACTGTTGAGCATTATATTGAGGAGGCTGAAAAGAAAATGGATCATTTTGCATACCTGATGGTCGTGGCTGCCACTGTCGGCGCTGGTTGAGCAAACATACCACTTCTGATTCTTCCTTTGCCTCCTTATATACTGCCTTTAGGCCAGGAAGTGATGGGCATCCTTCTGTAGGGTGGTATTTCGTGCAAATGGCGCAGATTTTAACCGTATCCAACGGGCATTCTTTGTGGCTGTGTTTCTTTCTGCATTTGGGGCAAAATATTTCCAAGTTTTGTTCTGCTTCTGCCTGCTTCTGCTTGGCTTGCATGATGTCAAAATGTGTTGTTAGAGTCCCTAGTATGTCTGTCTTAAAGTCTTCTAACAGATTTCTGATCTCTGCACGAGTCACACCCTCATTAGAGGTTTTATTTTCCCTTGTAATTATGTCACGTTCTACCGATTTCAACCTTGTATTACCTCTTGATAGCCAAATACACAAATCAATGATGTCAGAATAGCTCTCTTGATATATATCACCTTTTCTCATAAGATTTAATGTTTCAACCCATTGATCTTTCATTCCCCTAATTAATGCAGTTTTCAAAACATTATCAGGTAAGGGTGCAGATGCATAACGGGATCTTTGCAAATTATATTGAAACCGTTCCACATACTCTTCCAAGGTCTCACTCGGTTTTGCTGTCATTTGGAATATTTCATCTTTTAATTCCCGAGACCTGCAATAATCTTGATATTTCTTTAAAAATGAAGCCTTCATATGATCCAAATCAGTTATGACACCCCCACCTAATCCCATAAACCATCGTAAAGCTGCCCCTTTTAACGTAGAAGGGAATATTTTCAGTTTTTGGGCATCAGTGGTGTAATCATATCCTCTACACAACACGTCAAATTCAAACAGAAACGCATCTGGGTCTTCTGATGTCAAACCATGAAATGTAGGAATATGTTGAAGAGGAATAGCTTTCATGGGTGCGTTGACTGCAGTATATATTATAGGATATTGCAGCGTAGAAGTTTGCTGCTGGTTCTGATTTTGATTCTGGGCCATTTGATTGAAGATATGCCAATACCCTTCTGGGATCTCCAGGGAATTTCTAGGTTGACGAAAAGGGGTAGAAATAGCTTTAACAACACTCCCTCTGTCTGGAATAAGTATTCCTTGTTGTCATACTATTTGAGGAGATTCAGAACCTTGGTTTTGAATAAGTTGAACAACACTTCCCCTGTTTGGACTGTCTATTGTTTGGGTAATTTTAATAGGTGATTTTGAATTTGTAGTCTCTCCTGTTTCCCCTTCTCCCTCTTGGAGATTGCTAGAGTTCCCTTCTTGAAGGAGACTTATGCAAGGATTCTCAATTTATTGGGAATCTTGCTCAATTCCTTCTGTTTGACTGTGTATCTCAGCAAAGGCTTCAGATGGTGACTCTATAGCTTGAAGGGAACTAGTAGGCTGTCTAGTTCTTTTGAATCCTACCGATGGCTGAGATTCAATTTTTTTAAGGATTTCGTCAATAAAGGTCGTGCGCCCAAGGGTCACCGATCCCTTAGGTTTTTCAATTTTAGGAGGAATTTTGTTTTGCTTAATTGGTTTATTCATTCAAAGAAACAATCCTTCATTCCTACCCAAAAGAAAAGCTTACTTACCTCTGCTGTGAAGCGAGCTGCGAGCAAGTATGTTTCTTGCCCAGTGTGTAGGTTCTTACCTTCCGTATTTAATACCCAATTCTCCGCAAGCAGAAGGAAATCAGCTGTGCATTACTCCTGTAAAATGGCATACACTCTCCTCGGCAACGACACCAAAATGTTGGACCATAAAAAGGTATCTTTTAAACACCTAATTAGCCTACATTAATCATCAATCCGGGAGCGTCTTTTTATCTCAAGAGTGTACTCTATCTAAGACTGCAATTATCTAAGAGCAATGCTTGTGAGGATGTAGCACATGAATACAAAAGTAATAAATGATTGGAAAGGAAACCTAATTACGATGACAGGAATGTAAAAGCTAAACTACAGTAATCTTGCTGAACATCGATCAGGGATGCAGTAGCAGTAACTCTTTCCCCTAGAAATCGATGTAAGATGACCAAATCTGGGGACTTTGAGCGAATATCTCTATCCTCTACAGTTTGGAGATCTTAAAGCAAGTGAGACAACTGAAAGGAAATGAAATCCAGAAAAGGAACAACAACAAAAAATGAACAGCAATTGAAAATGTAATTCAAAGAAGTAAATCGTCACACTCAATCCTGTCGACAGTTAATCGTAATCCAATCACAACCATAGATAAATGGAACAGAAACTTACTATAATTACGGAACAACAAAGCCAAAAGATAATAACAAGATAATTGATCATTAAATGTAATTGCGGTAAAGAATGAAACAACAATGGTTCAACACTTGCTTTAACAATCAATGAAATGACTCTGTAAATGAAATAAATACGAAACACACTTCACGCATCAACAAATAAAGATTAATAATACAACAGCATAGTAAGCCACCAGAGCTGGGTCCTTAGCGCCAGTGAAATACCGCTGGGCTTAACTCAGAATTCTAAAGAGCAGATGAAACCTGTGTTTTTATATTAATCCAAAAGACATTACAGACAGCGTTCTCTCACGACAGAGAGTCGATAATCATTCGATTGCAAAGGAAATATAAAAGTCTTTTAATGAAAATGTCTTTTTCAATGTATCCCTTCTGTCCCGGGTCACTAAAGATCATTGCCTTTATATTTGATCCTTGGACGGACAAATCAAGAAACATGATAAATTTGCACAGCGATCCCTTAGGATCTTCCGATCCTGAGGGATTCGATCCTTCCTTATTTTATCATTGTTCTGTTTACTCTGTTTAAGGTCGAGCTGTCCCCTTCCCCTTTCGGGCGATCCATTCAGATCTTCTTGGCTTCAGTTGGATATGGTTCGTCACGAATGGAGTAGGAGTCAGATTGTCTTCAGCCACGCCTTTGATACAGCTGCTCACCTCTTTGTATTCCTGTTTTGCCAATAAAAACAATCTTTAGTCATCTTTTAGGCTAAACATAAATCTTTCCAATTTAATTGAAATTCTCATGGTAAATTACCTTTCCAAGGCAAACAGAAGTATATCTATAGTAAAAGAATGAACAAATACATAGGAATTTCGTACCTCTTTCACTGCCCAACATAAAGTACTCATAATAAATTTCATTTCACACTTTTTGAATAAAATTATATTATTGTCATTTCATATTTCTTGAAAGAAACAATGCATATCCCTATACATTTATTATATTATATTATATTTATATAATATATTAATTACATGTTATTATACAATTTAAATAATTTTAATTTTAATTAATAGCATATAATATATTTAAGAATTTATAAATTTATATTTATATTTTATTTTAAGTTAAATAATTACAAAGGAAAAATGCATTAGTTGTTCAATGATAATGACTTTTTTCTTGAAGAGATTATTCTTATTTATAGTCACATCAATACAATTTTTTTAAAATTTTATTTTGGTACAACTTTTGAATTCAATTTAACTATGGTTACATGAATTTTGGTGCAAAAAGTGAATTGAAAATTCATAAATATTATTTAATTAGTTTAGCTATTATTTTATTATTTCCTTAGGAGGCCCATTTTAGACCACAAATTCTCCTAATTTGAAAGCTTTGCATTAGAAATAATCTCGTGTTGCTAGACCCACTCTAGGGATAGAGATATCACCTCTGTCCGTAGAGGGGATTTATCTTCATAACAGAACTGGTGACTTCGCTGGGGACCTCTAGCCTTTTAAGTCCTCCTTCCCCAAACTGATCTTGGATCAGTTTCACAGATTTTTGAAATTTAAATATGCTTGGGCCTTTGATAGCTTTTGTAAGGATTGTTAGTAACTTCACTATGTCAGGTATGGTGTTTCTATGAGACTCTTTTTATTTTTTCCTTGTTTTTAGTGACCAACACCTTTTCTGTTTGTACAGTAGTGCTGGCAATGCTGTTCTATATAGTACATCCGTGCTGATTGGATTTTCAACACCCTTATGCTTAGCATAGAAGCGTTGATCTTAGTCTTAGGAAAATTTTAGTCTCCCTTCTGATTTTCCAGTGTGTCATGGCCCTTGAAGGAGTATGTGGGATCTCAGTGATCTCCCTACTGTGTGTTTGACTTACCTATCTTCTTTGAGCAAGTATTTTTCATCTCTGTGATTTTTTTGTAAGTTGGGAATTATTTTCCACTTCAAACACCTTTTATCACATTGTTCTTGCCTTGTTTCGAAGTGAATTTTTGCATTCTTTGGTCATATCTGCATCTTTGATTTTACCTTCTATTTAGTCTCAAGAATAGGATTACAAATTGTTTGGCGCACAAGTCTATAAGAGTGTGTTTTGTATAAATTCAAAAATAATTGGAAGTGATTTTCATTTGGTTTTTTATTTAGATTATCTTTGTCGTTTTAAAAATAGTGGAAAGCATTTCATTCGTGCATTCCTTAAAGAAATTTTTGTTTGGTTCAATTGAAATAAAAGTGAAAGAATTTGCATTTATTCTTTCGTTAATTTGTTTTGATTTTAATTACATTTCAAAGTGAAAAACAAAATCATGCATCTTAGTGAAAGGAAAATAATTTTCATTTTTCAATGAGTTTCATTTGTTGGGAAAGTGAATTCAATTGAAAATAATTTCATTTCGTAACTCTGAACTAGTTTGGGGGGGTTTTATTTTTGCTACATTGAGTGTATTCATGCTTGTCTCTCTTTCCTAAATAGTTTAGGATTCATTGAAATTGAAAGCTTTATTTTTTGCATTTAGTTTGCACCATAAGGATTCAGGTGACATTCGTTTTGAGCCTTGAAACTAAAACTTTAATCAAGATCAACTTAAAATGAACCCAATTTACCTTGCATTGGAATTAACAAGAATATTTAGTGGTATAGACTAGATATGTGTTTCTACGTTGTTAAACTTAGTAGCGGTCGCTAATGGTCTGTGTTACAACTCGACGGTGATATCCCGTCCCACATATGGAAGTATATTTATGTATGATAATTATATTTGGGGAGCTCTCGTCAAACAATTACACATTAGACAACACTAATATAGACTCGACTCCCATGTAATGTCACGTATATCTAGGGAGAGACCACTAGGTTTCAAGCTTGCCATAGGTAACCAAGTTGGCTACCTTGTAGACTTGATACACCGAAAACAAAATTCAGGGAGATTGGATGCCGTACATTAAGTCCTTGGTCATTTTTCTATTATTTGATCACCAAGGTGTATATTGTAGTTCACAGATATTTGGTAAACCTTGATGCCCAGCACACCCTTTTTTATTTAATTTTTGTTAATTCTAAAAGTAACTGGTCACAAAAACATCTCACCCATGCAGTTCTCCAGCCTTTTATTGCTGGTAAATTGTGATTTTTTTCACCTCCTTCCTCTTTGATCTTCTTTTGAAAGGTCATTGTAGCTTAATTGTTGAATTTTCCTATTCCGTCCTCTGATGGATCTAAAGAACCTCATCCAGAGGTTCCTCATTTTCCAGTTGGACCCCTAGAAGCACAAGGAGAAGAGCTCAGAATTGTCATCAGTGTTAAACCCATATAATCTTGAGCATCATCTGATGATTCGCCTTGGACGAAATTAGAAGAATCTGAGCCGGAAAGCCCCAAACCATCTACACAATTCTCAATATTTCCACAAAATATTCTCTTTGATACGATTGTACTCTCACCTCAGCAACCTTACAACGTTTTTGATCAACCCAAAATCCCTTTTCAGGCTTCTCCAGTAGCATCTCACTCTATTTTCCTTCAGTTGTTTCCTGATGAAATGGCATCCAATGCTGATAGTGTGCCTTTCGTGAGCGTTTCATAAAGCATTCTTCAGGAAACCTATAGCTCTTATATCCTAGAAGCCTCTTCATCGGTGTTTTCCTCCGAGGGAGAGTTGTTCGGATCCACACATCACGATTTAGGTAGTGGAACCGAAATACCATCTAGGCATGTTGCGTCTACCCTCCCGCACGGTTATACCTATTTGGAAACCTCATTTATGGAGCTTCCAGTGGTACACCTTTATTTCCATATCCCATTTGGTCAACGAGTATTCCTCCGCATCCTATCTCATTCTTTTCAAATGTGGCCACATGTCTCAACCTGTTGTTCAACTGATGGTCACCATTGGTCAAATGACCATGTTGATTGGATCCTATGTCCCCTATTCGCCATCTATGATTATTACAATCCCACCATTGAGTGGGAAATACACAGTTTCATCCATGCCTAGAGGGAAGTATGACCCTCTCAATGTACCTCCCCTGTTATGTGGGGGCAGCCGAGTTCTGGCTCTGTTCCTGGGATAAGACAATCTCATGTTCAATATTCTCAAGTTAAGAAACCACTTCAGAAACTAAACATAGCGTATTCGTATGTTTATCAACCTAGAATTCCTTATGTTCAAAGGCCGAACATAGAATATCAATATGTTTCTCAACCAAATGTATCTCAGCAGCATGTCCAACAACCGCAGCCTTCGGTGAGTGCTTTTGATACTAATCCTCAGTTTGGTTCTTACACCCAAGCTGGTCTGAATCTCCTTTTGTGTCAATTTGGTCCTTTCCCTCATCAGTGTGCTACTCCTAACAACCATTTACTCAATGTCAATACCAACAACCCCAGTATGGGCCTCAACCTCGTGCTTAATATCCTCAGATTCCTCAGTACGAACAAGCTCAGCGAGGACCTCAGGTTGGACCCTATTTTCAGCAGGGACCTCAAACTGGACCCTATGTTCAACAGGGACCATTGGCTAGACCCTACTTTCAGCAGGGGCCACAACTGGACCACATGTTAAGGAGGGACCTTATCTTGGAACCTACATCCAACAAGGTCCACAACCTTAGTTCCTGCAGGGGTCATATAAACAACCCCAACAAGGTGCCTATCAACAATATTTGCAGCAAGGTCCTTATCAGCCATGGGGGAAATATACATATCCAGGACAGAATCTGCCCTATTGGGGGCATAATCCATATCAATCAGGTTGGAACTCCTGAAATTTCTCTCATCATCTACCCTTTCCATTCCTTGCTACATTGGAATTTTCAGATGTGTCAAAGCTCACAAATGACCCCATACAACATCAGTTGCATTGGCCACCAATTCCAAGCAATATTCCAGGAGATTGTCCCAAGTTCGAAGGAAAATCTAGGGAAGATCCCCAAACCCATGTCATGAAATACCAGTTGTGGTGTTCCTCTAATTTTTGGGTTGAAGATTGTATTCATCTTCGTCTTTTCCAGAATAATTTGACCCGTGCCACAACCAAATGGTATATGGAAATCCCTCGAGGAATTTTCTTCGATTTCAATTCCTTTTCCATGGCCTTCCTCACTCACTTCCAGCTGCTTATTCGGTATGAAAATGACACTCATATTCTCACCTCGTTGAAGTAGTCAACCCTACACATATCTCAGATCACATTTATGAATGGTGGAGTCGCCTTCCCCTCATCAAATTTGAGATCCATGATCATCTAATGACTGAATGGTTTACAAAATCATTCATTCCCAAGATTCAAAAGATCTTACAATGGGTGGGTGTGTCACGGTAGAGGAGGTCATTTCTAGAGCTCAATACCTCTATTTGGTTTATTGCCAGTTCGAGACTCTATATGAGCTATTAATTTATGCACTACATCCTTTGACTGATTCCGCATCATCTTAGTCTCCCTTTACGCCTATGGTGGATGGTGTTATTGGGACAGTGGCTCATACTGATAGCAGTGCACCTAAGACTTCTTCGAAGTCTAAATCCACTAATGTCGCTGAACCCACTACTCCTTCCCATTACCATAATAATCTTGGTAAAACCTTAGAGGTAAATGCTGTTCAATCTATATCATCAGATAAATCCTCGAAGGATAGGAAAAAGGGTAAAGGCAAGTCTAAATCCGAAAACCCTAAATAAGATTCAAATAAGTCATCTGCTAGTGATTCTTCAACAAGTAAGCCCAAATGTCCTTGTATGATATGTGATGATGATAATTAAATCAAGGATTTTCCTCAACATACCGAAGTTTCCTGTCTTCTCAAGGGTGCACCCAGGACTCCAGCCGTTTTGAAAGAACCCTTCCCTTCTTAGCAAACACAAATGGTAGTTCAAGCTCAATCATCTGGAAGCTCTCAGTATTCATGGCTAGAACGTAATATGTTTCCATCACCACGAGAACGAAAGATTATCCCAATTCATCCAAGGATCTTGTGGAATCAGATGTTACAGATCACCCTTCCTCTTCCATGCCTCCTACCTCTGGTCCTCTCGAGATTGAGAGACCGAGTAGTGACTCCATCATCTGAACACCCCCAAAAGGTGTTCTCTGGAAATCGTCTTACAATTTGAATGAGAGAGCAGCACAAAAATACAATATTGTAGAAGATATGGCTCAAGAGCCTTCGATGATGTCAGCTTTTGAAGTCCTTCAGTCGTGCCCATCACAATGGAAGGCACTACTCTCCGTTATTGGAATGATTGCTAGTTTAGATTCTAGTCTGATTACTTTCGATCTCAACAATTTCATTCCTCAGCTCCCATCTTAGGTGGATTTTCTAATTCAAGTTACCATTATGGGAAAGAATATTCTTCAAATTTTCATTGATGAAGGCTCTTTGACCTGTATCATGTCTTTCGCATGCTAGAAAGACATCAAATCTCCCTCATTAAGTCAGTCCCCGAATACCTTAGAATTTTTCGATGGTAGAAGTTCTCGGTCGTACGACATTATCAAGGAATTGCCCATCCTGTTGGAGGGGAAAATAGTAACCATGAAAGTTTAAGTGGTAGACGCCAACCTAAACTATAATCTTCTTCTTGGATGTAGTTGGATAAACGCTATGGTTTACGTGGGCTCCACCCACTTTCATGTCCTCCATTTCTGTCATCAAGGGAAGATAGTGACTGTCGATTAGTTGGATTTCTTTCCCTCTAATTCTTGAGCAGGTAACATTTTGTATGTTGGGAAGACCAATACTCCTTATGAGAACATAGGGCTGGGTATGTTTAAAGACTCGTATCTAATGGGAGTTTTTCCACTTTCGCCTCCGAATATTGCCTCTGTAAATATGATTTCATCTGGTCACAATCCATGGATTGTTTCCAATCCTGACTATCTCGAGAGGTTTTGTGACGTTTATGGCTCTTAACCCAGCAGAGCAAATGTATCAATCTATTCTCATGGCTTCTGAGGCTACATCCAAAACCAACACTTATTTGGTTTCCTCTCTAGATACTTATGCATAGTCTCCCTGTTTTGGTTCTTGGGACTCTAATGATCCCTTGAATGCGACTTTCCCCACCGAAGAGAGTCTTGTGGAGATAATGTCTCTCGAAGAAACTCCATGGGATTATGGAAATCATCGTTCCTCATTTCTCCTAAACCCAGGCGAAATATCCGCCTGTCAAGAATCCCACACTTCGCCAGTACCAACTGACCCACTTCAGAATCCGGCTTTGATTCATGAAGTGTTGTCCAAAGGGAATATGGGAAATATTACATTGACCATTCCATTTGACATCTCTGTGATTGTCGAGAATGTATTTTTTTGGGTTTCTTGTTCTCCCCATGAGCTTACGATTTACTCTGCTTTCCTAAAAAAGAACGACCCACCCACTCCCTTTGACCTTGTTCTTAATATTTGGTTAGTTCCCCTCAGGGACATTATTTCCATGCTTTGTAACCCTTACTTAGACAGGGGGCATGGGAACTTCACTGCTGCTGTGATTTTTCTCACAAAATTGGCTGAGGTAATTCTTACACATGGCGTCAATGGTAGAACTGTGGGTGTATTTATGTTTATCAAGACAAAATTTCGTCATCTGAGTTCATTCTTGAACTCTATCAGAAAAATATTACGCTTAATCATAAGTGTGATACTATGTACATTAGTGTTTTATTCATTAGTGTGCTTTGAGTTGAAATTTGGTGTGATTTTTTGCCTTGAAGATATGTTTCCTCTTCTTACCTTGTGTTCCACTTGGTTTGTATATGTCTTCAAATCATTACATTGTTTTTTTTTATGGCGCTTGCCATAGCACACTAAAATTGTCTTCTGCAGCATGGGAACTTTTTGCTCCTGATGGTGAGTTGATTAACATACAAGGTATTTGTTTGGGTCAAACAACTGACAATATTGCCGAGTATAGTATAGTGATTGAACTATTATCGGATTCCATTGATCTTGGGTTTAGAGATTTGTTTGTTAATTTATACTCACAACTCGTTGTGTTACAATTGAATGGGCATTATTCTGTGTGCAATCCTCAAATTTTGCGTATGTATTTGTGTGTTATATTATTGGAAATAAATTTGTGTTTCATTAAATATCAACATATTCCAAGACGTTTTAACACATTAACAGATACATTAGCAAACCATGTATTGGATAAACATTTGCGCAATATGTAAATCAAGACATCATCATGTGAAACATGCATATATATATATATATATATATATATATATATATATATATATATATATATATATATATATCGTGTCCTTAAGTGTGTGTTACATACAAAAGCTCAAAAAATATGTGTTCTGTTACAAAATGGCACTCCGAGCCTACATCAATACAAAATGTGAAAACAGGGGCTGTTATTTGCCCATGTGGTGCTCATGGTAGTAGGTGACTGCTCGAATTACTCGCTAGAGTAACTGGCGCAGTCTTCCCGAAACTCCGACTATATGTTTCTGAAGGCACAATGGAATCTCATCAAATGTAGAATACTCTGGAATGCCTCTCGTGAGGCCAACTAGGTTCCGCTCCAACTTAGCTAATGTATCTACTCCATCCTCATAAGGAGCATCCTCTGCTAGACAAGATAACCTCCGTGCAATCGGTGACATGCTTGGAGGTCTCCAAGGACCCATATCTGTAAACACATCATAATTTTACGTTTCAGAACACATAGAAAAAAATATTAAAAAATTAAAAAATGGTAAAACAATAATTTTTACTTGCATCGGTCCACTGTGTGCCTAGTGGAATTGGAAGATTTGGATCTCCTTTGAATTCGATGCCGCCATATGCGTAGTCCTCAGCTATGATAATTTGACATCGCAATCAACTGAAAAAGGTTGTTGGGAAATGAATCTGTTGACCCCCACCCTGTCGGGGCATAATGTGACACCATCTCATCAGCCTCGGATCCCTCAAGGATGGATCGTGGATATATAGCCACTGATACTATAATAGGGGTACTCTCTCTAGAAAGAAGGTCACCTAGATTGATCCATACCCAAAATGTTTTAGTCTCCCTGACTTAAACTTAGTTAGTTGGCTCTTCATGTTCGTTAGCAACCCCTCACACCAGTTTAACATTGTTGGGGCCAAGAATTCCACTGCATATTGGAACTGATATTTCATTGCCTCATGTAATGCCTTGGCTCCTTCCACTCTCATGATGCAGTGTAGTATTGTACATAGGGGAAGCACTCTAATGGAAGAAATGTCTACCTTCCTACTCTCTATATTCTATTCCCTAAGACAATATCTTTGGATGAGCATGTTGGTACTCTCACCCCCTGCACGAGCACCAGAGAGTTGGATCCTCTCCCCTGTCCTGGACAGTCCAGTGATGAAATAAATGTCCATCACATCTAGATCTAACTCTTGGTCCCTGATTACAAAAAAATATTGGTCCATGCACCATATATTTATTAAGTATTGGAGAAGCTCCAGTTGAGATCTTAGACCATATATTTGGAAGAATTTCAAAAACCCGCAATTTCACAAAGAATTGACGCAATTTTGGTCCTGCAAAGCTTGGTGGTATTCCTCCTTATGGCCTCGTTCTTTCCATTCGACCAACATATTTGACGAAAGCACCTGTAAAACATGTCCAATTGGATTTTTAGGAGTTCTCATTGAAGTATTTTTAGAAACTAACAGTGGAGTTGGGTGATTTTCTTGTTTTAAAATATTTCCTGTGGCCAGTGCATCTGTCCGAAATAATTCAGTGCTGGTGGCGTGCTACCCTAATGGGCTAAACACGACCAGCGTGACCCCGATAAATCGAAATCACGCTGGTCATAGGATATTTTAAAGTTTGAAATTATTCCCCCTTAACTCCCTAATTCTAAAAATAAATGGCAACTGAATGGAATCAAATTGAAATGGAGGTTTAGAGCTCTTATCTGATGCTGACAGATCGACGAATGGTGTCCTGGATTCGTCATGCCATTGATATGAAATTAAAAGGGAAAATGGAGAAAATGATCTTCTCAAAATAAGAAGGTCAAAATGATTTTTTTTTTGGTCTATTTATAGATGTTTGAAATTTTTTTGCCAATATTTTATTATTTTTCCTCGATATCCGTGATGTTTTCTGTTTATGTGCAGTACATAACTTCTTCACTATTGATGATTATTTCTAATGCAAACGAGTTGATTTTTATCTCTTTTTTGGGCTTGTTAAACTTTTACAAAAAAAGAACCCCACTGGAGTAAACTTTCACCTCTTTTCTGACTCTCGAAATATGAAAAGATTGTGGAGTACTTGTCATTTATAACTCATTAAAGTGAATGAATCAAAGTGATCTCAGTATACGTTTACCCCTTTTTCAGACTAAGGTTTACTATTTACGAAAAAGGAATACCTTGATCGAACATGGTCAAGAGGTTCTCTCAGATATGGTTTTCTACGTTTTCAAATTCGAGAGATAATTTACGAAAAGGGACATGATGGATTTTTATTTATTTATTATTTTCAAACTCCTTAAACATGAAAATTTACTGAGTTTACCTTTCGCTGGAATCGTTAAATATTAAACGATGAAATAATTGTCACCATGACGAGACCGAGTTCCTACTTCCCATGACTCGTGAAACTACTAGGATGGATTCATTCGAAGAATTAACTTACATGCCCAACATATGATATCCTCTTCATGCTAGCTATAAAAATAAAGAGGTACTCATTAGCATTAATGGGGGGAAATTGAAAGTGAACATCCTATGTGTATTTTGGGCTGCTTGTCAGTCTTGAACATGACACTCATCTATAGTTCGTGTCAGGTTGGGGACATCCTACATTCGACTCTTTGCCTTTGTGGGTTTGGGAAATCCATTTTCCTGTCATCTGATTACTAATTTTCTCAACATGACCTCTGATCCTATTTGAGTCAAATGACACCACACTCCAGATTTGTGTCGCCAATATGTTCAAGAGAAGTCCTTTTTCAAACATCCTCTCCTTATCTGACCTCCTATGTTACAATCCCAAATCACTCCTGTCATCTTAAGATATATGTTGTTTTGTTTCGATGGCATGGGAATCATTATGGACCTCCTTCAATGAATCACTTCCTATCGACTTCAACTCATTATCCGAGAAGGTGATTTAGAAAATTCTTTCAATACCTTGGAGCTTGCATTCCTCAATGGAAAGTTCTCTGTGTTCGACGACAGGTTAACATCATTTGCCTTTGATCAGATGATTCTGCAAGTGTTCGATTTCAACACATTTATTCCCACTTGTAGATTGTGTTGTTGTACCTTGAGGTCCATCATCATTATTGGTGGTATCTCTCGTACCTGTTAACGGTTCTTGTCATTGAACGGTAATCAAATGGTTTCTACCATGTTCAACAACAACACATTTATTCATATTCCTAAATTCGTACATTGGGTTGATTGAGACACGGTGAAGACCTTGGATCACATCTGATTTTTGGTCCAGGGTGCCAGGAGTTATTAAGTATTCATGATTGTACACATGATCCTCTCTATATAGATGGCTACGGCCATACCGCAGATCCATTTCTATGATCTCTTTTAGATGGATGGTTGCGACCATATCGTGAGTTCATGTGTTATTGGATGGCTAGTGTAGCATTATGTGGTTAGGCATATTCATACCAGAGATGTCATATATTGTAATATGTTTGATTTGGCAGGTTTTTCGAAGGTGTTCCACGTTCCATGCCTTGGTTCATAAAGCATTTCAACCATCACTCCCTGTTCTACTTTCATGCTTTAGGGGGCATCTGTTAGACAACAATTTTATACCATGCTCATTTTCTCATCCCTAATCCTGAAATGCCCTGTGAAAATTCCTGTGTAATTTTTCCGTCATCAAGAAATATGCTAACATATCCCCTCGAAGATCTAAATAATAATTTCTTGAAATATTACTCAAGAAACTTGGTCAAAATTCCAAGTTTCCTTGGTCAACGCTCTTACTGGAGCCATGACCGCGTTGATGTATTTTCCATAGTTCTGGCCCAACACCCTAATTTCTTGGAAAACCATTGTGATCCCCTTTCTAGCAGTACTTCCTCAAATGGAGGAGAAGCTTCGACCTCTAGAAGCTCAAGGGCGATGAGTTGATTATTGAACATAGATGATAAGGTTGAGATCTCTCATTTTGGAGCCTTTTTATCATCCATGGGGGATCATCCCTTAGAAAGTGGGCCTTCCTCCTCCTTTCATGGGCTCCCAACCTCTTCTCCATTTCTATAAATTCACATTCCTCATTCCCCCAATTTTAGAGCTTGGTTGATCATTGTTAGACTCGTCTGAACTCTCTACCCTTTGCATGTTAGCATCATGGCTAAGCATAAGTTCTTGGGAGAAGGAATGCTTTTTAGCTAGGTGAAGGACTCAAATTTTCACCTCAGGATGCCTCCAACATTAAGGCATGAGTGTAAGCTATCCTTTTGTAATTTATCAATAATAACATCCGATGTTTGTTTACTATATTTGTCTACATGTTTATGCAAATATTTTGGTAATCCTTCATTTGATAGATAACTAGTGTTTACATTTATTATGTACTGTATCACTTTTTATGTTGTCTCTTGATCATTTGATGGTATTCGTGCACCATTAGTAGCAGGAAGTGGGCCTACAAGGATCATCGATCAAGGTCACCATAAATGGATTCAATAATAGCGATTGGAAAAAGGTATTTATGTCTCTTTCCTCATTGCATTGCAAACATTAGTAAATAAATCTTCCCATTAGAAAGAATCTCTTGTTGCTAGAGCACCCACTCTAGGGCTATGGAGATCGCCTCTGTCCATAGAGGGGATTTATCTTGACAACAATTGATGGAGGAGCATGAAAGATAAATTTTCATTATTCATTTGTGTAATTAGGGGGGTGATGATTTTTAATTATTTTTTTATTTATTCTGCTCATTTTTAATAAATAAGAGAGAAAATATAAATGTGAGTATTATTGTAAATATTCCTTAAATAATTAATGATATGAGTGGAGTTGAAATAGGTAGATAATATAGGGATTAGGAATTCCATAAACGGGGCTTAGTTGAGTCCAAATAAAGATAAATGTAATTTACACTTTAGTTGAGATTTGTGTAGAGAAAATTATGGACTGAAATAAATTCATATTTATGTATAAATAAGAGGATTGTGTGAGGATGAGGGACAAGTGAGGAAGTGAGAAATACAGAGAGAGTGAGGAATGGATTGAGAGATTTTTGTAAAGGGCCGAGAGACGAAAGGCTGTACACTGTAATATTTGGCCAAGGAATTTCTTGTATATTTATATATCAGTATATTTGTGTTTGTATAAGCTCTCTTTTATGTATGTACGATTTGAGAAATTGCAAATGTTTGTTTAATGAAGAGTTTTTTAATGTTGAAGGAAGCACACATGTTTTTATATGCTAAGATTTCATTTAACCCAATATCCTGGCATTATTTGGTATCAAAGCCAAATCTTATGCTGGGATTCTGAGAGATAGTAAAATACTGTGATTCAAAACTGCTTGTTGTAGCATGGACTGATTTTTTGGGAGCACAACGCGTAGGGGAGGGACAAAGGCAGAATACAGGAGTAAAGAGAAGCATGCAATGAGAGGAATTAAATTGGCTTTATGGAGTTAAATTTAATTGTTATAATTTAGAGGTTGTGATTCGAATTTACTTATTGTGGCATGGATTGATTTGCCGAGGATTAAAAAAATCTCATATTACTGGCACACTATTTTTTCATTTTTATTTGTTTGATAGATACTGTGCCATGACAAAATTCCTGTTAATGGTGGTGTGTACGTAGTGGGATGCAGTAGAAAGTGGGATGTAGTAGCAATTAGTGGAGTGCAGTCAAGTCTGATGTTGGAGCATGTGAATGCAGGAATATGAATATGTTGAAACAAGAACACATGCCTATGTGCGTGGTCTAAAGTTGTGGAAGCTGCATGAGGCTTAACTCTTTTGGGAGGAGTCCACATATCAGCTGAAGAGTGCAGGTATACACTATTAGCAACGTTATCACGGAAAAGGCAATGTAGAAGGTTGTAGATTACATACAGCTCAGGATTGCGTTCCGTGGGACATATGACATATATGCACATGAATGCAGGGACACACATGCTTATATTACATGGCATATGTGCCACCGACGACAAGTTGTGTCATATGTGCCACCGACGACGAGTTGTGTCATGGTGAGCTTGTGCTACAGAGGGTGAACATCTGGTAAGAGGTGAACATTTATCATAGACGGGATATACGTTCCAAGTGACATTGCAGGAAATAAACACAGATAGCATTGTGCGTAGCATAGGGTCAGCAGTATGTCATTTTATCACAGTCAACAAATCCTAATCCGTGGCATTAATAACTTAGCATCCCTGCGTAAAACGATTTGAGTCTTTACGTATATGACATGCCCTTTTATATACGTTAAGTGGAGTCTTTGATTGGGTAGCATATATTGTTTAATGGTGGTGTTGGTTGTATGAAAGGTGGGTTCAATAATCAAGACGAAGTTGAATTTTTTTTAATGAATTCTAAATGCAACTTTCAATTATGTTATTATTATATGTATAACGATGGTCCTTTAAGGACCCATCGATCATGTAGAATGGATTTTGCATAAAGCTACAATATTTCATTATTATATGCATTAATAGAGTGGAATTTGGTATTGCATACTAAGTAGTGAAAAATGAATCAATTCCATCATTTTGAAGAGTAGACCGGGTTTTAGTAAAATTGAACATTTTACTATATTAAATTGTGATGTGGAAATTGTGTTTTCTACATCAATTTTTGGAAGCCAGTCGTATCAATGCACTTAAAAAAAAATCATGTGTGGGGCTTGTGAAAGAGGTGCGGCTCAAGCGGAATATGCAAGGTATGGATCCAATATTTCCACGGTACCACCTTCCAGCGTAAGGAAAAGTCACTGGGATTGATTGAGGTAGAGTTTTTGCAAATAATTCATGTAAGTTTTTTTTTGGAGAACGTAATCTTGAAAGGTTATTCGGTTACATTAGGGTTTCATGTTTTCAAGCCAGGAAATTGAAATTAAAAGAGAAACTCGAGAGATTGAGATGAGGGAACTTGGCTTAAGCTAAGAGGGAAGATTGTGCATACTTTGAAGGTTTCTAACATTATATGCTGGGAAAAGATTTATGTTAGAAATTTGATGGGAAAAGATTTATTTTCTGGGGAGAAAATGGACCTTGCACGTTCAAAGTAGGTCTGTAGAGGCTTGAATGTATTCCTAAAATAATACGCGAGAGAAGGTTTGTATCATTTCAACCATGAGAAGGTTCAAATTAAGTGCTCATTGAATGAATCAATATTCATTGAGTAGAGGTATTGTAAAATCTGGATGATTAAATTTCCTTGCCATATTCGAGAAGTTGATCTTTTGTAAATGTTATAAGTTGCAAATGTAGAGGTATAAATAAATGGAAAATGAATGAAAATTCGCTATCCTGGGTGATATAAAAATAAGTATGAATTTTTATGTGAGAGGGTTTATTATGCATAATGTGGGTTCTTCGTAGTTTTGGTTAAGTCATTTTGGACCAAAGCTTGTAGTTGTAAGTGGGAGAGTTATTTTGATTTGTGTTTTAAGATTGTAAACACAATTTCTTGATGTTGTAGAAACTTTGTTTTTACCATCATGTGGCGGAACCTAAGGAGGAGTTATTCAGGATGGACACAATGTACGAGTTGTACATTATTCATCAAAGAGGTTGAAATATGAATAGCTTGTTCTCTGTACACAGGTGAAGAGATGCTAATTGATGTTGTATGGTGCTTAAAAGTGCAGGAAATTTTTTTCACTAAAATGACAAGCTTATGGTATGAAGGGCATGCGAGTATTCACAGTGACAAAGATGGCACAAAAGAGTGGAATCCAGAGAGTTGTAAATGCAAGGGAAAGATTTGTTAAACAACCTTGAAGGGAGCATGAGGTATCATAATTCAAGAAGATGTTTTTGAATGTTGAAAATTGGATGGTTTATTTATTTTCACCATAAAATAAATCTTGGTACACATGTATTGAATTTCGATTAATGACTTCAACATCATGTGAAATGATAATGGGAAAATTTTAAGAATGGAGTATGAAAGAGAGTGAAGATATTACATCCTAAAATGTATTAGGGGTGTATGTTTGTTGGAGGATTGTTTAACTTGAATTAAGTCAAAATATCCACTATTAAATTATGGGGTCAAGCCTTGAAATCAAAATAGATGTTAGGGTCAAATGAAAGTTTGGATAGTTTGAGTTAAGATTGAGTATTTTTCATCCAAGATGAAAAGTTGGTGTAAATTATGAAGTCAAAGAGTCATAAACAAAAGTCAAAGGTTTAAATGTACTTAGCTACATGATCGACGGAGCCCAACACCCAAAGAATTGGCCATTGTTACACATGAGTTACTAAAGTGTTGTTTACAAAAAAGTGAATCAAGAGAGCCGCCCAGAGATGATTTCAAGACATAGAAACGAAAGATACCGAGTGCTGGAAGAAAGCTTGCATTGTTTAATGGCAAGTGGGAAGATTTGCTGAGAAGTGGATTGAATGAAATCCACACGTGAACAGATGAAGTTTACAAAGGAGGAGAATATGATTGTTGATAGTCATTTCAGAGGTTCTGAGAAAGACCTCAACAAAAGAAAGAAGAAGGAAAATTCCAAGGTAAGTGGCATATGTGAACAGCTGACTGATGAAGATTATGAGTGGGAGAAGGCTGAGATAATAGTTCACCTTGAATTGTTAATGGAATTGATGTGGGAAAATGTGAAAGACCAGACACATGGTTGGACCATGAGAAAGAAGGTAAAGTGGCAGAGACAACACATAAAGAGGGAACAACAGGTAAACATACAATTGGCAGAAGAGTTGAGGAAGCTCAAGTAGATGATGAGGTGTGAAGAACTCAGAGAGGCTGAGATGAAAATGGAAGTTTCCATTTGTGGCCCAGAATAGGGTGCAATTCTGGGTGAAGAGATCAATGAGGAAGACCTCATGAACTATTGGGATAGTTCAAAGGAATCTGAAGATGTGTTGATTGCTATAGGGTAAACTGCTTGGGTGGTTGGTTTTCGTATATCCCTCTCAGGGCTTTCCGATGCCCGAGGCAGACAGTAAGATTAGCTATGTTGTTCACAAAGATGGCATGAGTATGTTCATATTAGCTTTGAAGTAACTTGAAGAAATACAATAGAGAATTACCTCTTTGACGGTCTTGGAATCCCTTGGAGAGCGTTGTGTAGCAAAGTAAGAGTCCTTCTTCGCCGGCTCCAAATCTGAGATCTGCAATCAGTCAAAGCACCCGTGTAATTTCTAATATAACAAGTATCCTATCAATTAAATCAATAAACTAAAAACATCTAGATTATACACATTTGAGCCATTCATATGATACTAAGTAAATATTGAAACAACAATGATATCATTAAGCATTGAATGGACAAAACGAACATAGTTCTATTGATTTTGAAAGAAGGAGGATTACAACCATTGGTTGTACCAAGCCCTCCTCAGTCCCCCAATCTCTCTTCTCTCTCTAGTGAAGAAGTCCAAGTCAACAAGCTCTCTAGGAGCCTCTTTGACTCTTGGCCTTCACAATGTCACACTATTCTCTATTCCACAAGTATGCAAGAACCTTGAGCAATCCTTCGACCTTCAATTAAGAGCCTTCAACTCCTTCTTATAGGAGAGGGAGAAGGCCATTGTTGCCCTTCTCTTTCCACTAGTTTGGAATGGAAAAGGCTTAGATGTTTCCTTGATCTCCATGCTTTTGCCTCTCTTGGAGTTCAGTCTTCTATGGCAATGACCAATAATGAACTGGGAAAGTCGTAGATTCAAATATTTCTTCGCGCTCTTTTCCCAATTCAAACTTAAAACACGGGTAACGCGTCCCTCCAGTGTAAACAGAGCGTTTCCCTAGCCACTAACGCGGCCAATGTATTGCTTGCCTGCATTATAACGCTCTTGTTCTGTTCTATATATGCGTTACCCTGTCAGAAATAGGTTTAATTTAGGTCTTTGTACTTCTTCCATATTTGTCTTCCCCTATGAGCTGATGAGGAGGTATTTTGACCTGTAACAGATGCCCCCTAAAGTGTGAGGTCAGAGATGAAGACGATGGCCGAAATACTTTATAATTTGTAGAGATAGAGAGAGATTGAAAGACTGAGGAAAACCTGAAACAACAACATATGTCAGAAAATATAGTATTTGCCTAGAGTCGGGCATGTCCCATGCTCAGTAGCTTTAAACAACATGATTTCTCTAGAATAGAGATATGAAGAATTTGTCCACCAATAGGCACAATGTGGAAGTGTTTGTCATAACAGGATCAGGCTGAAGAAGCTGTCTCCATAAACAATATCGCAGCTTGGGGAAGGGAACACAACTTTAATGGTGTAGCCTTTTGCCCCAAGGTCTTGACCGCCGATTCACTTAAACTGCATATTTCTCAACATGTGAATGAGGGATTTGTCGTCGAACATGTGAGAAATCGTCTAATTACCAGTCAATAATGAAAACTGTTAACAGACGCGAAGGTGGCCACCGATAATGATGATGGTCCCTAAGATGCCCAGTACAATCTAGCGAGTGTGACTAAAAGGAGTTGAAGTCGAACACTCATAGAATCATTCGACCAAGAGCCAATGATGAAGACCCTTGATCAAACACAAGACTACCTGCCACTGATGTCTGCAAGTATCTGGGTACTGATGGGTTTCTGGATCAACTTCCTAGATAAGGTGTTGAAGTTGATAGGAAGTGATCTGTTGAAAGGTAGGCACTGAGGCGTCCTACATCAGTAAACACGAAATGGAAACCAACTGATTTTGTTTATGATTTGAGATAAGGAAGAGTAAATGGGAACGTCAGACGACAAATAATTTCTGGCATAATGAACGGTTTGGTTGATAACAGGAGCAGTAGATAACGAGATCTGCTTGAACAATAGAAGGCACTCTAAAGGTGGTACTGCAGCTGAAGCGTTGAACACCAAAGAGTGTGTTAGGATTTCACTGGGTGGACACTGGGAAATGAAGGCCATCACTCATGTATGGTAGGGTTCACTAACTGCAGAGTTTTCGGGGAAGTGCCATGTTCAAGAATTTTGCCGCCAAATCGAATCTTATGAAAATGTACCGCAGGTAGAGCCAATGTTGTCCAAATTTTTCCCCGTCTCGATTGCTTAACGAGTCCAGACGAGTAAACTCGGTGAATTTTTCATGTTTAAAGAGTCTGAAAAATGTCAGGAAAGACAACTCTGTGCCCCATCCGATTAGATTTAACGAGTCCAGATGAGCAAACTCGGTGAATTTTTCATGTTTAGAGAGTCTGAAAAATGTCATAAAAGACAACTCCATGTCCTGTCTGATTAGGTTTAACGAGTCTAGACAAGTAAACTCGGTGAATTTTTCATGTTTAGAGAGTCTGAAAAATGTCGTAAAAGACGACTCCATGGGGTACCTTTGTCATGTCTTGATAACCGGGCACGACAAAGGGGTAATAGTAAGCCCGAAATAGTTCATTTTCCGTAAGTTAGTCCATGGAATCCGGAAAAGTGAGAAATCTATGTTCAATGGACGTCTACCTCATTTTGTTATGAGTACGAGGAGACGAAGTAAACTCAATATTCTTTGTGAAATTTTAACGAGTCCAACAAAGAAAACTTGGTACCTCTGTGAAATTTTAACGAGTCACGCGGAGAAAACTCGATTTACTTTTTCTGTTTAAAGAGCTTTGAAAAAGAGGAAAATAATGGCTCTTTGTGCTCTGTCTCAATCGTTTAACAAGTCTGACAAAGGTGACTCGGGATTTTTTCAGTTTTATGAGCGAGAAAAAGATTCCTAAAAAGAATGCTCAGAACTTCTCCATAGTTTTAATGAGTCTGAAGAAGAAAACTCTAGGTTTTTCGGATTAACGAGCAAGAAAAGACTGAAAAAGAACGCTCGATGCCAACTTCGTATAAGTTTAACGAGCCCGAAGAAGAGAACTCGAGGTTTTTCGGATTAACGAGCAAGAAAAATACCATAAAAAGAATGCTCGATAAAACATGAGTATGTCTGAACATAAATCTTGATCCCTTATTAGAATCATCAGTACCAAATCTCGAGAGTTACGACATGTGTCCAGCAAGGAATCATGACTTTGCCGACTGACTAAAGGGAGTCATGCCCCAGAATTTGCTATAAGAAGGTCAAAAGACATTCATTTTCACTGTTTTGAGTGCTGTGAAGAAGCTCTGGAGTGGAAAAGAGGTGAAAATTTCAGCTGACGATTACGGTCAATCCGGGCAACAGTCTTCTATTCCACGAGATCCAGGTAAGAGCTAGAACCTCCTGTTATCATTTAATTGCCAATTTTTTAGTTTTTGCTGGTTCAAAATTAGGAAATTTTGAGGCCCTAGAAAAATATTTGCGCCTAACGCGGGTCAGGAGTACAACAGCCGCGTTAAACGCACAACCCGTGAGGGAAGTACGCGTTAGAATGCTTTGTTTTGTATTAGTGCCTGCGTTAGGCGCAACATGCTTTCTAGCAATTCAATTTTTCCATTTTTGAAGTGGTCCAGGTCAATTTTAATTGGTTGGAAATGTTGCATTTGCAGGTGTTCAGCTGTTAATCATGAGTATCTGGCGAGAGAGAGAGCATGAGAGGGAAGAACAAGAGATGGTGACGGATGCGGAAAGTTTAATGGCTCTCCGGAGGTGTGGATTGCTTAAGTATGCCCGTTTAGAACTGATGAGGGGTCAAGAGGACCTCCTGAGGTGGCTGATCCAGCAGTGGGACGAACGACATCATGTCTTTTGGATTGGTGGCAACGAGCTCGCCATCGAAAAAGATGATGTTTACTTTTTGACCGGCTTCTCATGTCGTGGGGCGAGGCCCAATTTGACGGGGTCCAGAGCTGA
The DNA here is from genome assembly GCA_034641835.2 of Pinus albicaulis. Taxonomy (NCBI): domain Eukaryota; kingdom Viridiplantae; phylum Streptophyta; class Pinopsida; order Pinales; family Pinaceae; genus Pinus; species Pinus albicaulis. Next base: position 484,923,324 of record CM076575.1, read on the forward strand.
CCCTCGTTCCACTACTGATTTGATCCATGCGCACTGCATACGTGGCACCCAGGCTGTGAGTAACCGGATACCTATTGCACAGGTGACTTTGAGACCCTTGCGGTATATTCTATGGATGATTGTTCGCTTGGCAGGTGCCAAGAGTCAGCATGTGGCAACCAAGGCTCAGATGCTCCTAGCCTTGGATTGTATGCAGCCTCAGGTTTTCGACTGGTGTGACGGTGTGGTTCGTCGGGTCCGAGCAGAGCTTACTGCATGTAAGACCCGTACTCAGAGAGAGTTTGGGTACGGAACACTGATTGTTTCTTTCATACTGGAGTGGATACCACTGATGAGGCCCAGGATCCCTACAGCACCATTGGGTCCACGCGAGCCGAGGCAGGCTCAGTGGGCCACTTTGCTTCCACGGACTGGAGAGGGTCCCGTCCGTCACTGTTTTGATGAGGGATTTTTTGATTGGCTGGACTCTCAGATCATCATGATTGAGGATTATCCCTATGCAGGGATGAACTTCACAGGCGATCCCGAGCTAGTCTTTCCCCCTGGCACCCAGTGGGAGCCCGATGGTAAAAAAAATGATCAGTTGTTTTCAAAGAAGTTTTTGTTTTTTAGCTTTTGAATTTTTATGTAAAAAAATTTTGTTTTTAGAAAGGGGTGAAAATTTAGTTTTGACATGAAACTTTTGCTTGCTTGACACAGATGTGGCACCTGTCCGTCCAGCTGGGGCCCCTCGCTATGCACGGCGAGGATTGCAGCTACCCGGGGCTGGCGCACCTGTAGAGGATGCGGAAGCCGGCGACGACGATGATACCCAAATTTTACATGAACTCTCTAGGAACTTGGAGGGTCTGAGTATGGGTATACCGCCGCTTCCTATGTGGGAGGTTCCAATTCGTCTGCAGTGGCATACTGTGGGTGTGCCGGAGAGATACCTGGTTCCTCTGAGGATGATAGCTAGAGCAGTTGTATGCTATTATGAGCATCGGGCTTAGCTGGTGGAATAGATGTATTAGTGTCAGAGCATGGCTTAGTGTAGCCAAATTTTGTAAAACACCCCAAGTTTTGGGAGATTTTTTCTTTTTGATGTTTTCTGTGTACTGGACATGACATATGTATATATATATATATTTTTGGTGATTTTGTGTTTTTTAAATTTTTATGCATTTTTTGATGGGATAAAAATATACGTACTCATGAGTAAATCTTTTACAATAAATGTGACAAATGCCAATCTAACACATAATTTGCCAAAGAATCGGCTAATGCATTAAATTCTCTAGGAACGTGTTCAAATGTGATTGTTTGAAATTGACGTTCTAAAAGTCACACTCGTAAAAAATAACGTAACAACACAGGGTGGCAGACACGGTAATGATTGTTTAACTGCATAATGATGAGTTGGGAATCTAACCTGACCACTAAATCGGAGATGTCATGAGATGCCGCTTCCATGAGGAGTTGGATCATGACATGTACTCGGCAACATTGTTGGTGGCGTTACCCAGGAAGATCCCCCCGGAACCAAGAAGGTTCGACTCAGGAGTATAGAGAACCCAAGCAGCTGAAGCAATGTGTCTAGTGTGACGACTAGCCCTGTCTGCATACCCGACGTATGATAACGAATGTGATGAAATCTGTGCGAAAGAAAAAGATTACATGAGAAAAACACCTTAAACCAAACAAAATAATCCAGAAGCATCAAAATAAAAATAGGAAAAACTTATCTACATAAAATTACAAACCATATGCCTAGTGCAAAACTAGGCAAAATACTTCTTCAGATAGAGCCCGTTGCGGAGCTCCTCGAGTGGAATTCCATTACAGTCCTGTAGTTCGTAAGCTCCTTTTGAGAGGGCTTTAGTAACGATGTAAGGAACGAGCCACAATGGTTGGAGTGTTCCTGCCCCCAAGAGGTCGTGTTTTTTATCATAAATAAGAACAAGATCGCCCTCTTGGAAAGAACGAGGCTTGACAGATTTGTCGTATTGGGCTTTGACTCGGCGCTGGTGAGCTTCGAGTGCTAGTGTAGCATCTCGAAGAGTTTCGTCCAAATGATCGAGCGAGAGCAAGCGCTCTTCTGTGGCGGTGGTGCCAGGAAGGAGCTCAATGGCAAGTTTGAGTGATGGTATTTTGCACTCGATTGGAAGTACTGCCTCCAGGCCGAAAGCAAGTTGGAAAGGTGTGATATTTGAAAAGCAATACGGAATATTTTCCATGATACCTGTCTTGACCGAAATATCAATGAGTAGCGTCTTGGAAAGATTACCCACATTCCCTTCTGAATCGATAGTGTGGACAGTCGTATAGGAGGAGGGAACTATCTCAGGTTGGTCAAAAGACGAGATTTCATTTTTTATCGCCTCCGAATCAATCGTCGAAGCGCGATGGTGGAACTCTCCCCAAGATCGTTCTTCTAATGACATGATTTCTCGAATAGCTTCGTCTGTAGGCGAGACTTCATTGAGGAGATCCTTAGAGAGAACTGTTATGGGAGAGGGGGTTGTACCTGTGGTCGAAACCATATCAGTGGAGGGTTCAGATGTGGTTTGGATGGCTTGGTAAGCCAACTCAACCGGCGAAAGCGGCATCTGATCTCCATAGGAATCAATATCTGAAGGTGCCGGAATGATCCATGGGTAGATAGAGCCATCCGAAGAGGTGGATATCATTGCAACCGTGTTTGGGATCTGCGGCGGCGGTAGAGGAAAACAACCCAGTAGGGAAGATGCCTTTAGAAGACCGGTACTGATACTGACGTAAGAGTCAGGGACACCTCCTATTAGGGGTATAGAGCTACTTGGTAAAGTGGAATAATCAGGGGTGCAAAAGGATAGCTAGTCTACCATGACTATTTTCCCATCCAATGGAAATAGGATGAGTCGGAAGACCGAAGACACGATGGCGGTCATAGCATAAGACCAACTGCGACCGAGCAATAGATTATAGTCGAGATGACGCTCTACGACTTCAACGTCCACGTTTACCGTTTTACCACCCAGAGTGACGGGAAAGCTAGCAAGGTATCCTTTGGGTAGGAACATGTGGCCATCGAAAGTTTTCAGGGAATTCGATGGCGGGGTTAGAGTAGGAGAACCTAAATTCAGCCAGCAAGCTTGTGACATAACGCAGGTCGAAGCACCTTCGTCTATGACAGTGCGATGGATGGGTCTCCCTTTCGAGCCAAATCTTCTACAATATTGTAGTTTTGGGCTGCACGTGCAGAGGTATTATGAGTCGTGCGTCGAAGTGTCCCTTTGGGGGGACGAATTACAGGTTCAACAGTAGGCCTTTCGATATGTAAATCGTTGGGCGGCGGCGGATTGGAACTAGTTCCTGGTTCCTGAGCATCTATGGTAGGAGTTCCATAAAGCTTGGCGTGAGTTTGAAGGTCAATACTCTCGATGCCATAAATGGCAGATGGTCCTTCGCCGGAAGGATACGAACCACCATTGCCCCGTTGATGGGGTTGTGGCGGGTTGTCAACCATATGTTGATGTTGCTGCTGTTGATTGGGGAAGGGATTGTGAAGAACGGTAGGTGTTCTCCCAGAATCCTTGTTAGCAATAAAATCGGTGCATTCCTGCAACCGAGGACATTTGTATGTCAAGTGGTCCTCCGCACAGATTTTACAAGGAAATTTCATGGGTTTATCCTTTCCTTTTTCGTTTCTAGCAGCATTTTTCTGATTAGCGTTATTCTGATTATCAGACTGCTCTTCCGAATAAGATGTTTTCTTCTTATTCTTCCTATTTTTTCCGCTAGGTTTTTGTGAGGTTTGCACTGAATTTACCTCAGCGGAAGGGAGAGGAGTCGTTTGGTGGGGGGCGGTGGCAGCCGAGGATGGCTAGGAGGTTTTCCCCCGAGACTGATTGGTGGCTACACCAGAGATCGTGCCAACGAGACCATCGGCATGAGCTCCGGTTTTCTGAGTAGCCGGAGGATTTGGGTTACCAGGGGCATGGGGGAGCAGATCGTAAAGCGTGCCGGATTGTGAATAGATTAAATCTAAGTGTTGGGCACGATGAATACATTGATCTTCTGTCACTGCACCAGAAAGGCCAATGTCTTTAGAGATGTGGGGTAAAAGAGACTTGCAAAACCAATTGGCCAAGAGATGGTCCGGTATTGGCGCTTTGACTAGCCTCCTCCTACGTCTCCATTCATGAATATGGTCGGAGATGTGGGTGGCGGTGTCTTGGCGCAGCGATGTTAACAATTCTGTTCCGGTTTCCACTCTAATTGGTATTTGGAAGTTCTTTAAGAACTCTGTCGCTAAAGCGCCAAACGTATTGATGGCGGCACGTGGTAATTCAATGTACCACTTGGTGGCATTGCTTGTAAGGGTGCGGGAAAACAATCGAAGTCGGACACTATCATCTACCATGGAATTGGATATGGACCATAAATGGAAGGTAGTGATGTGTGCGGCGGGGTCGTCCCCATGCTTCCCATCGAACTTTGGGATATCGGAAGGAATCTTATGTGGTATTGGAGGCCAAAGCAAGTTATGGTTGATGGGGTCGTTCATCAGCTTATGGATGTCGGGTATGTCCAAAGCTGCCAAGAATGGCAATTGTGGATTTGTCCCCGAGTCTAACCAAGGCAGTATGGGCTGACTGTTTGGACCATAGGGTCCCCCCATCCATGTGTTACCAGAAGGGTAAGTGGGACTTTGATAAAAACCTCCCATAGGTGGAGGAGTAGGAACATACGGTTGTTGTCCATAGGGCATAGTGTATTGAGGGGCAAATGGTTGGTTGCCCCCAGCGTAAAAGTGCCCTCCCACTCCAGACGGAGGTTGGGGTTGGTTAGTCCAAATGGATGCAATAGAGTTTCCCGGAGGCATACTAGTATTTGCATAATTTGGCAACGGTATAGATCCTACTCCTATGTTTGAACCACTTAAGGGGATAGAATTTACAATGGGTTGTCCCATTTGTCCTAAGAATTGCATAGGAAGAGAAATATTCCCTGCTACATGTGTACTGATAACACTGCCCCCTGGTGTAGTGGCCAGGGGGTTTGAACTCAACAGAGGGTTCCAACCGAAAGGGTTGCTAAAGGGCACCGAAGTAGTCGTGCTCGTGGGAGGAGCTACCGTGGTCCCCAACGTGGTCACGGTAGGAGTAGATGCCAAAGGGTTTGGTAAACTACTGACAGTTGTGTTGACCATAGGGTTGGGGGTAGGCATATGTTGACTACTGGGGTTACCCAGTAATGGCATAGAACTGACCACTGGCGGGGAGGATGGTGGCGAACCAAGGATGGTTGCCATTGGCATCGTCCCTGTGGATGTCGGTGGTGAAATAGATGTTGGTGTGGCCGCAGACATATCTGGGCGTGGTGGAATTTGGACTATCACAGGTCCTAACGGATCAGTGAGCGGAGGATTGTAATTAGGTACAACGCCTTCAGTGAAAGGGTCCTCCGGGAGTTCCGGCTGATAAGGGTCTATGTGATAATCCAGATTAGTCAGAGGAGACTGCTCTTCCGTAGAAGGCCCGGGTTCACCAAGGTTCAATCTTTCCTCTAGGGTGAGAGGAGATAGACCTTGCTGTCATTGAGACAGACGGCGTGGGTCAGGTGACGCCACGGTGACCGGTTTAATTTTAACAAATTTTAAAATGTGATGTATTATGAAGTCTCAAATGACAGTATCCACACAACTACTAAAAAGAAAAGACTCTCTAAAATCAATCAGCAAGCAGCCAGAATAGGGTGCCCTGTCTGAGTACTACCGTTCACTGGTGATGAAATCCAGTATCACAATAGCATACAGAGAGGGTTGGTTGAAAGTACAGTTACGGTCACTCTAGAGCTTCGCCCGAACCTCAGACGATAGGTGTAAGCACTCTCGTGAAGACAAGTACCCTCCTAAAGACCGAAGACAGAGTGGGTCCGTCTGTTTCAGGTACCAGGATAGCCCGTCCCAGTCACCTTGTGTAAGTCCCTAAAAGTATGGCCACTAAGGATACCTCAAATCACAGACATCATCAGGGGGGTCCACGGTTAAGGACAGTGTGCTATATGGGCAGAATACCTAGATCCCCGATCTAGTTTCGACATCCCCGAAGGGAAACCCAATATATAACACACCCACAGGATGCAGTCGAAGGCGGGCTACCTTCTAGTGCACCCAAGTGTTGTCTCGCGCTGAGCTCCGGTAAAGGAATGGTCCCAATAATGTGAGTGCAGCAGGATTTCACTCGTTAATGACTCTAGTTTTCAAGTTTGGAGATCTTGGGTAGTTTTCTCACTTTCCTAACCCAAGATCCTAGCCTGAACTACTGTTTGTGTGAGCTCAAAAAAGAGTTATTAGATTGATTTTATTATCTCTTTGTTTTTAGTGTACTTTGTTATTAGTCTTGCGGAGGGGGAATGGACGTATGAAGTATAGTGAGACTCTGACTCAAGAAACCATGCAAAACATGCTCTAAATATTAACTTCAATGAAGAGTGTTTCTACAAGGAGAGGTTTCTTTTTCAATCATCCATGCACCAACATGTAAATAACACAGCTCGACTTTTAAGATTCAAACTTCTATCTACCTTTTTTAACAGTCTGTGAACTAAACTTTCAGAATAAACTCAGCTAAATGCAAAAAAAAAAATTCTCTTTTAAAAAGTAAATGTTTTGCACACTAACTAAATAAGAGAAACAAATAATCAATGCCAGCTTTAGCAGACAAGCACAGGGATTCAGTCTGTGAAAGGTACTGGTGGCCAAAAAACACTACAACTAAAACACAGTCACAGTAGTGAACAATAGGGTTTTTGGCTGAGTAACGCTCTGTCTGTGAGAAAATACAGCGTTATAACGCACTGTATTTAAGCCTAGACCGCGTTATAATGCACTGGATAAACTGCATAGGTCGCATTAACCAGGGAAAAGCTCTTCAGTTGGCCAGACAGGAACAGGATTGAACTCTGCAAGCGTTTGGTATGTCTACTGGGCATCAAAAAATGGTCGGAAGGATACTGAACAGAGGAGGGAAGAAATGAAGGGAAAAATAGTCTGGAAACTATGGGAGAACTCCCCAGTATGGTCGCCAATTCTGCTATAGGGTAAACTGCTTGGGTGGTTGGTTTTCGTATATCCCTTTCAGGGCTTTCCGGTGCCCGAGGCAGACAGTAAGATTAGCTATGCTGTTCACAAATATGGCATGAGTATGTTCATATTAGCTTGAAATAAATTGAAGGAATACAATAGAGAATTACCTCTTTGACGGTCTTAGAATCCCTTGGAGAGCGCTGTGCAGCAAAGCAAGAGTCCTCCTTCGCTGGCTCCAAATCTGAGACCTGCAATCAGTCAAAGCACCCGTGTAATTTCTAATATAACAAGTATCCTATAAATTAAATCAATATACTACCAACATCTAGATTATACACATCTGAGCCATTCATATCATACTAAGTAAATATTGAAACAACAATAATAACATTAAGCATTGAATGGAAAAAACGAACACAGTTCTATTGATTTTGAAAGAAGGAGGATTACAACCATCGGTTGTACCAAGCCCTCCTCAGTCTCCCAATCTCTCTTCTCTCTCTAGTGAAGAAGTCCAAGTCAACAAGCTCCCTAGGAGCCTCTTTGACTCTTGGCCTTCACAATGTCACACTATTCTCTATTCCACAAGTATGCAAGAACCTTGAGCAATCCTTCGACCTTCAATTAAGAGCCTTCAGCTCCTTCTTATAGGAGAGGGAGAAGGCCATTGTTGCCCTTCTCTTTCCACTAGTTTGGAATGGAAAAGGCTTAGATCTTTCCTTGATATCCATGCTTTTTCCTCTCTTGGAGTTCAGTATTCTATGGCAATGACCAATAATGAACTGGTGCTTCTGCAGTTTCCTTTGTGAACTGACTCCTTTGTGAGGGAAATTCGGAGATTCAAATCTTTCTCCGCGCTCTTTTCGCAATTCAAACTTAAAACACGGGTAACGCATCCCTCCAGTGTAAACGGAGCGTTGCCCTAGCCACTAACGCGACCAATGTATTGCTTGCCTGCGTTATAACGCTCCTATTCTGTTCTATATATGCGTTACCCTGTCAGAAATAGGTTTAATTTAGGTATTTGTACTTCTTCCATATTTGTCTTCCCCTCTGAGCTGATGAGGAGGTATTTTGACCTGTAACAAAGGTTTCAAAACTAAACAAAAACAAGGGCCCCAACACAAAGGCTTAAGAAGCTCTGGTTGTTAGTTTCGGGGGATGGGGTTGATATTGGGGCACTTGTCAAGCATTGCCGCAATATTTTAGAGCTTAGCACCTTCGATTGGATGATTTCCAATGAGACGACACTAGGAAATGCATCGGCTCTTAGGTTTTTGTCTATGGTAGGTTATTAGAACATCAAGTCGACAATGGATTCGCAACTCTGGGTCAATCTTCCGATATTGGTTGCTGTGGATGTATCACACAGGGATATAGCCTTAGATGTTGCTTTCAAGTCGTTGATTTTGGAGATCTTAAAGGTTCTATGTGCATTGAATTATGGAGAACAGACACTGCACTTGCAATGTTTGTGGTGATTGATGCTCAGATTGTAATTGTTGATCCTGCCAGGGTAGAAGTTGCAATGCATGAATGCAGTATTGGGTTCTGTTGGATTTGGAAAAGTCATGATGGATCTTGCAAAGTCATGCCAAGAGGGGTACAACCAGAAGTCGCAAAGGTACATTGCACTTTGCATCACTTTCTCAATCTTACTTGTTCATAAGTGATCTTGTGAAACCAACATTCCCAATTTATAGGTCAGTCGGTCTCTTTTTTTCCTTGAATTCTGCACAACTTTCTTAATTTACTTTTCCATGGATGATTCTGTGAAATTAATCATCGCTATTAGCTCCACTTGTTATTTGTGTGCAGGTGGAGAGTTGGTTTGCTTGGGGCTTCTCCAGTTACATATTGAAAGGCTCAATTAGGCTGTCCACAAGTGAATTTTATATGTTATTCTACGGGGCATAGAAAATTTATCAATAAATGTGGATGGTTCCAAAGTGGTTTCTATTGAAGGAGGCATTAGCATTTTTATAGCCCTTGCCAGGTCCCCTAATAGAAGGGTTGCTGAGGAGGCTGCAAGGGACTATCCAACCTATCTCTAGGAGAAGAGCACAAGGTGTTGATTGTATTTTCTGTGTTTAATTTTTAATCTAAAATCTAAAAATGAAACAAATGAATCCTTATTTTCCTATTTATTAAGAATCATTCCTTCATTGTGCATGCTGGTGGTGCTTCCTGCTCATTGTATGCATTGAAAGTGAAATGTAAATTATAGTTTTCATCATTGATTGGAAAAATTGGGATGTTTGACTAAATACTCCTTCATTTTGCTATCATCCAATAGCAAGTTTTCTTCCTCCTTTCCAAACAATACATGAAGCTGATGTTTTTTTTCTTTCGCTCAAGGGCCATTGCAAAGGGAGGTGGCATAAGGAAATTGGTGGATCTTGTATTGAAATGGCCTTTGGCGAGAAATGGTTTTGGTAAGCTACAAACTTTTATTTCCAGAACTTGACACATAAAACGATGAAACTAACAATGCTTTGTATCTTTAAGAGTTCTCTTTTATGATAATAGAGCCATGTGAAATCATTTTAATGGAGAGATAGGCTTTATTTTTCTCTGATTCACACAAAAAATGTACAAATAAACCTCGTAGTCTCAAATGATGTCTTGATGTAAGATTGACTTTCTCTGCTTACTTTGTATAATATTCAATCTCTAAATATATTTTGAAAAGAAATGCGAAGTAAGACAAACTATTTGAGTTCATTTTAGGGACACACATTGCAGAATGTGCCTATCATTACTCCTTTTAGGTTTTGAATCATCAAGGATGGGAGCCCCTTGTAAACTGGAGCAGGTCAAGATGGTTGAAACCTAGTTTTTCTTGTTTTTGTAGCATGCCCACTTTAAGGTGACTAAGCTACATGTGATGCATTTTTTTAATGGTGTGAGTCCAAAAGTTTGAACTTGTTTTGTGCATTCACAGGATCTGCAAAGACCAAAACCTACTAAACTTGTTTTATAGTTTTCTTCACTGAATGTCATAGCTAACCCTCGAGTGACACTACCCATCCTTGAAGAAATGGCCAGTTGACATATTTTGGGGATGGATACAGTAGCATCATAGTATCATCATAGTAGTCAGACTAGAGGGTTTTCAATAACTCGAACAATCGTTATAGAAAACACCTTAATAGCCTAATTCAATTGCCAACTTCTCTCATGGTGGAATTTAATAGTATATTTCAATTTCTCTCATGGTGGAATTTAGGTTGGTTCTCCTACTAAATCATTCAACGATGTCTCTTATGATGGCATTTATTAGTCTAAGTCAATTGTCAACTTCTCTTGTGGTGGCAGTTAGGTTGGTTCTCCTTCAATGTGCCCTTCACCTGCCAGCTATAAGGTAGACGTTTAATAAAAGCATGTAAGCTGTAGGATTTGTAAGGTTCAACTAGAAAATGTGTTCTACCATATACCCTTATAGATCTATATATATATATCTATTCTACATGCACCAAGAATGGAAAATATAGAACACCAGATTATATAGCGAAATAACTCTCACCAAACCCTAAACAATACGTTTGATGTTTGCAAAGATAACTTAAAGTGTAAATTGAATTTTTTGTGGCATCCTTGGGCATGAAGAAATAATGAAAGAAACTAGAAGCATTGAAGCATAGCTTTTTCAAATGAAAAGAAAGAAAGCCCCGTTTTTCACATTTAGTGAAAAACTGGAATATCATTAAGTCCGCGAGTTTGGCTCAGATTATTTTGGTCCAAGAAGGAAAATGTTACCCTATTTTTCCAATGGAAAAGTTCATATTGGGAATCCCTTCATATCAGAATGATTGGTACAGTACCAAAGGATCCTTGATTCACTAGTAATATCAAAAGAGGATTTATCTACACTAGTTGTTTACTTCCTCACACAAATGGTACATCTAAAAAGAAGATAAGGCTAGGAAGGCATCCAGGGGATGTTCAAGGAATATTTAACCCTTGGACTTGGCACCTGAGACTAAACGATTTTGCTTACTTGCAGAGTATGACTACACAATGAACATTACAGAGAAGAGTGATGTATACAACTATGTGTTCCCACCAATTAACAAATCACTCATGGGGTACCATTTCGAATTTACACAACTGAATACAAGAAAATAAAGAACATTTAAGATTTATATCATTCAATTATAGGGATGTTTAGTTACCATATTTTTTGATATTTGTTTATATGTGAAAATCAATGTAATGGCCTCATATATGAATTTTGGACTGTGCTTGGGCACCTTATGATTGTAGTTTTTATTCTTCCTGAATGAGACTCCCTATGTATTCTTTAACTGACAAAAAAGGTTCTTATCATGAAGCTAGCATATCTCCTCCAACAATTACTATTAATGAACCCATTGTAGATCCTAACTGGCAGATCCCTCCTATTTTTTCAAACCAAGTATATAATATTCCTTTATATAAATATCTCGCTAAATCACAAATACAACAAATTTTTTTCGATATAGCCTTCACTACTCAATATAAGCCAATCCAAATCCCTCTTCTTGAGAAATCTCAAATCGATTGGGCAAAATCAAAAGGCTTTAATTATTGTCATCTTGGAGAAATACATTTCGGGTTAAACCCTCTGGGTTGTCCTTTTATAAATATAATAGTATGTGTTTTGTCATTGATACAAGACACAATCAGTTTGCAGATGCTATTATTGGTGGGTTTGCAAGTCATTTACATGAAGGCCCTTCCTTTGGCACAATCTATCACAAATACTCTATTTTCTTAGATGATCCATACATCTATAATTTCCTCCAAGCCTATATCCAGCCCCAAGGGTTTGATATGTTTGTCAATTCTCTAATTCTCCAACTTAAAACCCTCACAATTGTTCAGTTTGGAATGAAAGTCTTCCTCCTTTATAGGCCCATGTTCAGAATACTTCACAGCTCGTAAGTGAGGTGGAATTAGGAACTAACAGTACAACCACTCCCATTACCTTTGAATAGACTGGCATTACGTACCCAACTAAGTGGGAATATCAGTATGACAAATACTCTGCTAAATCTCAGCAGCAAAAACTGAAAAAAAAATAGCTAAGGTCAAACCTGTTGCCTTTAGCCACATAACATAATCCTTCAAGATGAATCCTAAGATTGTGAATGCCGTAAAAAAGGTACCAAGAGAAGTCACCGAACTGCCTTCAATAAGTTCAATAGAACTTGTCAAAAAACACAGAGGTCAGCATGAGCAATGTATAGCCTGTAACCAGCTGATAGAAAAATTGGGTACTGAGGGCCAGAAATCCCCCATTCATCTACTTATGTCTTCTCTACTTCCAAGAGAAGAAATCAGTAAAACTGTCAAGGTAGCCATAGGATAAGAAAGCTACATTCCAGGAAGAAATATTCCTTTCATACCTTTCAGACAGTATGATGATGATGGTTCGAAGAAAAGGGAATTCCTCCCTTACAACACTGTTCTTGCAGCACAGTCTTCATGAACAAATACTTCAAAGCTAAATTATGCAAATCTCCAACTTGATTTAGAAGCTAAGAATATTGATGATTTGCACAGAGATGTTCTAAAAGTGAAAGAAGCTATCTCTGAAGAAAAAGTAGTTTGTGAAAAAATACTAGCACATACAGAATTGCTAGATCATCAGGTGAGTGACTTAACCAATTCCTTAGATAAAATTGAAAAAACGCTAGTCACTATTAATATAGTCTTGTCCACACAACTCCCACTTCTCAAAAAAATAGACAGGAAAGCTAAGTGACAACAACGAATTTGAATTTGGGCCCCACAAGGAGAGCTGGTCTCTACGGTAGCTCTGTCAGTGTTTTCCCTTGAATTAATTCAGTTTATTTCTCAATTCTTTTATAATTTTATTTATCAATTTCAGAGAAATTGACAAGTAAATACTTTAAACAACTTGGACTAAGGTCCTTCCACACATATAGATATATGTTGTCCTTGTACTCTAAATTACGCTCATATAAATTGTATGAAAGACTTTGGCATGCCTTAGGTTCTGGGCCTGACATGCCTTAGGTTCCGGGCCCACATACTAAATCAACGGTTCAGTTAAATACACACACCTTACCTTATATTAACCTCCGAACAAGTCTGGGTGCGATCACCGTTCGATGGTCAGTCAACAGATCAGATGGTATACATAAATATCGTGCTAGCTCTGATGTCGACAGTTAACGTGCGATGAGAGTGGGTTTTCCAAACTACTCCGGGACACACGTCGCCTGGTCTATGGGATCACTCCAATTTCTTGAATACCGCTCGTCCCACAAAGGTGGTGCGATCAAAACTGCTTCCAGCCTTTGTACAGTGATGGACCGTGGGGTTAACGCCTTCCTCTCTATGTTCTCCCGTTCACTAACTCAAGTTCAACTCTTGGACCACACTCTCAGTTCACAACCAACCGATCCATTCCTTCATAAGAGGAGCCTTCACTACCCCAGAACAGAGTTCAACGACCACGATCATACACAGACCTCTTCTATGAGTGGGATTTTTCAATTGTTCGGAAAATTCAAGAGAAAACAATAGACAGAGAGATGCAGAGATTATACAACTCTATTCAATGATTATACACAGAACAATGTTCAATCGCCTCACAATTAAACAAATTCCCTCACAAATATCAATTCAAGACAATTTGATAATCAACAAGCACTGAAATTTATTCAACTTGAAGCAATTGCTTAACACCCAAATTTTATTACAGAAATCTCCTCCTCTCTTCAATACATCCGGGGGATAAAATTTATATGCATTACAATGTGTCCCTTCGGTTCCTCGGTGAGGACCATTTATCTTCTAACAAAACTTAATTACATTATTCGAATAACTGAACATGACAGATGGACTGAAATAAACCATTCGACTTCTATTGACTCTAACTAATCTAAATGCAACAAGCAACTAAGGTATTGACGCCTTGCTGTCACAATTTCAAATTATTTTGAACCCTCATAGCCACAACATGTGGAAAAAACCTCCTACATTGCTGGCTAGTGTTTAATGCCCCTGCATCACTAAGCCTAGACCTAATAATTTAGCTATAATGGATAAACCTCAATCATCTGCACTTTAGGTACCCAACTGAGTGGGAATCTTAGTATGAAAAATACTCTGCTAAATCTTAGCAGCAAGAACTACATAAAATAACTAAGGTCAAACTTGTTGCCTTTAGCCACATAACACAATCCTTCAAGATGAATCTTCAGATTGTGAATGCAGTAAAAAAGGTACCAAGAGATTTCACTGAACTTCCTTCAACAAGTTCAATAGAACTTGTCAGAGAACACAGAGGTTAGCACCAGTAGTGTATAGCCTGCAACCAGCTGATAGAAAACCTAGGTACTGAGGCCTAGAAAAATCCCATTCATCTGCTTATTTTTTCTCTACTTCCAAGAGAAGAAAACTAAAAAAATGTCAAGGTAGCCACAGGATAAGAAAGCTACATTCTAGGAAGAAATATTCATTTCATACCTTTCAGATAGTATGATGATGATGGTTCAAAGAAAAGGGAATTACTCCCTTACAACACTGTTCTTGCAGCACAGTCTTCAGGAACAAATACTTCACACACTATTTTTTCTTCAGAGATAGTTGATTTCAATTTTAGAACATCTTTGTGAAAATAATCAATATTCTTAGCTTCTAAATCAAGTTGGATATTCCCAAATTTCATACCTTCCATTCATTATTGTCGATATGAATTTTTGGACATCTAATGCACTTTTTCAATTCAAATCTAAACATCTAGATGTCACATATTGCAAAATATCTCCTTTTTTTCATGAGTTGTTTCTGCATAAATTTCCCTTTGGTTCCCTATTGCTTTTGTGCCCAAGGGTTATATTTTCTACACTTTCAGCTATTTGAATATTGCAAGGAACATTTTATGTTCAAATGGTGAAATATAAGACTTATGATATTTAGGCCAAGTTGAATTCACTATTTGGGAAAGTCAATGAATTCTAAACAATGTAGTTGAAAGCGAAATTTTCATCCCTTGTTTGCAACCTATATGTCTCGTTGATGCAGTATAAATCACATAGTGAACATGAAATGACATGGAACCTACAATCCCATTTCAATTTATTTAATCTTTAAAAAATATATATTCCTTCATGCAAAGCTACCTTGAAAAGACTCCCAATCCCTTTTGTACACACTAGTGGAAAAGCACAATATCGTATGGCTTAGTGAAATTTCAAGGTGTTTTTGCAAGTTTTCTAAATGGGTACTTGGTGCATTAGGCATTTCCTACACCAAAATCTCCAAAAATTTTATATATGGTGCACACGAGTGTACTGAGTGCTTTTTGGGGTTAAATTTTGTGGAGGATCTTAGATGTGTTAATATATCTCTGTTAGTTTATTTCTAAAGTGCATCTTTGATGATAGATTTGACAGTTCATAGGTTCACTGCTAATAGTGTTTCTGAGGTCGGTGTTACCTACCTTGGAAGTTTCCAAAAATGTAGAGGAATAATGGATTAATTCTCATTTTGGCACAAATTCAGAGTGGATATATCTACATTAAAGCAGGCTGTACGAATTACATATAGATCACATGGTGTTATGTGTTATCCCTAAGCTTTAGAACCAAAATCATAGTAAATAGTTTCTTGACATCTCTCATATTCAATGGGTTCTTCATCTTTGGGGTTCATGTTTGTTTTTGAAATTTTTGGTTCCTTTGTTTCATTCATTTATTTCTTCCAACCCCCAAATTGGGCATTAATGCTTTAGATGACCATCCCTATGGTATGTGTTGCACTTAAACTGATATTTTAAAAAATGGGGACTTGCTTTCAAAAGTTTTTATATGAACATATGTAATAGTGTCTTTAAATTCATGGTTTATTTTCACAAAATTTTATCCATTGCACTTGAGTCACAATTGAAGCAGGCCTTAAGGTTCAATCCCAAATTATTGTGAATCAATTTGATCAAATCTTCTTCCCAAAAATCAAGCTATATAACGACTAACGTTATCCATATTTGGGTCCACCAAGGAGCCTGAAATGCTGTGAATCCAACATCCTGATGTGTCATAAACATAAATGCACAATTTTGATAATATGGCCTTCATTTCAAAACCTCACTTGTAAATGAGAATCTAATACCAAAGTATCCCCTTACCTTTCAAATTCCATTCAGATTCAATCTAACCTCGAGGATTTTTCATAGATGGCCATAATCCAATACATTTGCATATCGACCTTTTCTTCTTTTAGAATGCAAACATTTCTTTTCAAACCTTTCATTTAAAACTAATTCTTGGCCCATCTTGGACATTTTTAGTTGACCATTTTGAATATCTTCGAGGATGGATCATGTCTTCATTTTCCCTTTTCTTTGTGGTAAGTTTTTCAATGGACCATTTAAAATTATAATGTTAGGCTCATGTAGTGTTTGCATAGCATATGAGTCTGAAGGGTAACATCCATATTGTTTCATGTCATTGTAAAAATGAACTGTCTCTAGAGTCCTTTATGCATATGCTTCAAGAATCTATTCTCATGTTCTTTATTATTTATATCATCGTGTAGGTTATTTTAATGTCGTATAGATGTTGATTAATCAGTTGGGATCCTTTCTAATAAGTATTTTAAATAACTATAAATTTAACATAACGTGATGTTAAAAAAATCATATTAAAAATCAGTCCTTGTCTTGAATGATGACAAAATATGTAAAGCTTCTTAATGTGAAATTAACCATAAAAAACATATCCCTTTTGAGTTAAATGGAGGGAATATACTTTGTCTGGCTCAATGGTGATATGTTCTAAGAGGAAATATATGATATAATGGGCTTATATATTCCAGGGATCGTGATTTGCATTACTTTTTCTTGTTGAAAAATTTCTTATATTTACATTAAAAAAATATTTACAAACATTATAGAAAAATGTTGAATTTTATATGCAATGCACATCATAGCTTTTTTCTATAAAGCTAGGAAAATTGAAATAAAATCTGAATACGCTATGGGTTCTAGAGATTGTGCATCTGTGATCAACATGTCATCTTTGGCAAGTTGTTGATGGTGTACCTTATCTTGCTACATGGTACAAAAGTAGACAGTGAACTAACCTCTTTCTCAAAAACACACTAACACTTGCTTTTCTAGAGAATGAAAAAGGCTAATATCCCCAAGCATTGCAAAACCCTAGTGAAGGAAGAATACAATAGAGAGTGGAAATCCCCAAACGAATAAACATGCAAATGGGCCCTACCCTCAAGTAGACCATAACAGTTATATTGTAAATGCTTCCAGCTGCTCTAAGCAAAGTGGCACTCCTAGAAAATTTGTTTCATCATATATTTGTGATGTTAGACAAGGCAAAGGCTAAGAGCCCACTTTGGGTTGGTTGGGCCTTCGATGGGATCCCCTCATACATAAATAGCCAGGGGAATATTATTAACTTATAAGAAAGTGAATATCCTTAGCTTATAAGAATGTTTGATGGACCAACACTATGTAATTTTCACACCCATCTATCCTTTGGATTATTTGACACCCCTCTCAGATTGAGAGCCATGAACAATAGAAGTCTATTATGAAAAAAAAAATATAGTCACCCAGAGACATATTGCTGAGGAATTTGACTAAAACTCCATCCCCAAATTCCAATCCATCCAAAAAGGCCGAGGAATCTAGTATATTCACTTTGAATATACATGTATGAAGCATAATATTTCTCAGCTTGATCATCAATTGATGGTTAGGGTAAATCCATTCATACTCCTAGGCTAGAGAGCGCCAGTCCTCTTATGATTTCTCAAAGATTAAAAAATCCAAGAAAATCAATTCCATTGTGTTTTTAATTTTTCAAAATACCAAATTGATGACTCGTATGTTGATTATTTATGGATGCACATGGTAGCTATCAGTGGTCTACAATGAAACAATTAAGACACTATGACTTAATTATGGCGATAACATTTTTTTTTGGATTTTTATATTCGTGAGGGAAGTAGATAAATGGATATTTTAGGATGAAATAATGATACATCTAAATTTTTGTAATCCAAATTTCATCAAATGTTGAGTTTATTTTGCCAAAGATATGGAAAAGTTCCACAGATACTATAACTACTAACTTGATGAAGCCTCATGTCTGTCTATACTACTAAACCCTGTTTATGGGCATGTTTATTTTGAAGAAAATAAACCTTTGTTCTCATTGGAATATCATTTTTAACATTGAGAATTGAGGTCATGGAAGACTGTTTTCAGTGAGTAGTACAAGTCTTAGATTGTACAGTTCAACAAGGATTTGTTTATCTCATGGTCGTCTAATATTGAAATAGGACTGTAGGTTCCATGCTATTTCATGTTCACTCTGTCATTTATACTACACCACGAGAACATATAGGTTGCAAACTAGCATGTCTCTCATCAATAAATTTCAATCACTTTACTAGTAGTCTGGTCATATTGAAAAATTCAAACGAATTCTATAAGGTGAAATCTAACAAGTAACATATGAGAACAATATGTTGAGTTTTTTCTTTTTTCTTTCTTTATTTTTTGCAATTAATTGACCTCGATAAATCCTATATCCCTAGCTAAGTCATGCATAATCAGATAGATTAGCATAATTGAATAAATTTGCAAGCAGAGACCTGGAACTAGCTATGCTACTCTTGGACTGGACTAGAGGAAGATAATAATTGGACTTCTCTTTGTCAACATTGAAAATTATCATAGGGTTTTTGATCCAACCTAGTGACTTCAGTTGGATATATCATATTCCTTCCGAAACTTTTAGTCATTGTAAATCGTGATCACCAACTAGGTAACTTATTTAATAAAATTTTAAGGAAACTACTTTACAACTATACTATTCAATTTATAATATAACAAATATTTTTTCTATAATTTGACATTGCAATAAAATTTTCGTGATAGTGTTGTTAATTAGGACTGTTAACTATTAGCCAAGTCATTTCAAGTAAATTGGCATGAACTTGCTCCTTCACAACTCGTCTTGTTTATAATTATGTTGAAAACTTCAACAAACAACCATAAGCTAACTTCAAATCTACCACAAAACAACTATTCCAAGAATGGAAGTGGTAGATCCTCTATCTTGGTCTCTATAGATGGCAGTGGTAGATCTTGTGAGCTGAGATAAAAACATTGTAATTTTGTATTCATAGTACTAAATAAGAATGGCCTATTTGTTATGCAATTAATTTTTTTTTCTCTGATCCATAAAATATTGTTGTATTGACTATATGAATCTTAGAGATCCATAGTAATTTCTAGAAATTATAAGTTCACTGAAGGCATAAAGTAGAGGGTAATTTGGGATTTTCCATAGGATGCAACAAAAAAAGATATATGTTACAAGAAATTATTATAATATCAAATGAAAATTGGTATTTAGTTCTTTTGTGTTGGTATAGCGTTGTGATGATGATAAGAATTTGTGTGGGCTTATGGGTAATAGAATGATTTTTCCCTATTATAGTATGGTCTTTAGTGTTGAAATATTTTTTTTCTTCCACAAGGTTTTAGAGTTCCAATTGGAATTGAGTGAACCGAGTGAGGAGTTTGGTGTTCAGTCCCTGGTGGTCCAGTGTGAGAAAATGAAGGATGCACTCAAGGACAAGTCTCTGAAGAAGGATCATAAAATGGAATTATTTCATTCCAGACCTGTTACCTTTTTGCAAAAATGTCCAGCTTTCTCATCCGACATGCCAATTGATGTGACAAAGCTGGAAAAATTGCTTGAAATTGGTGAATACAGTGACATGATATTTACATTGAGGGGCATGGTCTGGTCGTCCAAGCACACAAACTTGTTTTGAGTGTCTGGAGTGCTCCTTTTGCCATGGTTATATTTTTTAATTTTCTTGCCTTGGATCCTATTTTCATTTTCCACTAGCATATTATAAAAATGAGTTTTCTCGAGGGCGTTCTTTTACGGTGGTACCAAATTTTTGGAACATATAAGCTTGATTTTAAATGTATCGTCGTTTTTGAATAGCATATATGTTTGCAAATACTTTCTTTTCATATCAGGTTTGGATATTAAACTGTACACATGTATTTTACTTGTGTCATACTTGGTAGCCTAAATTTTCCCTTTTGATTCAGAGACTATTAAACGAGAATGAGAAAGTAAGAAGTTGTTTCTTGGAAGATGTTTAAGAATGTGATGAGTGAAATTAATGCCTCAGAAGTCTGCTTGAGGGATGTTTCCCTTGAAGCATTTTTAGCTATGGTGCACTTCATGTACAGTGGGAAGTTGGAAATGGATGAAAAACAGAACTTGGGTTTCAGAGTTCCAATTGGAGGCATTGAGTGAACATAGTGATGAGTTTGGTGTTCAGTCCCTAGTGGTCTAGCGTGAGAAAATGAAGGATGCACTCAAGGACAAGTCTCTTAGGAAGGATCATAAATTGGAATTACAGCATTCCAGTCCTATTACCTTTTTGCGGAACTGTCCAGTTTTCTTATCCGACATGCCAATCGATGTGCAAAAGCTGGAAAAATTTCTTGAAATTGGTGAATACAGTGACGTCGATTTTTACATTGAGGGGCATGGTCTGGTAGTCCAAGAACACAAACTTTTTTTGAGTGTCTGGAGTGCTCCTTTTTCCAAGGTTGTATTTTTTAATTTTCTTGCCTTGGATCCTATTTTCATTTTCCATTAGCATATTATAAATATGAGTTTTCTCGACTGCGTTCCTTTATGATGGTACCAAATTTTTGGAACATATAAGCTTGATTTTAAATGTATCATCATTTTTGAATAATATATATGTTTGCAAATAATTTCTTTTCATATCAAGTTTAGATATTAAACTATACACATGTATTGTACTTGTGTCATACTTGGTAGCCTAAATTTTCCCTTTCGATTTAGAGACTATTAAATGAGGGTGAGAAAGTAAGAAGTTGTTTCTTAGAAGATGTTGATGAATGGGATGAGTGAAAGAAATGACTCAGAAGTCTGCTTGAGGGATGTTTCCCCTTAAGAATTTTTAGCTATGGTGCACTTCATGTACAGTGGGAAGTTGGATATGGATGAAAAACAAAACTTGGGTTTTAGAGTTCCAATTAGAGGCATTGAGTGAACTGAGTGAAGAGTTTGGTGTTCAGTCCCTGGTGGTCTAGTGTGAGAAAATGAAGGATGCACTCAAGGAGAAGTCTCCGAGGAAGGATCTTAAAATGAAATTATTTCATTCAAGTCCTGTTACCTTTTTGCGGAATTGTCCAGCTTTCTCATCCAACATGCCAATTGATGTGAAAAATCTGGAAAAATTGCTTGAAATTGGTGAATACAGTGACATTGATATTTACATTGAGGGGCATGGTCTAGTTGTCCAAGCACACAAACTTGTTTTGAGTGTCTAGAGTGCTCCTTTTGCCAAGGTTGTAATTTTGAATTTGCTTGCCTTGGATCCTATTTTCATTTTCCATTAGCATATTATAAATATGAGTTTTCTCAAGGGCGTTCCTTTATGGTGGTACCGAATTTTTGGAACATATAAGCTTGATTTTAAATGTATCGTCGTTTTTGAATAACATATATGTTTGCAAATAATTTCGTTTCATATCAGGTTTGGATATTAAACTGTACACATGTACTTTACTTTTTTCATACTTGGTAGCCTAAAATTCCCCTTTCGATTCAGAGACTATTAAATGATAATGAGAAAGTAAGAAGTTTTTTCTTGGAATATGTTTACAAATGTGATGAGTGAAAGTAATGCCTCAGAAGTCTGCTTGAGGGATGTTTCCCCTGAAGCATTTTTATCTATGGTGAACTTCATGTACAGTGGGAATTTTGATATGGATGAAAAAAAGAACTTGGATTCCTTTTTGCCCCCCCTTATTGTACTAACTAATCAGTTTGGAATTCACCTACTTCAACAAGAATGTTGTAAATGCTTATTTGAGTGTATCTCGAAGGTGTTGTACTTTCCCAACCTGTAAATATCTTCATGTCGTAGGAGGGGTAGTTTAATTGTGTAAAAGGAGTGCTATTATTGTTGCTTTTGAATATTGCATCATAAAAACTCTGGCTTGGACTTTGAGGTAGTGAAAAGGTTGCAACTTGCAAGCATTGATGAAATCTTCTATAAATTTCTTCATGTTGTAGGAGGGATAATTTAATTGTGTAAAAGTAGGATTTTTATGATTGTTGCTTTTGAATATTTCATCATAAAAACACTGGCTTGGACTTTGAGGTTGTGAAAAGGTTGCAACTTGCAAGCATTGAGGAAATATTCTATAAATTTCTTCCTGTCGTAGGAGGGGTAGTTTAATTGTGTAAAAGTAGGAGTGTTATGATTTTTGCTTTTGAATATTGCATCATAAAAACTCTGGCTTGGACTTTGAGGTAGTGAAAAGGTTGCAAATTTCAAGCATTGAGGAAATATTCTATAGCCAAAACTTGCCACAGAGGATGAGGATTTTACAAGGCATACCTACCTTGAGCTTCCAAGGGTTACATGGTGGTTGGGCATCATGAACAACAAAAAGAAAAAAGATTTTTCCTACTTAGGAAGTTATAATTTGGACTTAGAAATTGATATAAGTTTCTATATACATATATTCAGGCTTGGTGTGCTACTTACTGGAAGCAGCTTCTTCATCAGCCATTGTTTTCACAACACAAAAATGATTCTAGAGATTGTGGGCACTTTCGGCAACCATTCAAATGAGCTGCTGCAATTTCATTTTGGATTTGAAGCTAAAATTTTTAGTTTTTTGCTTTGCAGGATTCAGTAGGTCCATTCCTACAGGTGGTCACCTCAATGTCTGCATGTAGGCCACTTGAAGAAGCATGTGAAGAAATGTTTTCTAAGAATTTTGATTACTGCACTACTACCAGTGCAGAATTCAAAATGTTAGAAAGGACATCATTTATGAAAATACTTCAGGCAAGCTATTGTTTCCCACTTATGGAAATGTCCTAGAGTGTGTTGGTATAGCAGGATAGTATTTCTGACAATGCCTCTTTGTATGCTCAATATCCACCCTGATTTTGTAGCAGGTGTACGTGAATACAGAAAGGGTGGCTTGTCTGCCTTTGATAGTTTGGAATGTGGAGAGATGGATAAATGTAGTAAACATTTTGAGTTGTGATTATTATGACTTTTGCATCACCCCTTTTTGGTAGTGACCTCTGAGGAAATATTTATGGATGCTATTATGACTTGGGGAACACAAGGAGAAGGCTTTCATGGTTGGGAAGTAGTAAATCAGTAGCTAGAGGAATAGAGTCCCGAGACATTCTTTGCAGAAAGGATAGAATCTATAAATGAATTGCTTGCTCTTGTTCGTTTTCCTCTAATGCCACTTTGTTTACTTCAAAAGGTATGCCATATAAGCTGTTGACATTCATGAAAATTAATTTCGAACAATTCTTTCTTTACTGATCCTGATACTAACATATATGTGATTATATGGAACTAGTAGGATGTACTAGCACTTGACACTTTTCAACTGTGCTACAACATGAGCAGAGTAACCTAAGCAAGAAAATTCACTAATCCTGATACAAACATATATGTGATTATATGGAACTAGTAGCATGTACCAGCACTTCACACTTTTCAACTGTGCTGCAACATGAGTAGAGTAACCTAAGAAAGAAAATTCCAGTCTTTCGACAACTGGTTAGTGAGAACACATTATTTATGTAGCTTGCCCTTTGATATAATTTTTTTCTAATCTTGCTTCATGAAATGAAAAATAGGAAGTGATGGGAAATTTTCCATGTAAACATATAATGGAGGTGCTTCAGTATCTTGGGACAGATGCAAGCAATGAAGAAAATGAACTGAAGGGTATATAAGTATTCAAGCATTGCCATACTAAACTTAGCTGACATGAACTGTCCAACACCTTGATTTTTTTCTCTGTTACAAGTAAAAGTTTTATTATATGATATTTTTTTGGTTTATTGAAAATGTTGCAGTGGAGATACTAATGCCCGAGTCTCAGTCATATCGACCAGATATTGTATGGATCAACTTAAGCTTCCTATCAAAATAGCATGGCAACCTTGGTTTCATGAGCAACAAACAACAATATTTTATACATTTTTCACTTTTGACTTTTTCTAAAATCTGACAATACCTATTATAAGTTAGTTGTCAAGAAATAGTGAAGCTATTACTCATTGTTATTTGTCGGAAGTTTTACTTACGATATTAATTAGTATTATTTGTTTCTGGCTTTGTTGTCTTAATTCATGCAAGTGGCTGGATGGACTCAAGACTATGAAGGTCTGAAATTTGAAGCTGTTTGTAGATCATACATGTTGATCAGTGCCTACTAGCAAGCTGGTGTAGCTCTTTGGGTGGTGGTTGTATTTCTTCTGCTGATTATAGTTAATTTTATTTGTATGGCTAGATTAATTTGTTTGTAGATTATTGTTTATTATTAGTGCTTTGTGCAAGTCAAGCTATAAGGGTGTCACAGTGAGCCAACTCCATTGAGTTATTTTTTTATTAAGTTAAAAAGCTAACTCCATTGAGTTATTTGTTTATTAAGTTAAAAACAAGGGCTTGCATGATTATATGTTTTAGAAGGATTATGCCATTATGTGTTGAACATTTTTTAAAAATCAATGCCTATTATACAATTTCAAGGATTGCCAGAACTCCTCATATAATTCTTTAAAGGGTGCTAGCTCAATGGAAAAGCACCTGCCATGCAGGAGGTTGGTGGTTCGATTCCACTATACCCTAACATGAATTATTCAATGATATTGTAGAATTTTTTAATTAAATATTTTTATATTGATTTATTTTAATGGTGAGATATTTTTTTGGATTCATTGTTTTATATTGTCTCTAAAGAGACAATAGATAGGATTAAAGCCATTGTCTCCATAAAGATAATATGTCTTTTATTCCAACTATTCTCTTTGGAGAGACAAATGAAATTGTCTCATAAGAGATTATAAATGAAACTCTCTCTAGAGAGACAAAAATGAAACTATTTTTGGAGAGACAAAAATGAAATTGTCTCTGGAGAGACAAAAATTCTTGTGTTATATATTGTCTTTATAGAGACAATATTTTAAGACAATTTAATTTTAGAACGATTTAATTTGAGACACCCGCTTAAAGACAATATTTAAGACAATACATAAGTTTTCTTTTGTCTCAAATTCAGACAATTTACCCAAAAATTGTCTTAAATATTGTATTAAAACCCCCCTTTATGTTGTAGTGATACGATGAAAGCGTGACAACCTTCTCCCTTTTGAAACATAATGCCTTTCCTTTTGAAACAGAATGACCAATTTCTTATTTACATAGCTCTCATGCACATGAATCTAAATAAATAAAATCACAATAGAAATCAACTCCTACAAAAATCCCCACACAATAAATTCTCCTACCTTAATCTATTTACATAGCATCAATAAGTTCCAAACTCTCTCACATCTTCCTTGCTTTCCTCTAAAGGAGTCAGGAGAAAAGGTTGTGATACCATGTTAGAAAATAGAGAGAGAGTGAGATATTGTTCACACAAGTGACAAAACACAAATTGCACTAATATTTTATTGATCTCTGAGACATTACATATATAAAAATACATAACACTTTCATATATGAGAATAATGGATCTAGATTACTAAAAATAGCTAGTACAACTATTAACCTTGAAACCCACACACTTATAACTCACCACAACTTAGAAGTTGTGGAAACGTTACTTCCAATATTGAGGCAAGCTGTTGGGGCAAGATCTTTGGTTTGCTGCCACTCTCATTCAAGAACTCATCGATTTCTGCACCATGGAGGTGCAGCTACATAATATGATAGACTGGGTTTACTCTAATGAATCCGGTGTTATTTCAAATCTTGCTGAAACACTTGGAGCTTGTCGTTACTTTGCTAGCGTAGCGGGCTCTCCAAAATTCGGTGTATACGAAATAGACAATGGATGGTGCAAGCCGTTGAATGTGCAGTTAACATACCTAGATATAGGAGTTATATCGTTGATAGGCGGGAGAGACGAAAATGGAGAGAGGAGTATTGATGTGTCCACTTTCCTTCCTCGCCATCTAATGGAGACCCTAAAACGAACCCTCATCATCGTCCCTTCCTGATTTAACTGCTTCCTTTGCGTCTCTGTTGCTGCAGGTTGAATTGCTTCCTTCGCTTCTGTTGAATTCATCATCGAATTCTTTTGGAATTGTGTAAGTCTTTCGTATGTTGATTTCTATAACATATATGGAATGTTTGAGGATTTGACCGATAATTCACCATCCAAACCCTTGGGTTGGATTTTTGGTTTTTTTGTGTTTTCATTTTGCTATAATATAACACTCGAGTTTGCAATCTATGCAAAGAAATGTAAATGGAATCTGGTTGTGTTATGTATATTCGAAGTCAATTTTTGGACAAGACTCTACAGAAAAGTTGAAATTTAGGTCGTACAATAAATGACCTATGATTTGGTTATTTTCAGCCTCATGTCTTATCTCACTGGGTTGAATGTTTTTTTTGGGTAGTAGTCTTTTTTTTTCAGAAGAAAAAAAAACGCTGTATATATTAGAAGCAATATATGACAGTACAGTCAACTATACATTCTCAAATTGTTAATTAAAACTGTTAATTAAAATAGCGAGAAAACCCCATATACCAGTAGTCTATGTATGAGGAGAAGTTGCCTCAGGTCTCGGTCTCATATTCCTGGTGATCTTGATTATGTGGAATCGACCATAAACATTGAGCAAAAATACGAGGCTTAGATGTCATAAAATAGAACATTCAACAGTCTATGGATTCAAGAAGATAAATTATGAGGTTCTAAAATTATGACAATCGCACAAGGAGTATCTTAATAATGCACCAAGCGTTATATACTCTTTAAACTAAAGAAATGGTAGGTTAAAATTTTCATCCAAATGCACTTTTTAGAACTTATATAATTTATAATAAATATATTTTTTAATAAACCACCCTTAACCATAATAAATATATATATTTTTTTGTAATCTAATAGATTTTTTGCCTAACTAACAAGAACATTAGATATGTGTTTGGTTCACTGAGAAAAGCCATAAAAAAAATATATTCATGCCTAACACTCACGGTATATTATGCCTAACACTCATAGATCAAATTTTTATTCATCATTCTTTATCGTGGTGCATTGCATTGTGTTAGCTCTACCTGCTTCAGATATTGATTAATATGGTTCTCCATGGGAATTGAAAAGCCTTTTGCATGCCCTAAAACTATATATACTTCAATGTTGTGATGGATTGAGGTGCAGGAGGGACGACTTAACTAGTGGGGAGATCGTTGCTTTAATGGCACATTTAACGTCAATATGCAAGAAGAAATTATTTGGTATTACTTTATCACGAAGGGCCTTATTTTACCTACTCAAGTAAAATTTTCACTCCAACCACGTGATTCGATTTTTAGTAAAATTTCACTTCCTTTACTTGGACCACTTGGACCATTATTAGTAAAATTTCACTTTTTTTACTTAGGGCCATTTTTATGATCATTACAAATTTGAGAATCATTGGGAAATTTGGAGATAAGTACAAAGTCAACTATTTGACTTTATGTACATCAAATTTCTAATATTATTAAAAATATGCAATCAATTTAGTTTCAACAATTTTATTGTTGATATTACTCATTGTACACTTTTCAAATATATTGTATATCATATATATGTTGACTTCACTTATGTACATCAAATTTCTAATATTATTAAAAATATGCAATCAATTTAGTTCCAACAATTTTATTGTTGATATTACTCATTGCACACTTTTCAAATATATTGTATATCGCATATATGTAATATTCCCTTTTTTGATCTGGTCAAAATGGAAAATATTTGCCTATGATAATTACTATGGTATTTTCCCACGGTATCAACCCATGGTATTTGCCTTCAATTTTTGAGGGAAAATATATAATAAAATAAGATCTCTAGAGAGTCCATCAAGTCTATAATATGGGATAGAAGCTAGGCATTGGGGGCATTGAGATATATTTGTCTTATTGTGTTTTGGTTGAGAACTTGGCATAGTGAGTTCTAACATTGACCCCGGGACGAAAACCTAGTGGTGAATTTGTTTGGTTGATCCATCCAAGGTCTAAGATTGTGCTTCACTATTTGTTTTATGTTTAAATGAGAATCCAAGAAACCAGGCATGCCACTGTAGGGGCTCATATACTTTTGTAAGGGCATGTATCTTTGTTTTCAGTTAATAATATAAATAAAAGGGGTTGCATTACTCGATCTCTTCGTATTCAATGTCCTTATTGCAATTATTTTAGCTAGAGCACCCATATGTGTTAGATCCATTGATTATTTCCTTTTTAGGGATTTTACATTGGTAGCAGAGTTGTGTGCATCCTACTAGCTTGATGGATTTTTGTTTGCATGATTTTCATAACTTCAGTGGGATTTCTTCTCACCCTAGTCGACAGTTTCCTTCTTCGATGATATTCGGTAATACCCTAGTTGGTCTACTTTACAATAAATTATTTTTGAGATTTTCCTACTGCTACTTGGAGAATCAATTCTAGATCTATATTGGGAAATAATGTTTCACTAAAAAAAAAAGAGCGAGCTAGCGAGCCAAATCGCTCAAGACAAAGAGGTCAAAATTTTCCATTCATTAGATTTGTATTATTGGACCAAATGTTTTGGAGTGAAAGGGGCATTTCCCTTCTTTTTCATGCCTAAATTGCAGGATTTCCCATGAGGCTGAGTTCATCAATATTTCGAGTTGAATTCCCCTCAATCAACAGGTCAAATTTGTAGGGATTTTTCTAAGGCTGAATTTGTGTTTTTGTAAACCCAAATTCGTGGGTTTAGTAGGCGTAGGAAAAGTCGAAAGTGGGAGATAATTCATGGTTTATCAGCATTGGGACTCTGGACACAGTCAAAATTCTACGAACTGTGTTGTAAACTACAATTAATATGGTGGATCCCTTGTAAACCAAGAATTATACTGTGCAATGCGTGAACTATGTTCCAATCGAGTGGGAACCCTGAATTTGTCTTTGACACCAGAGGGCAATCAGACTTCAACACCATATTAGGACAATGTTATTCGTGTGAGCTATGGCTTATGCGACACCTTGGAATTAAGTATGGTTACATTTTTTAACTCCAACAGCAGAAGATCACCGATTTTGTAAGAAGGTTGGCTAAGATAGAAATAAATCAAGGATTTCATTGAACTCTGCCAAGGATGTTGGAATTTACTCCCAACAAAAAACATGAAACAGAAGGACAAAACATCAATTTTGATGTAAATTTGAAGGACACAACAGCAACAATTTTGGTGTGTTTGTGCACTCAACCTGTGCCTTGATTTTACTCTTTAAAACCCCTGCAAATAGTTGAATTCCTTACACAGCCATAGCCCTTCTGATTCACTAAATCGGGGTCTACACCATGAAACCTCCTGCTATTAATCCTATGTACCTAACCGCATTTAAATGTCGTGCTTTTGTTTTCAATTCAAACATTCCACGTCGTTTTGTGGACCCCTGCCAGTCCATGTCAACCAACCGTGACCAATGGGCGCTTATCGCAAGCCCTAGATTCTACGTCATCAACCCTTCGAACCCATGCGATGAATGGAACCCGTCAATGCCACGCCATTCAACCTGCAACCAATCACAGGCTTATCGCAAGCCCTCTTGTCTACATCAGCAGCCCTTTCATGATCGCGCAATAACTAGACCCCACCACTGCCAACTCATCAACCCGTCGGCCAATGGTGCATTATCGCAAGGTTTGAAAGTCTAGTCACCCGACACATTTTTTGATGTGATAAACCATCGCAAGGTTTTCACTTTCATGTTATCGCATAGTTTCGAGTTGACGTCACCCAGTGCAAAGCTCTATTCGATAAAACATATCGCAATACATTTTTTAATGTTTTAATTTATAGTTTGTAATGTGGTTGCAACATGATTTTCATTATGGTTATAAGACTTAGGTTTATAAGTTTTTTTAATATATGTGCCATGACATAATTTCAACTTAGGTTAATATTTTAAATATATGTATCGTAAACATATATATACATATATGTTTACAATACAAAGTGACATAGTGTGTAGACTGTGTACGCAGAAGAGCATATGCTGTGAGTGTAGCAGAGCAGTGAGCGCAATAGAACATAGGAGCAGACTCATTTGGCTCATTTGAAAAATCTAGAACAAAAGTTTATGAAGACAATGAAGAAAATTTGTAAAAGATTGAAATCCATTGAATGAAAGATAGAGATTGTTTTTTGTGTTCTCCACTGTGTATGATTTGTTTTTATGATCCATCTGCAGAGTTTTTTTGTTGTTGCTCTCTCTGTGCTAAGAAGAGGAATTTTGTTTCCTCTTTTGTTAAAGAATTCTTAGAAATTCCAACATGGTATCAGAGCTAGTCTAGGCTCTCAGCAGTTGTTGAAGAATCTGAAGGAGAAGAATACTGTTGAAGCATTTCTCCAGCAGAGTGAATGATTTTAGCAAGTCATGTATTTTCCCAGTATTTTCCCAGTAAGATTTACTGTTTGTTTAAAATATACAGTAGAGTTACTACTTATTTAAAAATATAGTCTAGAGATCTGTAAAAAGGAGTGTTAAGAGTCATAGTTTACCTCTCCAGCAGTGATAAAGTTTTATTTAAGTTACACAATCAAGCTTTATAGTTCTGCACAGTAAAGAATGGTAGGAAATAACACAAGCAAGAGTATGGGGAATACTCAAATCCCACAGTTCAATGGGAAGAACTATGATTATTGGGCAATCACAATGAGAACCCTGTTTGCATCTCAAGACTTATGGGAACTGGCCAAAGATGGATTTGAAGAACCAACTGATGAAAATGAGTATAATGACTTAACATAGGCAAAAAAGGATTTTCTTAAGAGTAATAAGAAGAAGGACTCAAAAGCCCTCTTCTATCTCTATCAAGCAGTGCATGAAAGTATATTTCCAAGAATTGTAGCAGGAAAGAAGTATAAGGAGGCACGGGATACCCTCAGACAACCTATCAAGGTATGGAGAAAGTAAAGATAGCAAAGCTTGAAGTAATGAGAAGAGAGTTGGAAGTTATTTGCACGAAAGAGTTTGATATCTTAGACTCATTCTTCACACAATTGATTGGGTTGGTTACCAAAATGAGATCTCATGGAGAGAATAGAAGAAAGAATAATAGTGGAGAAAGTATTGAGGAGCTTACCCTCAAGATTTAATGTGATAGTCACTACCATTAAATAGATAAAGGATCTCTCAAGCTTTACAGTTGATGAGATTCATGCATCTTTGATGACACATGAAGAGAGGCTGAACAAAACAACAAAATCATCTTTAGAGCATGCCTTCAAGACCAAAATTTCCTTTGGAAGAGGAAGAGGTCAAGTCAGATCAAACTACAGAGGAAAAAGTAGAGTAAGAAGCTAGAACAGAGGAGGAAGAAATAGCCCTGCAAGTAAAAGTGGAAGGGGTAGCAACCAAAGTTAGAATCAAAGCCAAGGCAGCAGCCAACAAGGTGGAAAAAATCAAGCACATGGACAAAGGTATGATAAATCCCAAGTCCAATTTCATTACTGTAAGAAGTATGGGCATTATTCCAATGAATGTAGGAAGAAACATAGTGGCATGGGTATTAGAACCAGTGAAAACTTTACTAAAGAAACTCAGAGTCAAGAAATTTTTTTTAGCATGTAATATGGCTGAAGAAAAGAATGAAGATATATGGTTTCTAGATTCAGGATGTAGCAACCATATTCATGGAAACATCTCTATATTTTCCATGTTGGATGAAAATGTGAATTCTCGAGTAATATTGGGAACAAACATCAAAGTCTTTGTCATGGGGAAAGGCAGAGTAAGTGTTTTGACAAGGAAAGGAGAAAGGAAATCCATATCTGATGTATACTATGTACATGGTATGAAGTGTAACCTTTTGAGCATTGGACAACTCATTCAGAAAGGCTACAATGTATTCTTTGAAGATGATGTATGTACCATCATGGACATACCACCAAGAAATCAAAGGATTGCACAAGTGGAGATGACAAGAAACAAAATGTTTCCTCTCAAAATGAGAGCAGATTTGAAGAAAGGAGTTGCAATGACAACTGTAACTCAAGAGACTTACCAAAGAGAAGAAAAAGATAAAAATTGGTTGTGGCATTTGAGATTTGGACATCTCAACTTTGGAGGCCTAAATTTGTTGCACAGAAAAGATATGGTAAAGGGATTACTATTGATTGAGAAACCAGACAGCTATGTCAAGGCTTCATCTTGGGAAAAAAACACAGAGAAAGCTTTCCATCAGGAAATAGCATAAGGGAAAAATCACCCTTAGAAATAGTCCATTCTGATTTGTGTGGACCAATGCAAACACTATCATTAGAAGGAAGCCACTATATGCTGACCTTTATTGATGATTACACAAGAAAAACATGGGTATATTTCCTGAATTTGAAGAGTGAAGTATTTGAAAATTTCTACCACAGTAAAGCTCTTGTTGAGAATCAAAGTGGGCAACACATAAAAGTTCTTAGAATTGATAGAGGAGAAGAATATATCTCCAAATATTTTCTTTATTTTTGCAAAGAAAATGGGATTCATAAGCAATTTACAGCAAGGTATACACCACAACAAAATAGAGTTGTTGAAAGGAAAAACAGAACCATCATGGATATGGTAAGAAGCATGTTAAAGGAAAAGAAAATTCCAAATGAATATTGGGCTGAAGTTGTACATTGTGCAACATCCAACCATCACGTGTACGGTACTAAGATCTTTTAAAATGACTATGGCTTATACAGGTTCAAATGAGCATGTTAGAGCATACACATATTAGCATGAATTAAACATAATCAGGAAGCACATAACACATAAGCGAAAGACAACCAAATTGATAACGGAGTTCACCCCTCCAACTCACTGGGGTTACATCTCCGGACCTGCTTCAATTGGAAGGCAGATCCTTTATATTTCATCTTCAAATTAAGCTTTCATACATTCCAGCTCCATGGCTGAGCATCAGCCAAGCACTATGGCTTTCAAAGGCTAAGTTTCCTATCCTTTCTCCTCTCCCCATAAGGCTCACATCATGAGTTTATATAGTTTTTCCCCATAACTCCCCAATCCACAATAGTAGGATCTCAAGACATTTTAAGGAAAGACAAACTCCATGATTCTAGGACTTCAAAACTTACTCAAGGAAAAAATGGCAAACCCAACTTCAAGGATCTTATCCATGCCAAGAAAGCTCAACCTCTTAATGAGAAATAGCAAATTAGTTGTGAGGTCAATTCTCACATAAAACTAATTTCTCAAATGGAATAATAAGTGAATATTTTGGTGAGTCATTTTCCACTCACTTAGAACATTATCCACTTCATAATTTTTAAAATGAAATAATGAATTAATTTACTCATTACTTTGTCACCCATCATAAAGTGTCTTCATGGTGCATAAGTAAACTTCTTTGTTGGTGGAGATCCTCCTGGATCAAACCTCCCCGAAAAGAAAACTTTTGGTCTCCAAAAGTATCAGCTTCAATCAACTCAACTGTATGCAAATGTCTCTGGAAGGAAAATTCCATCATGACTCCTTCACCTACCGTTCTTCGGAATCGGAAGATAATGCCAACACCTGCAACTGTTGCAACACAAATGCCTGAAAAGGCACATTCCTGCAAGATTCCTTCACCTCAGTCCTTCAGAATCGGAATGCAAAAGCCCACATCTGCATAAAGCTGCAACACAAATGTCTGAAAAAGGAACATTCCTTCAAGATCCCTTCACCTTAGTCCTTCAGAATCGGAATGCAAAAGTCCACATCTGCATAAAGCTGCAACACAAATGTCTGAAAAAGGAACATTCCTGCAAGATCCCTTCACCTTAGTCCTTCAGAATCGGAATGAAAAAGTCCACATCTGCATAAAGCTGCAACCTGTAGCTGATCATACCTGTTTACAACACTTGCCAAGGGTTCATTGGTCAAGTTTACATGCCAAAATGGCTTAGACAAATTGCCTCATTCAACCTGATTACAAAGAAGCCAACAAGGCTTAATGCGTAAAATTACGCCTCACACTCTCCCTCACATAAGAGTGGCTGAAACAAGCCTTTTACAATGCTTTATAATCAACTTTACATCATGAATTTCATGATGGAAACTATGGCCTATTACATGATGGCAACTATGGCCTATTACATGGCATTTGAAAACTTACATGCCAAATTTCTGATGCCAAAATATGATGGCAACTGCAAGTAATTTAATGTGGCCAATATGTGCTCAAAGGAAAAAATGTTAAAGTTTTAGATCCCCTCTCCATAATGAGTGCATAATGGGTGCATAACAAGAAGCACTAATGGTGAAAAAAAAATGAAAATTCCACCCTTTTACAAAATATATGCCAAATATCATATTCACTTGGAATGTGATAATGATTTAGATCCCCCATTAAACAAAAAGCAAATCCTCCATTACAAAAATGTGCATTATGCAAGACTATCAGCGCTTGCAAATGGCAATGGTCGTTGTAGAAATGATTCAAAAGATGAAGCACTCACCCACAATTGTTGGGCCCACTCCATCGAATTGGATTTGTCTGCCTCCTTAAATCCTATACCACTGCCTTCAAGATGAACATCATCATATTCAAAAATACAGCCAGTTGCAAAATTCACAAGCAAAAGACCATGTAACCAATAGAAAGGGTTGCAGCATCAGAAACCCGCAAAGAAGCAAGCAAGGCTTCTGTCAATACTTCCACAGATACCCCAGTTTTAGTAACATTTGAACCGCCATCAGAGTGAAGCATACCAGTGCTCATATTCCCTTGAAGCAGCTCCTTGGTCAGGGCACCTGCTGACATATTTGTAACTGACTCAAGACTACTATTTACATTGATGCCAGAAAGAGCCAGATGTGACCCTGAAGCACTAGACATTCCTGCTGTAAGTAATGCACTCTGATAGAGAAGAAACACGGGACTTTCATCCACAGGAACCCGCAATGGGACTACCACCAGCAGATCAAACAAAAGTCCGATGAAAACAGGTATCACGATGATAGAAGAATACAACTTTTCAGAACTATTATAGACCATGCTCTTTGCAACTTCACGACAGGATTCCAGGAATAATCCATCCGGACGATGATTCTAATTTCTATGAGACAAAATCCACGTCGATCTTGTGATCGAACCTTAATTGCAGACTTTCTCGTTACGAACAGAGCGAAACTTCAACCACGTAGCCTGCTTCTGTCTGAGCTCCATTTCCAGTCCTGGTTCCGTTCACTTCGGGTTTATCGTCATTATCTAGAGAGCAAGGGTGCGACCTTCTCTTGCCAAGCAAAGGCACGCTGATCGGGACCAAATAAGAATTGGAGAATAAAGAAGGAATCGACGGCCATCATAACAGCAAGGTCATCATGGTACTCGTCGTCCGTCATGTTAGACCAGTCATAGAAGCTCTCGATATGCGGCCGCATCACTTCGATCTCATGAACCATATCATCATCCAAACTCAACGACCTGTTGGCGGCCTGGATGTTGACGAGTTTTTTCCAGAGTGTGGCAGCCGACTTGACTTCGTAAGCCTGATACAGATTCGCTGTGTGATGACTTGATCATGATGAACAACTCCACCAACGAGGGCGCATTTGTACATACCATAATATGCAGTGTTTTTTTCGTCGCGGGTGACCAAAGTCTGACCAGGCTTCAGGCTAAAGATCGACGTTGAATCACTGAATTGATGTAAACAATGCGAGAGAAATCACGCCATGCACGCCCAAGATGTGCAGTGCCAGGCCCATTTATCTTACATTTCAGAAACGCATAACAGCAACCACCAGCACAAATGAAGTTATCTTCTGGGCCATGGCAGTTGCTGCCTTCTGATGCGTGGTGTACAATTAGTTAAATGGCCCCCAAAATCTGCGGGAGATCCCAACAACGACGAAGTTTTCTGCGCGCCGATCATGGGAGGAAAACAAACAAAATTGGCTTACACCACTCTCACCGATAACGAATACCAATCTGCGATCCCTTCTGCCAGGGAGTCATCGTAAATACTGAGATCACATTTCTTTTCATTATCCAGAATGCCGATTTTGTGGCACAAAATCCGGCAACTCACTTCTATCACGGAAAACCAATCCATGAATTCCCCACCGGCCCAAATTTATCGTGGGAAATGAATTGCCTTCAGAGTATGACCCAGCTCGACGATGCTTTTTACCATGGTAGCCTGCAGTAGCATGTCGCCTTTGTGAGCAGCGACCAATTCCAAACCTTAGCATCTGCATATCAAACACTTGCGGCGCATCTATCCTTAATCACTGTCGCACGTTCCAGCAGCCACGCTGAGTGAGAAAATTCTCATGCAGAGGTAGATACACAACCTTTTATTGTCCTTACTGGTGCCTTGATCTCAATGCTATCAAACGCTGGTGCCCTGTGAAGGGCCAGAAAGCGGCACTGGTCCTTTCGATTTCATTTCATTCCCCATGGAATAATCTGGCCGTGGTGAGATTCAATGCTTCTGACATTTGAAGTTCAAGTTTTCGAAAGATTACAAATTATATCGCTCAGTAATTTAGCCAGTCGGTACAGGGCACTGAGTCGAGCTAATAATAAGTGTAATCTAATTTTGCTTATAATAACTCAGAACTTCTGCCTTTGCCTTGATTTGACAAAATTTCAGGTTGCAATAACTTTTCGATCCGGAGACTGTTTGACGCGATTCAAGCGTCGTCGGATTCCTCTTGTCGAGCTCTTCGCGATGGTGTCATTATTTTTTGATTCCGAGTCAGACAAATTTTGAGCACTTCTCATCACAAGACGTATACATGCTCCCATAAAACTCGAAATTTTGCAAAATATCATAAACATAACCTGTAGAAACATCATGAACTGCTTACCCAACTCGAACCAAGCATTTCTTTCTTGTAAGCGTGTTTTTTGAATGGTGAATGGAGCTTTCTTCACGAGCTCTTTCGCCATATGTTTGCTTGACTCTTGGCGAATTTCGGGGTGCAACTTCCAGCACTTCTTCTCCCAATGGCCACTGATTTTGCAGAAATTGCATAAATTAGACCGTTTCCCATTCCACTGTGTCTTCATGATAGGAGGATTTAGAACGTTCTCATTCTTCTTGGTCTCCCTTCTTGTGGGAAAATCTGTCTTCTTAACCCACTCTTTCCTTGTATGATGCTTAACTACACCATAGTTAGCAGATCTATGAAAGAAATCACTTCTCTTATGTGCAAAAGTAGAATCTGAATGATTGTCATACCTTCTTGGCTTGTCCTTAAATTGATGGAAACTAGGTGGCTTGATTCCTTTCTTGGAATCAGGTGATGAAGGGATGAATTTTGTTTCAGCTACCTTCGAGCATTCTCCTTCTTCCCGTTGATAACCCAAACCTGCAAATGGTTGTCTTGGTACAACCTCCAATGGTTGGGTGATTCCTTGGCCATTTATGCCAAGTCCACCTCCGCTATACCCCATCTTCGTGAGGATTTTCATGCCAACATTAGTTTCATATTGAGAGAGAACAGAACTTGAAGTGACATCACATACCTCGGTTTGACATGCGACCTCCGTCGTCTCAACCTTGTGCAATTTAGACAATATCTCCTCTTTAGCTCGTAGCATCTCTTGAAGCTCCTGCTTATCGAGCAATAATCTTCGCAATTCTGCATTTTCGGCTTGAAGGCTTTCGTTTATCTCTTGCAACTCTTGCAGTCTTTCAGCGTGCTTCGCTCCTTTGCCCATCCTGCAAAGCAGTCACCTGCTCCGATACCACTTGATCCGATCACGGGTTGAGGACTACCCAACCATCACGTGTACGGTACTAAGATCTTTTAAAACGACTATGGCTTATACAGGTTCAAATGAGCATGTTAGAGCATACACATATTAACATGAATTAAACATAATCAGGAAGCACATAACACATAAGCGAAAGACAACCAAATTGATAACGGAGTTCACCCCTCCAACTCACTGGGGTTACACCTCCGAACCTGCTTCAATTGGAAGGCAGATCCTTTATATTTCATCTTCAAATTAAGCTTTCATACATTCCAGTTCCATGGCTGAGCATTAGCCAAGCACTATGGCTTTCAAAGGCTAAGTTTCCTATCCTTTCTCCTCTCTTACATAAGGCTCACATCATGAGTTTATATAGTTTTTCCCCATAACTCCCCAATCCACAATAGTAGGATCTCAAGACATTTTAAGGAAAGACAAACTCCATGATTCTAGGACTTCAAAACTTACTCAAGGCAAAAATGGAAAACCCAACTTCAAGGATCTTATCCATGCCAAGAAAGCTCAACCTCTTAATGAGAAATAGCAAATTAGTTGTGAGGTCAATTCTCACATAAAACTAATTTCTCAAATGGAATAATAAGTGAATATTTTGGTGAGTCATTTTCCACTCACTTAGAACATTATCCACTTCATAATTTTTAAATGAAATAATGAATTAATTTACTCATTACTTTGTCACCCATCATAAAGTGTCTTCATGGTGCATAAGTAAACTTTTTTTGTTGGTGGAGATCCTCCCCGGATCACAGTTTCGAATAGATGCTGCTGAGTGTGATGAAAAGAGTTCCAAAAGAAGCATGGAGTGGCTTAAAATAATTTGTCACCCACATGAGAGTATTTGGATGTGTGGCTTATGCACATGTTCCAAATTAGCTAAGGAAGATGTTGGACAGTAAGAGGGAGAAGTGAAAATTTGTTGGATACAGTGATGAATCAAAGGCATACAGATTGTATAACCCATCCACAAAGAAGTTTATGATAAGTAGAGATGTGCAGTTTATTGAGGAAGAAGCTTGGGATGGAAGCATTGAGAAAACAATGAATGTAAAGACATGTATGTCTTAAGAAGATGATGAGGAAGAAATGGTAGAAAGAAATCCCTCATTAGCAGCACCACCTCCACCAACACAAGGATAGCAAGGGACACCACAAGCTGGTATGAGAATACCCTTGAGAAGTGATGAGAGTGCTTCTCCAAGCACAACACAAGGAGAGATTTGAGTGCTTCTACAAGCACAAGTTCAGGAATTGAAAGAGGAACCATATTTAGAAGTTTGAATGAAATCTATGAGCAAGAGGCAACCAATGAAGGTATGAACTATTTCTTTGCATTGTATTTTCAAGTAGAAGATCCTATTCATTTTGAAGAAGAAGTAAAAGATAAGAAATGGATAGATGTTATGGATGAAGAAATAAATGCAATAGAGAAGAACAATACATGGGAATTAGTTGATCTCCCAAAAGGTAAGGAAGTAATTGGAGTAAAATGGGTTTATAAAACCAAAAGCAATGTTGAAAGTAAGATTGAAAGGCACAAGGCTAGACTTGTTGTCAAAGGCTACAAGCAGCAACAAGGAAGAGATTAGGAAGAAACTTTTGTGCCAATTGCAAGAATGGAAACAGTAAGAGCAGTGTTGTCCATAGCAGCACAACACAAATGGAAAGGTTACCAAATGTATGTGGAATCAACATTCCTAAATGGAGTATCGATGGAAGAGGTTTATGTTGAACAACCTTTGGGCTATGACAAAGAAGGCCAAGACCACAAGGTATGCAAATTAAAGAAGGCTTTGTATGGGCTGAAACAAGCACCAAGAGCATGGTATAGTAGAATAGATGCCTATCTACTGGAAAATGGGTTTGAGAAATGTGAAGGAGAACCCCCATTATACATCAAATAAAAGGATGGTAAGATGTTGATTGTTGTTTTATATGTTGATGATGTGATATTCACAGGTAATGATGTTTACCTCATTGAAAATTTTAAGACAGTCATGAAATAAGAATTTGAGATGACTGATATGGGATTGTTGAGATACTTCTTAGGAATAGAAGTAGAGCAAAATGAAAATAACTTTTTTATTTCTCAAGCTAAATATGTAAAAGAAGTTCTGGAAATATTTAACATGTAGGATTGTAAGGCAGGAATTACTCCTACAGTGATGGGATTGAAGTTAAGAAAATAAGACAGCAGAAAGGATGTAGATCCAAGTTTGTATAAAAGTATAGTTGGTAGCCTTATGTATTTGACTGCAACTAGGCTAGATATTATGCATGCTATAAGTTTAATTTACAGATTCATGGAGAAGCCAAAGGAGACACATTGGCAAGCAGCAAAAAGAATTCTAAGGTATGTCAAAGGAACGAAGGGGTACGATATTCTATACACCTCTTCTAAATTTTTTGAGTTAATTGGATATACTAAA
This sequence comes from Pinus albicaulis, assembly GCA_034641835.2. NCBI lineage: Eukaryota > Viridiplantae > Streptophyta > Pinopsida > Pinales > Pinaceae > Pinus > Pinus albicaulis. Next base: position 484,963,645 of record CM076575.1, read on the forward strand.
AGTTATTGGGCTGGAATTACAGATCACAGGAAAAGTACCTATGGATATGTTTTTCACTTAGGATCAGGTGCCATTTCATGGGCTTCTAAGAAACAACCAATTGTGGCTTTACCAACGGCAGAGGCAGAGTATGTGGCAGCATGTCAAGTAGTATGGATGAGAAGAAAGTTGAGAGATTTGTGCCATGAATAGGTAAAAGGTACAACAGTTTATTGTGATAATATCTCAGCAATAGCTTTATCGAAGAATTCAGTGTTTCATAAAAGAACAAAACACATAGATGGTAAATATAATTTTATAAGAGAATTGGTGAACAATGGAGAAGTTGTTTTGAAGCATTGCTGAACAGAAGAATAGTTTGCAGATATTTTGACAAAACCATTGGGGCAGAAAAGTTTTAATTATCTCAGAAAATGTCTGGGAATGCAAGATAGCAGCAATTGTGATTAAGAGGGAGTGTTGGAATTTACTCCCATCTGCAAACCTGACACAGAAGGACAAAACATCAATTTTTATGTAAATTTGAAGGACACAACAGCAACAATTTTGGTGTGTTTGTGCACTCAACCTGTGCATTGATTTTACTCTTTAAAACCCCTGCAACCAGTTGAATCCCTTACACAGTCATAGCCCTCCCAATTGACTAAATCATGGTCTACACCATGAAACCTCCCGCCATTACTCCTATGCACCTCGTTAGCCCCTTGACCATTTCAATTATATCACGGTGGCCAAACATTCTTTACAGCCTTTCAAGAAACAAATACAATCCTCAAACTTCTGTTGGTACTTGAAGACTCGTTGGTAAGATCACAAACTACTGATTGATTCTACATACTCTTCATCCTCTCTGCCTCTGATGTTCCATGAAAATCCTAATCAAACATTGCTGCATCCTCCTCCTTGTTCTCTCCCCTTCTTCCATCTTTTCCTCATTTCTTCAACTCTCCTTTCATCCATGAAAACCCCATCAGACCCTTTTATATTCCTTATTCCTCCATTAAGCTCGTTTCCTAAGGTTAAAAGCCCACTTTTTGACCTATCGGAACCTTTCTCCTTTTGCAAAAAACAGTTAAAAACCATAGAAAAACATGCGTTTTTTATG